>SEMN01000213.1:0-465000 GCA_005408345.1 Macquaria australasica | reverse complement strand
GAGTGAAGCGAGCTCCGGGGTTTTAAAGTCTGCAGAGAGTAAATGGGTTGATTTCCTACGTGCCTAACTGGCTCTAAACAGAAAATAATTCTCCTCTCTTCATGAGCGTTTGAGTGCTGCTCTACTATTTTTAAGCCAGTGTTTTGACCTCTGCCTGTTTCTCTGTTTCCACCAGATAATTTCAATTAATCGCCTTGACTTCAGCTTGTGAATGGATGTGACTTTTCTGCTGTAACTGCTCGTCTGCTGATTAGGTTTTGACTGAATCCCTCTAATGGTGGAGCATGACTCCATCAGTCCATTTGAGTGTCCATGTAGTGACTGCAGGTATGTGTGTGTGTGTGGCAGATAGTTTGGATCCAGTGCTTGCAAACTGCATCTGATGGATTTTTTATATTGTGAGTTGTTATATTAATGAACTTCTTCACTTTTTTTTTTTTTTGATACACACATCATTTGCTGTTGTTGTATGTAAACCTTGTATGTTCTTTTTAGGGATTTTGATGTTGAAGTTGACGGATAAATTTTCTTCTGCAGCGGTGGAAGAAGTATTCAGATCCTTAACTTACATAAAAGCAACAACACAACAATATAAATACAACTAAAAGTCATGCTTTCAAAATGCAACTTAACTAAAAGTACAGAAGTATTATAAGTAAAATGCACTCGTTCAAATGTAGCAGGAAAATGGCTGCTGATATTGTTATTATATATGATGATATATATGATTATTTGATACTGATGCTTCAATACAAGCAGCCTTTTACTGTTACAGCTGGTCGAAGTGGAGCTACTTTAACTACTTTATATACCAGTGGGTCATGAGATGGTTATTTGGGTAGGAAAGAAGAACAAAGAAAGTTTGTATTATTTTGTTGGACTTTTCTTTAATATTTGCCTGAATTTGTTATTTAAATGAAACTATCTGGGAAGGAAATATCTCTTTGGTGGAACTGCTAACCACTAATGGACATCTAGATAAGGGGCCCCAACGAAAACAGTTGGAAACCACTGGTTCAGTCTTTAAAAATGCATTGCATTTTATAAAGTCAAAATGTGTTCTTAATCTGAATAGTAACTAAAGTTGTAAAACAATTGTAGTGGAGTAAAAATGATCATATTTCCCTGTGAAATGCAGTGAAGTAGAAGTATAAAGTAGCATAAAATGGAAATACTCAAGTAAAGTACCGCAAAATTATACTTAAGTAAATGTATTTAGTTACTTTACAGCGTTCGTTTACAGCCCGGGCTCATGAAATACTTTCCAAACACCCGTCCTAATTCCTGACAAAGACCTGCTTCAAGACTTAATTAGAAATCAGAGGCAGTATCTTGAAATGAAACAGAATCAGGTCGATTGCTGCACTAGAATAAAAAAAAAAGTACATCTGTTTCTGTAAAAGATAATTTGCACTAAAAAATAAGTTGAAGTAACGTGACTGTACTGGCTGTTTTCACTTTTTAGACACAGCAGCTTAAAAGGACTTGAAACGATTTCAGTATGCAGAGATGGGAAAGGCAAAGTTGTTTGTTGACACTTATTCAATTATCCCTTTCTCTGTTACTGAGATCCTCCTTAAAAAAAACACGATTATCAGTCTGATACGTTGGACTGACAATCATGTTATTTTAGAGCCATTTGCTCCAGTGACCTGATCTGCTCGAGCACACAATAGAGGGTTTTTATGAGAGGAGGTCATGACCTCTAAAACAACAACAAAGTCCATTGACTCGCTCACAATAAACATCCCAGGAGACTTCAGCTGCTCATATAGAACATAACATGACTGCTGATGTAACTTGTTGATAACCATAAACTGGTCTGAAAGGAGAGAAATGATGCAGATTTAGCTTCTGTAGAAATCCCCCCTTTTCACTGGTTGCATGCTAAAAACTGCACTTTGACTCAGTGTGACAAAGAAATGGTAGAAAAGTAGAACATTTTAAGTTAAACTTAAGCAGCAATCGTTCATCTTGGTCACGTAATAAAACATTCTCTGCAGCTGCGACGCAGGACAGATGTAGGATCTCTGCAGTGGCTGCTTCGAGTTGTGTGTTTGTTGCTGCATAAAAACCACACAGGGTCAGAGTTGCAGTTGTGATAATTGCTTAATTGTTCTATTTATAAAGCGAATATGAACGACCTCGCATCATATCAGCAGCGTCGGCGACGGCTGTGCCCCTTTGTTTCACATCTTTCAAAGGATGACACACACAAAAACAAGATAAAAAAACAAGATGTTTTAGTTCACTCTCTCCACACACAAACACACACATTACCGTTTCCAAGACGATACCGAAGCCTCCATATCAGGGGTCTGTCTGTGTCTTTGGCCCCGCTGTTCTCGTTCCCCGCACAATGAAATTATACCATAGCAAGCATCGTCTCATGGAGGCAGATTCAAGACCCATTTATTTGAGATTGCTTTTAGTGTAATTCAATAAAGGCTTTTTTACTCATTTATTTCCATGGTGAAATTCATGCTGAGGAAAACCAGGGCTGTATTTCCCTCATTAGCAGTAATAATAACCATAATAACAATAATGGCATTAAAAAGCAATCATTTGAAAGATCCTGCCGTCAATTTCAGTCTCAAACAGAAAACATAGATAGACGCTGGACATTATTTTTTGGTATTTACGGGAGACAATTTAGCAAAGGCTTTAGCACACGTAGATTAAATTATCAGACAAAGTACTCTGCGCCTATAAAAGCTGAATCAAGATCAAGATTTTTTATTTTTTTTATGTTCAGCCAGATGATGAGTTTTGTCTTGTTAGGTTTTCAACTAGGTTTGTCCAGATAAGAGAGAAATACTGGAGTGAAAGGAAGGACCTGAAATCGACACATGAAAAGGGAAAGTGCTGTTAATATGAAAGGGAGGTAAGCAGGAGAGAGTAGAAAGAGGATTGAGAAGACAGCAGAGCGGCGGGATCCACAACTCCACCGTCAGATCCATTTTCCACCACTGGAGGCCAACTGGCTATCAAGATGGCGCTGCTGTCGGTCGCTGAGGCTTACAGACGAAAACTTGGTTCTCTCGCTGATCTGCGGAGCAAGCACAGCCTCCCCGAATGCCCTGCAAAAATAAATATTTGAATATTCTCCGGCACTCCTAAACCAGCTTAAATTGGATCATTTTATTTTGCCGCCTGCCCTTGCCAAAATGCCAAAAGAGTGTGGGTCTTGGCGAGCCTTTCGCACCCAGGCATGCCACCCTCCCCCCGGCCCTGCCCACCCTCTGCACTATCAGCTGACACAGAGTCTGCCCCAGGGCCGCATCCTTTCTCCTCGGCCACACTCCTGCTGCGTGGAGCTGGCACACTGAGCCCACACAGACACCGGTCTAAACCGGCCAATGCGTCCAGAGCACTCCGACGTCATCAGCATCAGGTGACTCTGTCATCACGGTCATCAGATGAGCGGATGAGGAGGATGTGCTGCAGCCTCATCTGGCCTATGGAAAGAGTTTGTGGGGCGGACTGATGTGACGAAGATTACAGAGAGGTTTGAGGATATCTGAGGAGGAGTCCAGCAAAAAATATCTGCTTTATGAAGTCATTTCTTTCTAAAATGTATTCCTAAAAACATTACTTTATTAAAACATATTAAAAAAAAAGCAGTAAACATATTTCAACCTGTTCTCAGATCAAATTAACTATTATATACTTTTCTTCTTGTCATCAAAGACAATGAAAAGACCAAAACAAACATTTGACTCTGCAAACAGGTATTATTTGTGAGTCCAAAGCCTGATACATCTATTCTTGTCCAAAAAACTATTAAAAACACCTTACTGAGCCACACTGTCGCACTGAATGACACCTTACTTCATTACCATAAACACACACACTGTAGTTTATTTTGACTCAATCCAAAATACACAGTCCTGCTGCTGTCAATCTAAACTAGAGCACGTATTGTGTATTAATCCTCCACTGAAAATAGTCCCCAACAAATGCACTTTCCTCCCGCTTGAGTAACATTTGCTAAAAATTACAGTGCCCAGCTGTTTTAGGAAATTACTGAGCCTTTTTTTAAATTAAACTGTAGCAATATTTAAGGATTTATATTTTCAGTAGGACCTAATGGACTCGGGGCCACAGACAGGGGAGGGAAGTCATTTTTTGGCTTTAAATAATATTTGTTGACTATGAATTTTAGCTCCCTAACTACAAATGATGTATGTGACATTGTTTCTGATCATTTTCAAATACAGGCTGTACAGTTTTAGATTTTGTTAATGTACTGTTGTAATGTTGTAGAGTAATATACTTTGGTTTCCACTTATTTCTGTACAGTATGAAAATCTTGAGTTGTGTAATCCATCACAGTGAACAAAATTATAATATTCAAGTTTAAACACATATTTTGAAAAATCAAAAAAGTCCATGCAACAGTAATGCAACTTTTAAGCAAGTTTCAAGAGTCTGCTGATAGATTTCCATATTGTACGGAGACAAAATAGATCCGAATTTGTAAAACACATCAGCATGTTTTTCAGAATGGTTAGCTGTGATAAAAAGTCTAAGTAGTAAATGGGATAACACATGCAAAACCACTGGTATGATCCTCCTATGGACTGAAAATGGCAACTATGACAATTATGAAGAAAGAGATTTATTTTAATGTCAAAGGTCACTGATAGGGTTGTTTTAGGGGCTCAATTATAAACAAAATGGCAAAGGATAAAAATGTTTGCATTGTCAAAAGCAGTTGGAGGAAATCCACATCGATCCTGATTATTCTGTAAAAGTGAAAACTTGCTTTTCACATTTTCGAAGCCGCTCGTGAAAACTATCTTGTCCTTGTTCAGTTTAGTGTCTGTTGGAGCCCAGCCGGCCTTCAGGCAGATCTTTAACAATAAGCTACCAGCTCACTCATCTGCCCCGAGCACTGAAAGTATTTGCTGCACTGCTGCAAGTGTAAATTAGGTATCGGAGCCTAAACAGTTTTACTGAAGCTCTCGTCTCAGTCGTTGCATTTCAGAGTGGATTACAGCTCGTGTCTCTGCACACACCGAGAAGTGCGCAGACTGAGATGAGAAAAATCAAAGTGAAACAACTGCCTGCTGAATGTGCTATTTTGCTAGTTCTAAAATTCAATTTGTGATTTAATACACTGCTGTGTGTTTTTTTTTTTTTAATTCTGAAGTTTGCACACAACTTCTGGGAAATGTTTGGCAGCACCTGCATGATTAATATTTAATGTAGCTGATTTGGAAGTAAGTATTTACATGGCCTTTAATTACTCGGGTCAGTTCAAACTTACATTTATTGCTGCTTTTTTTTCCCAGATATTCACTTTTTTTTGTGTACAACTCATCAAACTGCTTTCATCAGTTGTCTATAATTGCCTCATTAGAGTTCTTCTAATTATAGTGATCAAGGAATCTTCCATACATATCAGAAAAAGAAAAAACAACATTTTTCTCCACTTTGGTAATGTAGTTTATTAGAATCATTTTTGACAAAATGATCACAGTGCTCTGAGGCTCGTACAGAAGACATGGTATGTTACTGTAATGTATGTAGCCACTGTTGTTCATCTCTTTTAAAAGGCTGTGTGTTGAACAACTCTAACCTTGTGAGCCATCTGGCTTCATCAGGCTCAAATTTCTGTCTTTTCTTTTTTTTTTTTTTTGCAAAGCAATCGGTTCGGAAAACTGAAGAAGAGCTTCCAAGATCCAGATGGCTGGTGAGGTTACAACACTTTTGATTTGCCTTGGATCTATGATAACAGTCTGTCTTAACAACCTCAAGGAAGCGGAGGAATTAGGGCCAAACTTCAGCTCCACACCTTAGTGCTTCCCCTCCTGATCACGTGTTAATTTAAATGAATAATGTCACATTTTCAGAAAACAAAACTCAATCATATTGACAGCTGAATGTAATTTATGCAAATATGTTGATTTTTGAATTTTGTACATGTTTTCATGTTTGCACGATAACAAAAGTTGGTGTTGCTGAGTTGTTTTCCAGTGAGCACTGATTTGGTGATTTGCAGGTTAAAACACTTCTAGACCGATTAAATTTGACTGCATAATGATTTTTTTTTTGCATAACTACACATTGAAATAAAGTCACTGAAATGATGCTGAACCAGAATTTTACTTTAACCAAGACAACTAAAAAATGTTCACTTTTCAACCAATTTAGTAATAGTTTTAGCATAATTTCAGGATAATAATCACAAAACTTTGGATCAAGACATTGATTTAATCGTATTGACTTTCCATGAAAAACTGGTTACTTTGTTATTTGGAGTCACAAAAAAACAACAATCCCAACCTGACAGTAGAGAAAAAGCTTAATGTGAACAAAAAAAAAAGGTTTCATCATGCTGTTTTCAGTTTGTACATTTGTGGACTGACTCAGGTCTGTGTGAACTTCAGTGCTTTTAAATAATAAGCTAACGAAGATTTACTGTAAAATTTGAAACTGGGTGAAAAGTTATCTTTGTTATTTAACCCACATAGCATAGTCTGAAAAGAAACAGTTAACACGCCTTATTGGTTTACATTCTAGCTAGATTAGCATTGCTAGCATCCTTGCTAATGTCAGGGGAACTGTGGAAGGTACAGCATAGGTTTGACAGATTATCAAGCTAATTGATTTAAAAACAAAACATTATTTTGTTGTTGAACCCTATTGCCAGACAAGAATATTGAAAGTGGACGATTCTGCGTTTTTAACGTTTTTAAAGTTCTCACTTTCTGAATTCTTTGTGCACGGCAACTACGGTATGGTTACTTTTAGAGAAAGATCATCATTACAATGAACAAAAACGTAAATATTGTTTGCAGGACTGTGGCGGGACACAAAGTCTCCTGCGTGAAACCAAGATGTGCTACGTGCCCATCCACCCCCACTGCCCAGAAAGGGGACATTACTTCCTGCATCAGCACTGAACGTTGGCGCTGGACGTAAATCGTGAGGTGAAGAATCTTCAAATATGGACGTAATTTTCTAGGATAATGGGCTGTGTAATTATACTGTATATCTGATGTAGGCGGTCAAAATAAAGCGTTGCTTGTACCTTTAAGTGAGTGTGTGACATGACAAGCTGTAGGACTTTGACAACGTTTGAGACCTTTTTCCCTGTCATGACGTGTCCACGTACATCTGCTTTCCTTCCTGTTTTCTAAAAACCACAGTGTCATGTCATACGTGTGAGGATGTCAGGGCTGAATGTAGCCGATTAAATGTCCAAATGACAGAATCTACAAGCTGTTTTACAAAATGCATGTATGCTTACAATTTGTGTCAATATCACGCACTGTAAAGAGCGATAGATGTGTGTTGTGAAAAGCAATATTTTACAGAGTGTGATATGAATACTGGGTAATTTCACTGTCATAAAACAGGGGGGAGTGGGAGATAATGAATATTACACCGTCTGGTCTGTCCAGCCCCCCCTCCTCTTCTTTTCTCTCTCTCTCTCTCTCTCTCTCTCTCTCTCTCTCTCTCTCTCTCTTGCAGCTGTAGCGTCCTCGGGGCTACTGGCTAACCAGATCAGGTGCTAAATTCACTAATTGAATAATTTCACTGGGCTCCACAATGGGCCCTTTGAAAAGCGCCTGCTCTTTGTGTCTGTCCTCGAGTGACTGAAAGTGGTACAGCTTTTTAAATGAAAGAGTAACGCACGGCTGCTGCAGTGGAGTAAATGCACGGTGATGATGTGCTGGCTTTGTGTTGCAGTGTTGTTTAACAGGACCAGCCGCAAAGTATCTTGGCCCTCAAGTGTATTGGATATCAATGAGAATGGTTTCACGGCACAGTCTGTTGAAGCAGATTTGTTGAGATTGGATGTTTGCCTGTTGAAATCCCTGGATTGACTTAGAAAGTCGGTAACAACCTTAATCCTTTCAAAATCAACTACACAGTGGATACTGTGGATAGTGCTTGAATGACACATTTAACCCCTGATTAGTCGAGGAAGCCACACAGGCTTTTGTGAAAGGAGCACAAAAGCTAAAATACAGATTACGTAGTGTGGACACAAATTATTTTCTTTCACTCTCTTCCACCACAAAAAATATTATGTGGCTGGATAAGGCTGGAGACAATCTATATTCTTGTTATTGTTAACAAATCCCATGAAAACACCAAAATCAACAGTGTGTTATTTCATCCCTCAGTACTTTCCAACTTCCCCTGTCTGTGGCTCTCAGCACCCAAGCCCATTGCTTCCTACTGCAGACGCAATTAAAAAAAAAAAAAAAAAAGCAGGGTCACAAATATATCCATCCATCCATCCATCCATCCATCTATACCGCTTATCCTCTTAGAGGGTCGCGGGGGGCTGGAGCCAAACCCAGCTGACATTGGGCAAGAGGCCACAAATATATACTTTCATAAAAATAAAAATAAAAAGCTAAATAATTTCCTAAAACTTCTGGCCACTGTGCTTATTACCAAACATTCCTCAAACAGGAGGAAATAGTGAATTTGAAGGGGACTATTTCTAGCCGTGGATGAATACACATTTGCTGCTCTAGTGAGTATTTATGGCAAGAGGACGGTGTGTGTGTTCATTATAATAAAAGAACATTTCAGCCAGTGCAACAGTGTGTCTTAATGCTACTTTACTTTTTACTCCACTACATTACTTTATGTAGATTACTTTGCAGATTCAGGTTAATAAAACAAAAATATAATTCAACAATAGATCTCTAGGGCACAGAGGAATAAGAAATATCATATATGTTTGGATACGCAGATAATACTTTTGGTGTTTTTATAGGATTTGTCAATAATAAGAAAAATATAGAATATCACCAGACTTATCCTTTAAAATATGGAATGACTTCTTGACCTTGAGTATCGAGTAAAAGGTTTAACCCCCTAACACACAACTTTCCTCTTTTGTTTCCACCTACGTAGCTTTAAGGTTGTTAAAATTATCTTATCTTCTGTGCTGTCTGATCTGTTTATATGAGTTAAATATTTAAACCCAAGACTCTATGTTTTTATGGCTGCACCATTTGATCAAATGGAAATATTCTAGGATGTTGTGTGCATCATTTTATACACTTTCCCCCCAAAATTCAGCCTGACATTTTTGGTATCTTTGGGAACTTTAGGATCTCCACTAGAACTTAAAATAAAATTTTGTAAATGTTTGGCTGCACACAATAATGTTTTGTTAGATAGTCAAACCGAAGATGTGATCTTTTTTTTAATGACTGCATAATTACATACATTTTATGGATGTCTTGTGCACAATTCCAAGGATTGAATTGTCATATGTATTAATATGATAAACAGTGAATTTTCATACAATAACAAACTTGTGCACTGGCTGTCCTCACACACACACACACACATGCACACTCACACAGTACTACAGATAGATAGATGCACACAGTTACAGTGGCTCACAGCATGTTGCCATACTGCCATCTTGCTTTTTCAAGACAATACTTTTTCCTAACACATTTGCAAGTAATTTAGCACTGAATATTTCTCTCTCTGTTTTATTTTTATTTTTTTACTTTAAAGCATTAAACAGCATTACAACACGATACAAGAATAACCTGGAAACATTGATTTAAGAATGAACCTTTCCAGCCTCAGTTTGAAGTTTGGGGGGTGTTATAAAAACTTAATTTAATTTTTTTTTCGTAACAGTTGGGATTTGAACCAGAGTATACATACATCCAACCGCCCTCTGAACTCCACATCCCACCCTTCTGCCGCTGAATTACAGAGCCAAACCACTTCAAGTTCTTAGTTCTTCATGCGATCCTGTAACACTGCAGAAATGCAACTTTATTTTGTGCTAAAAATAAAGGTTCAAAAGAAAAGCAGTGAAGGAAATCTTTATGTAATACTGAAGATTCACACCTACATGGCTACATGCGTGTACCTCTGACAGCCTGCTTCTCCCCCGGCAACACTGATGTTTAAAAGTAGCTGCAACATCACAGGAACATTAAAGGCCACCAGCAAACATTGTGACAGTGACTTTTGACGTACAGAAAGTCGGTCCGCTCTGCTGCTGATACACTAACACACTGAATTCTGGCAAAGTGATGATGATGTTTGTTATGGTCTGTAGCTACTTTACAATCTTGAAATCAGGGTCTAGATGTCTTTGTGATCAATTACAATTTTTTTTTTTAAACATAATTTATTAGTGGAAGTATCTAGTATGGCATCCAAGATCTAAAGTTCCAGTATCTTCCTTTTCCTTATCACAATAAAGAGGAAAAAAAAGAAAAAGAAAAAAACAAACAAAAGAAGAAACAAATAAAACAATAAAATATACCCAAACATTCAAATAAAACCCATCCACCCACCCACCCAGGTAGCCTTAATGTTCTATTAGATAAAACTCTATAGTGCAGTAATTTAGTAATTTTACTGTGAAACTACAGTATGATATCAATTAGACAGACAAGGGAAGGACAGAGGACCAGGTAAGTGAAAACATTTGACCGAACAGGTGAGTCTCATTCAGGAGGCAACACAGACAATTTCAAATATTATCCAAAATTTTATATAAAACAACATTGTGCTGTTCGTGTGTGTCAACATCTGCTGGACGTTACCCCCTGTTGACACACTTTTGGAACATTAGTGGTTATTTTACACATGAATGACTATTGGCAGCAATGTGAGTTTTCCTTTGTACTCTGACACTGTAAAACATTGCCTGGACTCGTACAGAACTTGTGAGTTCTGCAGGTCAAAGCTTCAGACTGTATGTGAACACATTTAGGGGAAATTCATTCAAATGAATAGCTGAATGTATCCTCAAGTTCAGCATCCTCACAAACGGAGTCAGATTTTCCCTGAACACTCTGCTTGTCCCCGCTGAATCCTCCAACCTCGTCCTCCAGCCCGTCTCAGATTCATCCAAAGCTCTGAGCCCCTTCATAACTTTCTGCCTACTTTGAAGTTATCTTTGTGCCACTTTGGAGCCAAAAGCCTCGTGGTCATGGATCGCCTCATACAATCCATCTCTAAAATTGATCGGTCTTTGGCACCCTGCTGGCCTCTCCTCACCCAGAAATCTTCGTCCCCAATTCCCTGAGCTTAGGTTTGACGTGTGGAGTTCCCTTCAATGCTGCTCCAACCAGACCGGTAGATATCAAATGTTTCTTCGCCTCTATTTTCTCAACTTGTGACCATATTTTCCTACTTTAGATTGACCTCTTTGATCCCCCCCCCCCTTTGTGTTGGAACCAAGATTATAGGAGTGGGGCGATGAAGGGGGAGAGCGGCTGCCAAGTGGCTGACTGACGAGCTGCCTTTTCCTGCACCGCTCAAGCCTGAAACCTCGCCGTGCCATCCCCACTTCGGCCTGAGCCAGTCTATATGACTTATGGAGTTTGGGCCCCTCCACTGCCAATCCCACTTAGAGTGCAGTTTTCTGATAAACAAAAGCACATTCAAGCTTTAGCTTCTCATTTCACACTATGTGCTTTGGCTGGAGGCAATGCTTTCCTGGAGCCCCTGGCCTAGAGTCCAAAGAACGGCTCCAGTTGGCTTTCCTTTAAAAAAAAAAAAAAAATACCAGGGGGAAAAGACGCCACATGTGGAGGATTAGGCCCCATCTTTCATACTCCACGCTCTCTGCTCGCCCTCTACTACCAGAGCCATCACTGCTCCCGGTGAGCTGGTGAACCAGCCCCGTGGACACATGCATGCACGCAAGCTCTTCTTTTTCTACCTCTGACACACAACACAAACTCACCTGACTCTCTGTCCCACCCTCATCCCCCCCTCTGGCTCTTTTAACCGTGCACAGGGATTGCAAACATGAACACACAATCTCCCTCTTTCTGCCCGCTCTCTCTTTCAGAGCTCAAGTTGGATTTCAACTTTTAGTTTGGTGCGGGGGCGCGCATATCCCTGGCTATTGTAGGAGGGAGTACTCCTGACTTTGACAAAAGCTGTACAGTTGTGATTCTGAATATTCTTACAGTAAAGTTCGCGGGGTAAGCTGAGACAGTGATACGATTTTAATTCCATAAATTGTCCTCACTGTGTCTTTGCATATTTTCACAAACTCCCATGCCTCTGAAACCTGGCAACTATAGCATTACAGCAGCACTGTACATATGGTGCTTCAATCGAGAGCCTGTGCCATTGACTGCAAATTTATTCCATGTCAGATGTGTATATCTTGAATATACTTAACCTGTTTGGTGTGAACGGTGCGCCAGATGGATCGAAGGATGAGAATAAGGTAAACATGATACTTAATGCTCTTTCTATTAAAAATGTCGGGGCTCGGATCTGAAGGCGAGTGGCACCCGTCAAGGCCCTTTGTCTCCAGCTAAGCAGAGATACCACAGCGGTTATTAGTGATGCGCGTGAAACGCTAGCCGAGGCGCGTGATGACCCTGGGGGCCTTGCCTGTCTCGGGGAACAGATGTGCCACCCACTCGCAACAGTTGTACCCTACCCACAATGGCCTTGTGGGAGATGGTGGGCTAGCTGCGGACTGAAGATGATACCTCACTTAACTAGCTCCCATGTTGGCTGCAGGGAGGGTGCGTCTCTCTGAAAGGAGGGAGAGAGAGAGGAAGGGAGAAACGGGGAGGGTGTGAACAGTACACATATTTACAGGATCAATATTTACCCAAAATTCTTCTCGGGAGCCAACACCTGCTGCATCTTTGTATAAAGTCGAGAAGTTGCTGAAATGAAATCGGCTGATCTCTCTTGAAGATTTCATTAACTTGCCCCCCCCCCCAATATGAACTTGGAAACTTGATCAAGTTATCACGGCATTAAAGTCTGCAGCAGATTTTTCTCTCCGCTTATTTTTTATTTTTTTTCTCAGACAGCTCATTAAAGCAACTACAGCTAATAATGAACATTTTAAAGGCTCATAGTACAGACTAATTTTCTTTATTATTTCTTAATCCTTAATGAAGAGTTTCATTTACAGCGTGCTTATAGAGAAAACATGCATTTCAATGTGCTGAAAGTTAATTCATTTCCTTGTAATGCAATAGTTTGTTTTAATTGCTTTTTAATGTAGTCGGTTGACTATAATATTGCAGAAAACAAACTTTGTGTTGCATTCATTTCATTTCCATTTTGAATTCACAGACATTATTTCAGATTTTTAAATGGCTCACTATGATACGCTTCATATTTGCGGGCTTCTCTTCGCAGTTTACCGTTCTTGCTTAATGAGCAGAGCTATGGAAACATGCCACATTATGATAATTGTGTAAAATTCTGATATATTATACTTTAATAAAAGGATATTTTAACTCACAGCTTGCTGTCAGATCAAGGCAGAGATATGTGTTGTGAGTGTTGGCACCAACAGGAATGAACTGTGACACCTAAATCAACAACTCGCAGAAGGACTTTGCCCCCAAATTCATTTGTCAATAGATTGAGTCAATATGGGTTGATCTGTGTGCAGCTCCTCAGCCTTCTGTCTACCCGTCAACACACAGAGGACAGTGTCTGGCTAGACGTCTGGCCATTATCTGCATTATCTGTGCGTCTGCTGTGTAAATGCATCAAACATCGGGTACGATTTTTTTTCTTCTTCTTCTGTCTGTCATGGTAAAACCAACGTCCCACTTGTTTGAGTGAATGAAACCCGATACGACATAAATGGCGTCCAAATTCAGTCTTTATAAGTGAGGTCTCGACTGATTTAATTATACTAAGTGGTAGGAAGCCCACACGCGCTATCAAATATTAAAGTGATGGTAATCTGTGAGAGTCTTGTTTTTATTTTCACTCCGTCTCTGCTGTGGCACTCACTGCTGCACTTTAAAAAACTTTACCTGTCAGTCAAACACAGTGGACGGGCTCTGGTGCCTTTTCATTTTAGACTTTATATTAAGGAAGTTTGGTGCTTCATTTTTTTGTCGGTTCCATCCTGGTGAAAGACCGAGAGAAACCACGCCAAAGTTGCTGCCCAGAGACCTGGGAGTTCAAGGTCCAGTTGCTGCCCAGAGACCTGGGAGATCAAGATCCAGTAAAGGGACCTTTGGTCGTGTGTTGCAGTGAACACAATCTGTTCTCGGGCAAGAAGCTGGTGAGGTTTCTGGTCCTTGTCTCTGCAGAGGCCACAGTGTGTGGGGACAACCCCTCAACATCTGCCTTCACCTATAGTACCTGAGCACCTTTTGGGCATCGAAACAATGTAAAGAACAGATATTATTTCAGCCAAGGATCCTTAGGAGTTACATCCATATTGGACGCTTCCAGACATCATGTACCAGTGCAGGAAGTAGTGTGCCCTTTCATGTAGCGAGAGTGTGGAGGTCCAGTTGGTGGATGGGCTTGTAGTGAATCTTAGTTTGATACATGAGACTGCAGGAGATTTGTCACGGACTTGTAGTCACTTACATGTTTTTGTTGCCTCACCCTAACCATATCTTAACCATAGTTTAAATGTAAAGAAATCATGATTGTTTCCTCGCCAGTTCTCTTTGAATTTCTCTCCTGAGGTTTTCCCCATCTTTTTTTATGTTTGTCCTTTTCTTCTTGGAGAATATAGGGTTAGTTTTGCTCAGGAGCTGTAAGACACTGTACAAACAAACTTGACTTAAAAGCTTCCATGAGCTCGATAAAGACTGCAGTTTGCCATTGTATTTGTTTAAATATGTCACCGATTAATACTTAAAGCTATGTTTGTACAATATATGAATCAATTTACATACAGTGAGCAAACAAGCTATAAAATGCAGTCCTATTTTCTTAAGAATCTCAAGGTTTCACAGTTGTCTTGTTTGGAGCTGAAACAATAATTTAAGTAATCCATTAGTCGATTGATAGAGAATTAATCTGCAACTATTTTGATAAACGATTAATTGATTAATTGACATTCTCTAGTTCTAGCTTCTAAGTTGTGAGGATTTGCTGCTTTTCTTCATCTAAAGGGACTGTAAACTGAATATCTTTGAGTTTTAGACCGTCGGTTGGACAAAACAAATGATCTGAAGACTATTTTCTGCCCTTATATAGACATTTTAGACGATGAATTGGTTCATTGAGAAAATATACAGCACATTAGCTATTAAAACCTGGTTCAAAGTGTTTGTCTGTGCCCCTTTTTCAGATATGAATGTCCCAGTTGTTAGCGTCTTACCTGCCTGATAATAACATTTATTGAAGCTCACAGACGTTAAGCCTGCTGCAAAGATGATCTACTGAACGTTTTGAACGACAAGCACCCACCAAAACACCGTTCACATTTCACACAATAAATCATTAGTAACAACCATGGCATCTCTTTCCCTCTCATCCCCCCACCCCCTACCCTCTTAATGCCAATCAGAGCAAGATGGGAAGATTCCCTCCAACTCTTGAGATCCAGCATGTGTTTCTCCCAGAGGGGAAAAATTAATTCCTCCTCCTCCTCCTCGGCATCCTCCTTCTCCCTTTTCTCCGCCAAGGTGCAGCGTGCTCCCTCTCTTTCTCTCTCCCCATCTGAAAGAATACAAGAGAATGAGAACCTCTCCTGAGGGGATCCAGCTTATATACTATTTCATCCGCATTTAAATCCTCTGATAAATGCGAATGTGAATGCCTTAGCGGGGAACTTGCGAAATAAAGAGAGATTATTTTCTGGAGATACTAATATTAGTCTTTTGGCATGGGGTAGAGTGAATACGACACCCGAGCGTGGGGAAGTCTATTGATGGTGATTTAATCTAGTGTAAGCATTGCTCGTTGTCAAAAGAGTGGAATAAAGGGGAGAGGAATATGGGTTGTTTTTTTATTTACATACCTGTGAGAATGACGATCCATTCAAATAGATGACTTATCAGGCCAGAACAGAACCTCACTCTCCCCACAGGCAATGAAGAGGAAGAAAAATAAGTTAAGTCTTGTATTATTCTGTCTGAGAGCTTCTGTTGGCAAGATTTGGTCTCTCTATATGCTGCACAGTACAACTTTTTAACTACCTTTAGCTGGCATTTATGTAACAAGTAAACTATTGTTCCACCCTGTTGTTCGTTTTAAGTTGTTGAGGAGTTTTTTTTTTTTTTGCGTCATCCAGGTACCGAGCGGCACTTTTCCTTCCCACTTTGATGCGGCGAAAAACAACAAATGAATCCTTAAGACACCCATAATAATCTACGTTTTTTTTAAATTATGTGTTCATTGTTCCCCAGGACTGTCATTTTCCAGCAGCCTCTGTGTGAAGGTTTCCATCACAAATATTCCTTTCAGGATCCGTTAGGCCTTGCTTGTCATCTGGATGAAAAGGAATCGTGGGGATTTTTGTGCTTGCCCTTAATCTCTCTAACTGATGCTGGGAGTGCAAATCAAATCCAATTATAGGCAATGTGGGCCTTCAGCCTCTTTGAGGAAAGATATTGGAAACACTGATGGTTATCTAATGTTTTTTTTTCCTTCTTCTTCTTCTCTCTCTGCTTTGAAACAAGCAGCAGCGAGTGAGGTCATGGGAGTCGATCCGAGCGCTCGCAAGACCCCACTTGAGATTTTCCACATCAGGCCATTTCCCCTCTCTTTTTATATAATGATTATTAGGCCTCCACTGATTTTTAAATGTGAAAAGATAATTCAAATATGCTGAATAAAGCGTTCAGGTGTGATTACATTCATACTCTTCGTCTTCACGAATAAATGACGCCTTATGATTTCTAAATTGATAACTGCAGGTGAAAAAGCTGACTTCACTTTTTAAAGCCCTCATGCATATTTTAGAATTTGAATTAGGCTATTGCATGTTTTTACTGAAATAGCAGTAAAATCATGCATTTATTAGTTGACTTTACAACTTCTTGCTGTTGTTTGAGGACAGGATGACCATTTTTTTATTTATTAATGCAGGGCAGAAGGCAGAAGCGTTCAAAAAGTAGCAATACCACACCATAAAAATATTCCATTACAAGTAAAAGCCCTGCATTCAAAACTGTACTTAGGTAAACAAACTGGAGTATTAGCAACAAAATGTACTTAAAGCATCAAAAGTAAAAGCACTCATCATGCAGTATGGCCCCTGTCAGTGTTATATTATCATGTTATTGAATCATTATTATTGATTTATTAATATTTAAGCGGTACTTTAGTGTTGTAGTTTGTCTAGATTGAGCTCATGGGCACCACGATGGCTCAGTGGTTAGAACTGTTGCCTCAAGAAGGTCGTGGGTTTGAATCCCGGCTGGGGCGGGGCCTTTCTGTGTGGAGTTTGCATGTTCTCCCCATGTTTGCGTGGGTTTCTTCTGGGTGCTCCGGTTTCCCCCACCATCAAAACATGTATATTAGGTTAATTCTCCTGTCAGTGCCCTTGACCAAGGCATTGGTCCTCAGGCGCTGCCCTATGCTCCAAACACTTAGCATGGGTTAAATGCAGAGAAGGAATTTCTCTACGGGGATCAATAACTTAACTTAATTTTAACTAATTCATATACTGTTTTGTACATAAAATCTTTATCTGAAAAGTAACTACTGTATAGCTGTTAATTAAATGTAGTGGAGTATAAAGTACAATATTTCCCTCTGAAATGTAGAGGAGTGGAGGCAAGAAAGTAAAATGGAAGTACAAGTTGTCAAAATTGTTCCACCACTGGTAGCGGAAATGTCAAAAAACTCGTTTGTGATTGGATGATTGCTGGTTTGAGTCCATTAACCCCTTCAACCAATCCAGACTTCAAACCAGAGTTCAATTCAAACCAGAGATTACCTGTTCGTCTGCCGGTTTTTCTGCCAAAGGGCCCATGAGCAAGGCATTTAACTCTTACCAAGAGACTGTGCTGTGTTATACTGGGCAGCGTCCTGCAGGTGTGAGCATGTTGGGCCATGAGAGAGTAAATCAGGGCGCCACTGAATATTAACAACTTTCCCGGGAAGGTCAAAAATACAAAATACAAAATTTTTAGGGTGCAAAAGGACTGAAAGGGCCTGAAATACTGATTTTGGATTCAACACTCTTATCTGTCTTAATCCTAGCTTTGGAGAGCATGGTTAAGAATGTCCCTGTTAAAACTAATCTACGATTACAAAATATCTCGAACTCAATAAACTGAGATTATTCAAATCCCTCGTGGTGTAATCGCACCCAAGTGCCACCATGTAATCTCAACTGAACGTGTTCCGCATTCATCTGCCTCTTTCTCCCAGACAGCTTGTAAATAAACCTTCCTGTGGTGTGGGACGGTGTAAACTTCAGAATTTGCTGCTTATTTTGTTCATTAAAATATTAATCACAGATTAAGCCCCTTAATACCCTATGGATTGCCATTTTAGAAAAACAAATATAATAGTTCCCCCACTCTTTTCTTTGCAGAAACCTCCTGGCATCTCAGGAATCAGCCGCATGTTTCAGTGCTGAAAGAAAGACAGGAAAGGATAGAACTGTAATCCCTATCAATGCACTTTAGAAACCACCTTCTTGCTAAAATGTGTGACTAATGGGCACAAATCTGCGGCTTTAGAAGCTGTCAGCGAGGACTGCCTAGGCCGTTGTTCCACTATTCACCGCATAAACGTAATAAACCCGTCCCGTTTGTATTTGCCATTGCTCGAGTCTTTTTGTCTCTGCTCAGAGCAAATGTACCTTGAGGTCTTGTGTAGGGTTTCTCTTTTCAAGCTGCAGCTCTTTTTTTATTTTATTTCTTTTGCTCTCCTCCTCCCGCCCGTTCTGTGTGCTGCTCCGTGGTGCCGTAATGACATTAAAACACGAACACTTAAAGGGCTTTTGGTGAGAGCCGCATTGTCTGCTGTGAAGGCTTCCAAAAAGAGGCTTTTATTTTGTTGTGGGATTTAATGCCAGTGTGTGTTACCTGATAACATTAAGGCAGAGCAGGGAAGCAGGAATATTCCCTGACTGGCAAAGCTTCAAGAATATTGACCACCAACAGGATTGCAGCTGATGCCGGCCATGTATATTCATGTGCTCGGAACGGCCTGATTATAGCTATTACAGAATTATATCCAGGGAAGCGCAATTCATTAGCCCTGATTTCTCTTTATCTGGCATCAGAGTGCAAGGCTAGCTTAGCGGAGCAGGGCTGCATGATGTTGCTATATTTTCACAGCCAGATGCAAGAGAAAGTGTAAGAATCGTTGTCCACTTCTGCGTTTCAGAGAGCTTCTTGTACGATACCAGGAAAGAAAATATCTCTGCAGCTTTAGTGTAAAAGTTATCAAGAGAGAGGCCTTACACATCAATACTTGAATGAGGGAGAAAATTTAATCCAAAAAAGTTCCTTCAGAGTGATTTGTTTTTTTCTGGCAGGTGAGATTTTGTGGATCCAAATCAATTTATGTTGTTGTTTTTGCAATGGCAGTTAAATACACTTTGGGAAATGAGGTGAATGAAACCTATAAAATGAAGTTTGCTTCCAGCTGAATAGTTAATTCAGTGCATCCAGAGAAAAAAAAAAAGTCTTTTTTTTTCTTCTCCTCCCCTCGCTGCCGTATGTGAGGGAGAAATAATGACAGTGTTTCGGCGTTGTTTGATCATCCTTAGCAAATTTGAATGCCAAATTTGTTTTGCAGGTGTTGCTCATGGAATAATTGAGCTGCATAATGTGGATAAGGTGTTGCTACCATACTACACTTAATACGCATTTTAAGCACCAAAACAGCTCCAGCCGGTACGGAAGCCTGAAATCATTACAAGTTTAGTTTTTGAGGCAAAAAAATTGATTTTGAAATGGACATAGTTTGTCTTTATTAGAGAAAACATTTTTTTTTTAATGTGCAAAGAGAGAATAAAATGGAATAATTAAAATCATCATCATGTCCACATCATCAGAAACTTCTTGTAAAAAATAACTTTATACTGAAGACATAAAGAAAAGTCACCTCTCTCATGTACATAGTTAGTTAGTTATGTCATTTATTGTGTCTTGCACATACAAGTACACAGCTCACATGGACTTAAAAGACCCCCAAAGATACTGTAAGAGTGGTGAAATGTTTCACCGTCAGAAAAAAACATAACTTCTTACATAAAACATTACATTACAAAAAAAGAACATTGTCCTCCATCCAAAGCTCTACAAATAAAATCTGCCACAAAATAAGTTCCTTTCCTAAAACTGAATGAAATGAAGGACAACTGTTGTTTAAACTCAGCGAATGAGGACAACACACCTATTTTCAGACACGTCATCCACAACAAGCCAGAACAATCAGCTTGAACATATTTGGAGTTCACTTCCTTTTTTTCTGTGACTGATGGCAAACCTGAACCTATCAGAACTGGCCTTGCGTGATAAACCCCACCCGTGTGGCGAGCCAGGGAAATAAAAACAAACGCTAAAAAGAAATTCCAGTCACTTTCTGAGCCGGGTCTGGCTTTAATATAGGCTCCTGAGAGACTTCACCACAGGTTCATGATGGAGATATGTGCTGTATGTACACACCAGAATCAGTCTGCTCTGGTGTCTTGGGTGCATTGTGCTCCTCCTCTTGTCTTCCCAGGCAGAAGCTCTATAAACACACTGAGCCACATGTAAATACACACACACACACGCACGTGCGCGCTCAAGACAATGGCTATTACCAATCACACCTGGGTTCCCCGCCTGCGCCATCCTCCTAATATCTTTTAAATCTTCACATAAGGTATGCCTTCCATAGGGCTTACAATACCATTTGCTCTAATAAATTCTTTTGGCAGCGCTGAGTGCAAGCTGCTTCTCCAAGGCCCCAGGAGAAGCCTGGAGGGGAGCGGGAAGGGAGAGGCAGCCCAAAATATGAGGATAAATAGTGGGGAATCCTCCAGGACCCCGGCCCTGGTAATCAACATTCTTCCAACTGGAAACATTTTCCAATTCTTCATCTTCATTTAGCTTCCTTACCTAGTAATTCTTAGCAGCGGGCTGCAATAATTTGCACTGACGCCTGAATCGAAAAAGCAGGAAGGGTCCAAATTGAAGGTTTTTGGAGGGATGAAGGGAGTGGAGGAGAAAAGGAGAACAGCGGAGGGGAGTGATCGTGATAAGCAAATGAAATTAATGACGGCGAGTGTTTGTCTAGCGAAGACAGGAAGGATGCCATGTTAAGCACTCCTCACATGGTAAAGTAGCTAATCCATGCTCCCTCCATCTCAAGCCTCTGTGTGATTACAGCGAACAGTCTCCTCATCGTGAACGCCGTGGAGCAGAGCAGCGGCCCTAGTTACCTCTCCAACAAGAGGCTCATTAAGAGCGAGAGAGAGAGTCAAAGAGAGAGAGAGAGAAGGAGGGAGGGGGAAAAAACGATTTTTAAGTGTTGACTAATAGAGGAGCTCCAAGGTATTTATTTCTTATTGTTTCCCTGCAAAGTCATTATGCCACACTGGAGTTTCTTCTTTCCGAGAGCAAGAGAGCGAGATACAGGGGATATGTGTGAGTGTGTGTGTGTGTGTGTGTGTGTTGGTGTTTTCTTTCCCTATTTCACCCTCCCTCACTCCTACTCTACTTCAAGGGAGGAGGCGATGGCTTGAGGCAAGCCTGGATCTCCAACACTGAGATGCACTTCTATTGTGGCTCTTTGCTGCTGCGGCGTTATGAACTGTCACTTGTTACGTTAAATTATAGATCGCCTCTCCAAATTCTCTGCCTGATATTTCTGGCACAGGGGAGGAACACGCGGACAGGCAGCATCTGTTAGAACCGCAGATGAAGTCCAAAAAAAACCTTTTTTTACTCTGCACCCATTTGTCACCCGCTCCGGTTACCGGTTACAGCCGGTTCACCTGATCTCCTGCAGCCCGCAGAATGAACTGCAGAGATGAAACGAACTTCATCAAACAGAAAGACAAATTCCTGATGTGGAAAACTGATTTATCTTCTTTAAAAACAATCAAAAAAGCCACATTTTATGTTTTTCACCAACTTTGACATTTGATAATTCCTCAACTTTTTTACCAGCTGCCTCTTTAAGCTTCAGCTTCCCTGCTGAAAATATTTCAAGGTTAAATGGTTTAATAGTAATTATAGTAAAGCAACATTCGAATATTACACCATCTAAATACAGTTTTATCAGTTCTCAATTGTCTCAACAATAGTTTAATTGTTAGCTCTGCCGCCCACTCAACGGTTGGGCAAAGACAAAACCCACTAATGGCTCAGCAAAAGAAGAAGATGAATAAAATTAAAAGACACCTGCACACCTCTTCTCTTCTATTTGAATAAATTTCTTTGTTAATTTTGGAAGTGAGTTCAGTCATTACAAAGAACACACACTGTCCCCTAAGCTGCAGTTTAAAGCATTCAAGCATTTATCAGCACAATAGCCTATTCAATTACACTGATAACAAATGCAAAGTGGTGCATCTGTTGATTCTAACTTTTGGAAGATCCTATTTCTTGCTTTAAAAAAATAAAAATAAAACTTGACATTATGAAACGGATGCTGAAACTTAATCTGAATTAATTTCCCTCAGTCTGCTGTCATTAATCAGTCTGTAAATAGTCTGTGTGCAGTTAATTGTTGAGAGGCACCCACGAGTGAAATAATCACTTTGACTTTTTGGAGCATCAGAGCCAAAGGTCAAAGGTGTTTCTGAAGATAAACACGTTGAGGAGTTTAGGAAAGACGTGAGAAGACAACATACTGGTGACAGCATGATGGGAAATGAGTGCCCATATTCCTTTTGAGTGGAAGGATATGGAAGTAAAAATTGTATTGTATTAGTAAAATATGTACAAATATTAGTTTATTTCATGTAAATTAAAACATGTTCAAAGTTAACTCTATTAAAAAGTGCAGATGACAACAAAAAAAAGCCCAAAAACGTACTTATGTGTCTCCATTGCACCATTTTTAAATCACTTTGTGTGTTTAATGTTAACAGATCCAAGTTGTGTTAAATTAGAGCCACATTTCGCCTAAATTCCAACAAAAATGTACAAGTTCGTCAAAATGTCAGCTTCATCCTCGCTCTCAGACCTGAGTCGAAGCGCTTCGAACTATTATTCGCTTTACTTTAGTTTGTGTTACGTACCTGATGGGTGGCGTTAACCAGGACGGGATGAAACTTTAATGATCTCTGTTGTGTTAGCTGCGGCAGAGAAACAAGAATACAGGAGGTGGGGGAGAAAAAAACAAACAGAATACGAACATAAAACAGGAGTCAGATGAACACATGCAGCCGACAAATTCAAGGCATGTTAAGTAGAATGGATGAGTGGGAAGACTGGGTGACAGCATGAATAACTTACATGCATGGATTGACTTACAGTTGCTGATACAGATGGTACAATATTCATTGCTCGCTAAAATATTACTAAATATAAAGAGCTGCATTACATGTTTAATGCACAATAAAGATATCTGATAATACCTTTAAAAACATTTAGATATTTACTCACATTTTGAGTGGCAAAATGTATTTAAAAGACAGTTTTGTGTAAAGAAATGTATGTGATTAATTGTGCACTGTGTTTGTTTGTAATCTCAACTGTCTTTCTAATACATTTTGGCAACTTAGAATATGTTCTAACACATTATCTGCTGTTCAATGACCAGGTCAGGTGTGTGTGTGTGTGTGTGTGTGTGTGTGTGTGTGTGTGTGTGTGTGTGTGTGTGTGTGTGTGAATCGCTGAGTGTCAGGTGTCATTCGTTTTCTGAGGGCGTCATGTTCGCCTCCCTCCTCTCTGCAAGAGAATCTCTGCATCCTCTGGTTTGTTACACGACACCTCCTGGTAGAGACCGAAGCTGCAGCTCGGAGCCATTGCACTCACACTGTATGGTCTGTGTGTGTGTGTGTGTGTGTGTGTGTGTGTGTGTACATATGTTGGCAGTGTCAGTTTGTATCTTTAAGAGGGAGACAACAAGGTGGTGTGTGTTTGAGGAAGCGTGTGTGTATGTGTGTGTGTGCATACATACATACCCCCACTTAGGAAAGCCAACCACCCTCAGTGTCTCCAATGGCTTAGGGCCCTTTTTTCTCTCCCATGGGGGCCCTTGATTGAAGCCAGAATTCCTCCACGTGTGTGTGTGAATGTGTTTGTTTGTGTGTGAGAGCGTCGGCCTCGCTGGGATTGCATTAGACAAAAGAGACGCACTTGCCAGCAGCTGTGGTTGAAGACAGCAGCATCCCCACCCCACCTAAAGAACCCCATTGGTTCCTCCTTCCACTCCCAGCCTCCCTCGGTCCAGTTAGGCAACCAGAGCGGCGATGGCGAGAAGAAAAGGCCCCTCGGGAGGCTGGAAAGTGAATAAAGGAACGTGCAGAAAGAGAGAATAAGCATTTTTCATGCTTTTTTTGTGTTTAATGCCATTTCCAAAAATAATGTGGGCCTCAGAAAACAGAAGGTAAAGATTTATAAGAAAACGTACGCATACACATACATGTCCGCACGCAGACACACACACACACGACACATACACAAAATGCCAGTTTGGGGAGGGTTGTTGTGAATACCTGATTCTTCCCCCTCTTTTTTTTCTCCTCATCTCCCTTTAAAAATCTGCAAATCCATTTGCTAAACAGCTGCACCTCTGTAGTGCACAGATAACAACCTGGGCCAGACTGGCTTTGCGGCAGCGAGTGGAGGCAGATAGGCCCAAATCTCTGGCCCTTTTTTCAAAAATGCTAATGACGAAGGAACCACTTCCCTGGCCAAAAAAAAAAAAGAAAAAAAAAAAAAAGAAGAAGAGAGATGGAGAGAGAGGGAGAGAGAAGGCTCTTGTAGATCTGTCAATTGCTATTTTGACAGATATTTGCTTGTAAGTACACACAACACTTGTTCCCTGTGTCTTATCTGGTGCTGTGCAGAACACTGACCTACATTACATCAAGCACAATATGATGCACAAACATGCTCTGTTCAATAGCCTGCTTTTTTTTTTTCCTGTTGTTGTTGTTTGTTTTATTTTTTCTCACTCCCCCTCTTCTCTCGTTTTCACCTTAAAAACAGATGGATTCAAATGAAATGGCTGCAAATCCTATGAACAGAAGGTATTCTCTCTCAAATAAAACCTTGTGGCTTAAAGGGAGAATCTTCCGACCATCTCCGGATGTTTGATTGCTCCTCAAAGGCCCGAGCAACTGCACTCAGTGGAGGAGAGTAAATATTGGAAATATTGCCACAGCTGCTCATTCACTCCGTCTCTATCTCTCCCTCTCTGCCTCCCAACACATTCTCTTTGACATACACTCTGCAACACAGGAAAACAATGGCACAGAATGCATGTTAGATAGATAATTATAATATGACGCAGCACTGATCCGCATTAAAGGTGGTTTACTCCTTCCAGAGAGGTCAGAGGTCAGTAGGGGAGCAGCGGCCCTGGAGCTGGAAGAACTTTTAGCGTCTCACATAAACACACTTCAGTGAAATGGATGATTTCCAACATGGAGTTTTAAATTGAGGTGCATTCGTTAACAGATTGGCTCTCTAATCACCAGGGGGCTGCATTATAGGAACTTCCTAACTATGAAATCCTCTCTTTATTTGTTTGGTACCCATGGAAAAGTGAGTTATTGCCTGATTTAGAACTTCAGAATTTGTATTAGACAGCAATTTAGACTTTGACAAAAAAACATAAAGTCCAACTTACTTGTTTTTTCAGAAGCTTTCAACCACATCTTTTGGCCTTCCTCAGCAGATGGAGTCGCTAGTTATCATGGAGATCGCTTAGTGGTTTTCGTGTGACTTAAGTACGGAATTTCAGTCCTTAAATTAACTTTCAAGAGGTGAAAAACCTGAGCTTGAGCCTCAAAGTTCCCTCTCTCCGTTTCCATTTCTTTCTCATACAGTCAATCGGTAATCAAAACAATTTGCACATGAAAATTTGCCCGAACCTGACCCGGATTTGTCAATCCTGTCGGGTCCCACCATGCTTGCAGTTCTCTACCTGTCAAGTCTCCTGTGTTCGGAGCAGAGAGGTGCAGCACGATTTAGTGTCTCACAAATAAAATGAGCTGACATTTTTGGCAGCTTTAGGTGCACTACTGTCACTTTCTGGAGCCGACTGTTAGCTGTGCTAGCTGGTTAGTTATTAAGTATCAGTTTAATGTCAGATGTTAAAATTAAAAGGTAAAGTGTGTAAAAGTGTGTTTGGGCAACAAGTGCAAGAAAATCTAAATGAATGTGTAAAAGATAAACTGATATCCAGATATCTTATGTAGCTAATGGAGATGAATATGTGGCTAAGTGGCTCTAAACATAAAATGTATATGTGTATAAACTGTAAATGGATTTGAATATGAAACACATGAAATGACGAGTGTAAAAATGGCTGAAAAAAGAAAAATAGTGAAAATGTGTCTCCTCTGTGAACAAAACTCAATAAAGTAAATAATACAGAAGCATATTAAAACAGAAATATCAATTTATGTCACACAATATCAATTCATTAATACCTACATTTATTTTTAATGTTATTTTTGATGCATTTAATGGCATAATAATTTATTTATTGAGTCATTTATTCATTTATTTTTGATTTTGGCAGTTTCGGTCCTCCACAAAAGTGGAGTCTGAGTCTGAAAATGTTATACCAGCACAGATATGGCAATGTTTTCACTGGACTAATAAGTTGTTTTCTTGCGCATAGCTACTTACAAGTTTGG
Source organism: Macquaria australasica (assembly GCA_005408345.1). Taxonomy (NCBI): domain Eukaryota; kingdom Metazoa; phylum Chordata; class Actinopteri; order Centrarchiformes; family Percichthyidae; genus Macquaria; species Macquaria australasica. Next base: position 438,524 of record SEMN01000213.1, on the reverse strand, counting down.
TGGGATACACAAAATGCATTTTTGGAGAACTGTCACGCAAAACACAATCACAGAAGATTAAGGGGAACTCGCAGCAAAAATACTCTCCAAGAGTAGGGCTGACACAGGTGACCCCTGAGCCACCCCTTAGTTATGCTGATATAGGCCTAGACTGCCGGGGGACTTCCTATGATGCACTGAGCTCCTCTCTCCTCCTCTTCCTCTCCATCTGTACGCCCTCATATCCCATCAATGCTTGTTATTAATTCAACTTCTTCCCGTAGTTGTGTGCTTTCTCTCCACTCTCTCTCTCCCTCCCCTTCTGTTGCTTTCTGCAGGTGTTTCTGCCTCTGGAGCTGTGGAGGTCTGGGTCTGTGGTTGCTGCCGCCTGCTGCCCCCGTGCTCCTGCTCTGCACCCGCTGATGCTATTGCTGTTGTTGCTGTTATTAGTATTGCTATTATAATGTTGCTCTTGGTGTTGTTTCTGTTGGTGTTGACATCAATGCCATTACCATATCTATGCTGTATTGAGCTGCTGTATGTTCTCTTTCCTCCTGCTCTCTCTCTCCCGCTCCCCCCTTCCCCCTTCAACCCAACCGGTCGAGGCAGATGACCGCCCACCTTGAGCCTGGTTCTGCTCGAGGTTTCTACCTGTTAAAAGGGAGTTTTTCCCTTGCCACTGTCGCATAGTGCTTGCTCATGGTGGGAACTGTTGGGTCTCTGTAAATATAAAGAGTCGGTCTAGACCTGCTCTATTCGAAAAAGTGCCCTGAGATAACTTTGTTATGATATGGCGCTATATAAATAAAACTGAATTGAATTGAATTGAATTTGGTCCACATATTTTTCATTCCCATATAAAACATTCATGAACATAACTATTGTCCCTCATGAGCCACCATACGTGATGCATAGAAACCTCTGCCTGGGCAACTTTTTAATCCAGTGGAGTCTGTTTGAGAGAAATGCAGCATTTGTCGATTAGAAAACAACCATGTCAACCAAGTAAAGCAACTGAAGTGAAACCACTAATTTACTATTTATAAGTTGCACTTATGAGTTGATCAATCTCGCTTGGCAGATAAATAACAATGTGACCACACTATCATCCATAACCAGCTATTATTTCCCATCAGCTGAAGTTCTAGTCCTCAAAGAGATAATTACAGGTTCTCCTTTCACTGTAATTGTCAGTTCACTTAATTGTGTTTTTATATATTGGAGAATGTATAGCTTATTCCCACCCCTCAATCTATCTTGCATACATTAGATTGTTTGTCTGTAGGATGCTTTAGAGTCGATGCCCTTTGGGATTTGACCACACTTTGTGTTGACTGGCAGGTGTGTTTCGAGGCAGCAGGAGTGGGAGGTTCGCCCCTGCAAGGCCCCAAGAAAGGTGTTTGTTTGTGTTTGTGCCAAGTCTGCTAACTTCACATTCTATATAAAGTGCATGTAGATGCTAATAGTTGAAAACAGGAATTCGTTTAAGCATTTTTCACTCGTCAACAATAAAAAACTTCAGTTAAAGGGGCATTTCACCGCTAGAGGGATGGTCTTTTCATAAAACTGGGCTGTATATGCTGTAGAAAGATGAAAATATCTTTTGAAATCGGCGCAACGTGACCAGAGAAAACAGAGAAAAAGGGCTGTGGTATTCCCTTTTGCTCAAAAGGTAGAAAACCTACAACAACCAGAATGCACTGGGCCCGTTGCCTTCCACAGCACACTGTAACGTTGCCGTGTTAGTAACAAAACACTTACGCTATGTTCAGACGTCCAGTCAGCTCTGCGTAGCTATCCTCACAGGCTGGCGGTGCTTGACTCTCGCACTATATTGTGGCTCATGTCCAGCATTACACTATTAAAATCATTGATTGGCATTGATGCTGACCTTAGAAAGCCTAATGCTTGTTCGCTTACAGGTTTTTATGTTATGTATGACTAAATACATCAATTCTGCATTCACCATTTTACCATCAGTCTGTGTTTCAGTAAAGTTTGTGTTACAGAGGTCCAAATACCTTGCTTAAAGCCGTCCAAGAGTAAAATAGAATATAGAATATATGTTATTTTATTTGCATGAAAAATCAATAAACATCATTGGCAATGCCTCCAAAGTTTTTCTCTTCAAGCAGAATAAGTGATAGAACCGCGTTTACTGTAACAGCCACCTGGACTCAATGTAGCTTCTACTAAGTGCACCAACATTGAGACTCGCTCCACCGCTGTGTTACTCATAACTTCTCCTTTTTTTGAATATACTCATTGAAAAAATTTTTAGTTTTCAACATAATCTGGTGTTTCGTCATCTACACAATCACTCATGTAAACCAAAAATCTGAAATGAAACTATCACGTCGTCATATTTGTTTGTTGTCTCCTGGCATTTATAGTAACAATTTAGATGTGATGATAAAGTCTTCAAGAGTCTGGAAATCTTTTGTTTAGGTACCTTGAAAGTGCTTGAATTCTACTCTTAAAAAGCTGTATGAACCCTGATCACAAAAATTTGACTATCATCCCTATCTCTGGCAGTGGTGAAGCGTCCCACAAAGCACCTGATAAAGTCTTACAGAACAAAATATCTAAGCTCTATCTAATATCTAATAATAATATAAGGCATCTTGTTTCAATTAATACGTCATCTACTGCTAGCTCTAGAGATCGGCCTACTAATGAAAACTGCAACCCCAATAAGACCCTCAAGTTTGAAACAAACATGTAGAATATACTTCATGATTGTACAGTAATACATCTGATTCTGTTTATATGTATATATGAATCAGCCTTATCACATAGTCCACAAAAGATCATGTAAAAAAGTGCTGTGCTGGCCTCATTCAGTACAATAGGTCTTAATGCTGCATTCGAGAGAGGCCGACGCCGCGTGCAGCCCAGAGAAAGTAAACAGTTTGTTCCTGTGAACAGCTCGATGCCAATCAGCGATTAATGAGGCGATGCTGGAACCACCGGCTGAGAGAAGTTAAACTGAGCTGAATTAAGGAGCAATATCATCCCTCACGCAGGTGCTCGCCAAACGAATAACTGCTTTAATTACTGTTATTCAATCATTCGCTTTTTTTCCCCGCTGCATCCAAATACCACTCTGGTATTATCCCTTTTTCTTGTCAATTTACAAATGCTTTTCACAGACGTCCTACCTACATGTTTTGCTCATGGCGCTTAAGCATATGTGACCCCTCAGAGGAGGAAAAAAAAATATCTTGAAGTGCGTATTGTAAAAGAAAGAAAAGCTCAATAGCAAGGTGCAGTTTGCAGTCCCCGTGTTTGAATGGCTCCTTATCTTGGTTTACATACTCAGGGTTGAGAGGTTTGTGGGTGCCTTTGATGGGAAACATCTGTGTGTGATATGGGGGCTTGTCAGGGATGAGGGAGGAAAAAAGTGGGCGTCTTTGCACCTGCTTCGGTACACTGCTCCACAATGCTTATTATTTCTGCTGGAGGTGCCTCACATTGTTTGTGCCGCCACATACTGTCAGCTTGAACTGTATATACTATACACTGACAGTACAACGCTTGTCAACCTTAATGGTATGTGTATATATAGTATGTCGGTGTCAAAGTCAGATCTCAAGGGTTTGATCAGGTTTGTGGGTTTTAGCTCATGACGAAGTTAACTTTTGCTATCTATCTATCTATCTATCTATCTATCTATCTATCTATCTATCTATCTATCTATCTATCTATCTATCTATCTATCTATCTATCTATCTATCTATCTATCTATCTATCTATGATTACAGTATCTACCCGTCACTTCTGCAGCAGCTGCTGAGTCTAGCTGATGATCACCAAGGTGTGAATAGCCTACACAAGATTGACAGTTTACAGTAATTCATAAGCCAAAGCCAATATGAGTTATTGAATGTCAGTAAGAATACATTTTTAACTGAACCAGTTGTACACTACCTTCTCTGCACCAAATAGCTAACAGACAAAGTTAGTAACTAGCTGGTGAACATGGTGGAGCATTTAGCAGCTTAAGAGCCAGATATTTCTTCTCAGGAGCTGGTAATAGAGCTAAAAGGAGAGTGACTATTGGACTTACATCCATCAGGTGGCAAGAAACACGTCCAGAATGACAGCTTGTTTAGCTGCTCCAAGTGGCCAAAAATATAATTTTAATATCAATTAATATTGCTTTTTAAAAAAAAGAACAAGACTGCCTCCACCTCCTCAAAGACCCCTTGTGATGCATTATGGCACTTTAACCACGCACACCAACCAAAGAGATCTAAACAGGAAAACTAAAAATCCTAGAAATCTTTTTTTTTTTTCTTTTTTTTTTTTCTGGCTAATGTGGTCAGTAGTTTTGGCTATAAATGCTTTTCTACACAACTGGTGAACTCTCTAACTCAGAGCCCAAAGCAGGGATTTATAAGAGTGATTTAAATGTACATTAACTTTTCGTTTGTGTCTGAGGTGTCCTGATATACAACTTTAATGGATTTCTGTCAGCCAATCAGAAGCAAGTATTATGGATGGCAATGGTATAAATTTAAATCTGAAGTAGTTACAGCTTAACATTATAAAAAGGTGAGTAAATGCTATTTCTCTGTATTGTTAAGTTGACCTTTTTTTTCACGTGAAGACAGAAATAATGCGGCCTGGTCTCTCTGGGGAGAGCAGGGGAGGGCAGAGGCAGCTGGAGCACGACGGTGCTGCAGGATTTGAGTGGACTGACACAAAACAAACGAGGTGATTTCCCTCAGAGTCAGAGTAGGGATCTATCTCCGTAGAGCTGCACGCTGACAAGTGCTGGTCCCCGGGGACGACCAATAGAGATGTTACCGCTCCACAGGGAAACAGGCGGCTTCCCTCCTTTCATGTTACTAAACACTCGGCACAGTGAGCAAAGGAAGGAGGACTCTGAAGATACTGAAAGGCTTGTTTAATTTTGTGTTTGAACGTTTTGCCTTGAAATTAAATCAATAATATCATCTGAGCATCCCGTCAGAGATAGCAGAGTCATGTTGTGTTGAAAGCACATTCTACATTTGTTGGGTGGAAAGAGTGATACTAATGTTTAATTAGTTTGGCGACCACATGATCCTTGGCTGTGCATCATTGGACTGCACTTTCACTGCACACACCTGCAAATTTCCAGTTTATTTATGTGAAAATGTCACAGATTATTACTTTAATAAAGCTACATTTTGTATGATGTCTTCCCCAAACTGCAGCCAAAGGTAACTTTTTAAAGCTTAAAGACTTTAATCCCAAGAAATCATGTACTGTGACATCAGTACATTGCAGAAAACATGTTCACGTTTGTCACCTCAGCCGGTCTGTTTATAAGAAAGTTAACCAAATATCCAGTTTTGTTTGGACAGAGAAGTGTGTTTAGTCACTTCCTGGTGGTAGAAAAGTTTACATATCCAACAGTAAAATTTAATTTAGGTAAATAAGAGAAATCATTAGTGTCTCAGCTGGTTAGGGATGTAATGCTCTCCTTTGCTGCAGCTCCACTTTGTGCTTCAGGCTGATAAGAGAGGTGTATTCTCAGGTAAAATCTTGCCAAGAGTAGCTTTAAGCATCTATCAATTCAACACTTGATTGACAACAATCAGGATCCACTTGTTTTCCTCCTGAGCTGGCACCAGAGTCGGTCACGTCGCTCTCTATGACGTGATCTGTCTTATTGAGACCCTGAGGGGTTTTCCTTTTGGCCCCCAGCCCGACAACACAACCTCCCAGGTGGGCCGGTGGACACGCCCAGCTCCCTCACCGGGGCATCACAGCAACTCGGGGCAAACAAAGCCCTCTGACTCCTTCATCCCCCCAGGAGAATATCTCTCTGTTTCCCTCTCCTGCTCTCCTATGAAACAAATGATTTTCTGTAGCTGATGACTGAGGAACACACGCCCGCTGTATGCGTTCTTGTGTGATCCACAGACAATCAGACAATGGCTTCTCCCTGTTGTTGTCAGTGCATCTTGTTCTGTCTTGGCAACGTTTGTCTTCAGACATTTTTGCATTGTTGTTTTGTTCCTATTTTTTATGGTCAATTTTGCAAATGAATGTTTATTCTCCTCCTTACTGAAAATTGAAAAACTATTTATTTGCTTTGTTTTGGAACTTTTCTTTTTTTTCTGATAATGGGTTGTTTGGTGAAAATAATTTTAAATGTACAATAAAGAATTACAGCCTTTGAATCTTCCTCAAATCACAAATGCTCTTCAGAAAATGTCATCTTTTGTTTAATGCTTGGCTGGGTGGTTTGATGGTCGGTACTTTAATTTTGAAAGTCTAGCTGACTCTAAACAACTTTCATCAAATGCAGAGTTGTTTTTAGTAAAATCTAAAGTTTGTCAAGTGCAAAACATCACTTATATACTGGGAAAATTGGTCAGACACAGCTTTATCTATCAACATATACCCTGTACAGTGAAGACCAACTTTATTGATGTTTTTTTTTTCTTATGCTGGATAGCTCAGATAATACATTACAGTATGATTGTAGAAATAATACATGAAAAGTATTTTTAAGCAGGCAGATTTGATGACAGCTGGTTTTCAGGATGTTGGAGAGTCTGCCCAAAATTAGGCCAGTCAAGGACAGAGGACTTATGGTTCAAATATCTCTCTCTCTCTTTCTCTCTTTCTTTGGGCCTCAAACTGGCTTGATATATAACTAATATATCAAACTAACATGTTTGATGTTTTTACAACTGGAATCTGGCAAATCTGAGCATGGCATTGTAGTGAACTTTTTTAAAAGTCAGGTAAGATTTTAATTGTCCTCCACTCAAAAATGTGTTTAAACTTAACTTCCATATTTGACCTTCACTGTGCAGAATGATGTATGTGCAAACTTTGACACTAGAAGGTTGTTTTCACATTCTTCTGAAGGGGGAAAGTTTCTCTGTGCTCACCTTAAATCTCAGTTTAAGACGTGCACCTACAAGCATGATTTTGTAACTTTACGAATAGTTTGGAAGCCAGTCATGGTCCAGTATGCAACTTATACAGTGTGATGTGGAAACTTGAAACTTTTGGTGCACACACACACTGAGAATAGGAGACATCTTGTATCCAACAGTTACATGTTTGAAATTAAGCTTGCATGTTCAGGCTCCGGCCTCATCACTCCCCACAGATATGTTTACATAGAGATATTGGGGAGTGATTTGCAAATAACTTAACATTATTTAGAGCAAAGTTTTTTTTTATATCTCTTAAACATGTTTGGAGGGATCTTTAAAGATTTTTGTGATTTGTTCCTGGCTTAAACATGATATACAGGAGAAACCAAGAATAAATGTTCACAAAAAGTGATTAAGTGATTAATTACTGTTGGCGCTCACTGATCAGTTTCTTGATGAAACAGCTCATAGTACTGTACACTTCTGAAAAAAAAAAGTCTTTATCAAAACCTGGAAACAAAAGAGCTAAGACTTTAAAATTATTTAAGAGAGAGAAACCCAGGAGCTGCCCCACTGACAGTGGTTCCACATATATAATATTTATTTAACTGCGATATAAATGTGTTACAGTTCAACTCCTCAAAAACAGTTTCCGGATTATTTGCCAGGGAAGCAGCTGTGGGTTTTGTCTGTTGGTGAAAGTGCAGATTAAAGCTTTTGTTCTCTGGTTTTGTAGCTCAGTGGCTGAGGGAGAGGGTTATTCATTTTCATCAATAGTGAGTGAACTATCTCAGATCACAAGCATTATTGTAGATTTGGTGTTTTTTGTTAGAGGGTTCTTTCCTGCCAAGTCTACCCCAATTTTGTGCACTTTCTAAAATTTAAGTCTTTTTTTTCCTTTTACATTTTGTATTTTATTTCAACAATCAGGTTTTTACAGTCATGTCACCAGAGGGACGGAGGTAAAGACTGAATACACTAGATATTTTTTCCTCAATAGGATAGAATATATTTCACTTAAACAGTGAAATATATCAACATCTATTAAATGGATTGGCACAGAATTGTGTACAGATATTTGTGGTTTCCAGACAGTTTATCCTAATGACTTTGGGGATCCTCTGACTTTTCCTCTAGCGCCACCATGAAGGTTGACATTTGTAGTTTTGAGTGAAATGTCTCGTCAACTATTGGATGGATTGCCATTAAATTTGATTCAGACATTCATGTTCCCCCTCAGGGTGAATTGTAATCACTTTGTCTTTTATCTGGCGCCATTATCAAGTTAAAATTTAAATGTGTCCAATACTTTGGTTTATGACCAAATACCTGCAAAACTATTGACATTCCCATCAGCCGCAGTTGTACTTTCTGTTCAGTGCTAATTAGCAAATGTTACCACGTTAGCATGCTAAACTAAGATGGCGAACATGGTAAACACTATACCTGCTTTACATTAGCATCTTACCATTGTAACTGTGAGCATGTCAGCATGCAGGTGTTAGCATTTTGCTACACATTTGGTACAGCTACACATTACACATAGATTCTTAGTCTTGTTAAGCTTAAAACAAAATACATTAAGCACATTAAACCTTCACAAGACAATATCAGACATTTTAATGTATAGAAGCCTGTGTGTGTGCAAACAAGATGCCTCACTGGTAAACTCAGGGTCACTAAGTTCATCAGAGAGATGACATTTGGAGTAAACATTTCTTTTTTTTGGTAGTCCTGGGCATCCGGCAGCACATCTCAGAGATGCTGCTCCTCTCAACAAGCAGAAATGGAACCATCTTGCAGCATCTGGATTCCACATTGTTGTGGGTTTTTTTTTTACTGTCCATGTGCAGCAGACTAATGGTTCCATAGAAAGAGGCATCGCTGCTGCTCGAGCATCAGCCATGAGCAGAGTAATGGGTCCATAGGAGGACAGGAATGAGTCAGGGCCACGGCATGCTGGAGGCCCAGCAGTCTTCCTCATTCTCCAGTGCAGTGCTGCTGCGCCTGCTGAGAGTACAGTGTCATTACAGCTCCCACAAACATGTGGAGACAGGGGCTCCTCATTTAGCCAAACGATCACTTAGCTCCAAAGCTGTGATGAGACGCCGAAGCCCGTGGAGAGCAGGAAGTGTTTGAGGAGTTATTCAAACATTTGCAAAGCCAATAACTCCACTAAATCTACCAGGATGCCTCATATTTACATTTGATTCTGTGAAACCCTCCCCCACAAAAACAATAACATGGCATCTAAAAAAAATTAGCCCTAAATAACGTAATGGCATCCTCTCTGAAACTCGGTTGGTGTCAGGTTTAGACATTAAGCATAGTGGGTTATAGATGGAACTTTATTAAATGTAATTGTGCTGATGATGAAGAAAGCGTTCTGCAGGCATTATGGAGAAAATTGCAGAGATTATAAAAAGAAAAAAATGTTTATTAAAGGTGTGAACCGACGGAGCAGTCGATCATCTTTTGATGCTCTTCAAGTGCCTGTTTGATTTAACCTCAACAGCGACCGCTAGTTCTGTCATTACCTCTCTCATCACAAATGTAAGGATCACTATTTTAATAATTATTATTTTGGAATAATTTATTTATTTATTTTTGCTTGGACAAAACAAGCATTTGGTAGACATCACTTTCATAGGTCTCTGGATAATTGTGATGGTATTTCTCACTATTTTCATAATTTTTACGAATCAAATCAATCGATAATCCATAATGAAAATAATCATCTGTTGCAGTCCTATACAAAATAGTTAAAATTAGCTCCACCTCAACCAATTACAACTTTGTGTAATAATTCATAATTCAGTACAGTTTCCTGTTTATACTTTTACTTAAGTACTTGTAACAGAGTATTTTTAGAGTCTGGTATTAGTTCTTTTACTTAAGTAAATGATCTGAATGCTTCCTCTACCACTGTTGTTTTGTGGCATGGTGAAAACTGCTTTAATAAAGCTTTTTTAGATTTGCACAAGAGACTGAGTTGATGTCAGATAAGTGAGCTGAGTCATACTGCAGCCGTGAGCTTCAGGTAGTTGGATACCAAACTGCATCACTGAGGAGCCAGAGATATGACTGGTGCCTTAACAGTATCATTTAATATGGCTGATCTAAATGGTTTTCTATTACAAATCCTCATTCTTTATAAAGCAGCAGAGATTTAAATGAACATGTTATGTCATGAGACTGATCGCAGAAGATGCAGCCAAAAAAAACAACTTGATTTCCATGTCAAAAGAATAGCTTCCAGTGTTTACTGTTACGACCTCCTGGAATCGACTACGCTGCAAATAAATGCATACATTTCAGAAATGTTTCCCCACTACATGACTGTGCAAAAGTGAATCTTTATAAACATGGTGCAATATTATGATAATGCTCCAAAATGAAAAGAAGAAGCTGTTGAAAATGAAAACGCACACTGATGTGTAGAGGAAGGATACGATTCTTCTGCCCCAGAAGAAGCACTTTAGCGGGGTATGCCCATTGTGCTGAACCCACTGAGAATCAACACCCTTTTCTACAGCTCTAAGGAGCTTTTAGCACAGGGGTGTCAAACTCATTTTAGTTCATGGGCCACATACAGCCCAATTTGATGTCAGGTGGGCAGGACCAGTAAAACCATTGCATAATAATCTATAAATACATTTTTCCCTTTCTTTTATGTGAAGAAGTACAAGTACATTCTGAAAATGTTCACAATTAATTAACAATCCATGTCCAAAACAGATGATGAACAGCCTGAGATGTCTTAAGAAAAACAAGTGCAATTTCAACAAGATGTCTACTGTCATTATGTGCATTACAATTTACAAATCAGTGGAACTGCAAAGGCACAAAATGTTTTCTTGGAAAACCCGACACTCTGTGTCCACTTTTCTCCTGCATGAACAGTAGCCTTTGATTAACAGTGCTGTGCCACGTAGCTTGTATGTAAGTACGTGGATCTATAATAGCATATCCAGCACAGTTCCTGCTACTAGCACACATGAGAAGTTAGTCTTCAGGGCTTTCTGCCAGAAAGGCTTTGAGCCTGCTGCTCTTATTAGGACAGCACAGTAGGAATAGCAGTGCATTTTATTGAAAAATTGGAATTAATGACTTCTCTGCTATTTTCACACTTTGCAAAGTCATTCAGTGGGCCGGACTGGACCCTTTGGTGGGCCGGTTCTGGCCTGCGGGCCGTAAGTTTGACACCCCTGTTTTATCACAGCAGCTAATCGGGAAGTAAAGATTCCTACTGTGCGTTTATTTCCATCAGAAGTCAGGTGGCTGTAAAGGGCTACGAGCCTGTAGTGGCTTTGAAGTACATGATCATATTGATTTGTAGAGTATGATCACAAAAAGAAGTTAACCTTCAACTCTCTGCTAGTCAGCATGCTCAGTGGCTTGGTTATGGCTAACCATTGATTCCCTTTAAAATCAAAATGGTATTCTTTAAAGATTTCCCTCTGTCCGCCTGTAGAGCGGCTGCGGCTCAGGAGGTAGAGCTCCTCCTGTCCACATGTCGAAGTGTCCTTGGGTAAGACAGTTGCTCCCGATGGAGGCCAGCACCTTGCATGGCAGCTCCGTCGCCATCGGTGTGCGAAGGTATGAATGAGACCAATCTGTAAAACGCTACCGTTAAGGTTGAAAAGCGCTTTATACTGTAAGTGAAGTCCATTTACCATTTACCATATAGAGTCTGAAAGATGTGTGATTGCTCAAAGGTTACATGTTGTGACCCTGGTTCTATGAGTACTGGTTAATTGCCAAAACATCCATAACCAGGGAGGTTGTTACACCTGTGCTGATTGGCTGAACCAGTAAGTGCAAAGTACTAAAGGTTCATGTTACAGGGCTGTGTCTTGGGTCAGCTGAACTGAACTCATTTAATCAAAGTTTGGCCCAGTTGGATTGGGTCCTGCTAAAGGGAGGTAATGCTAATATTTTATATGATACATATAATGTCGTCCCTAAGCGTAACATGCCGTTGAATATTTCAGTTGTGCTGACAAGTTATTTCTTTCTTACTTTATTTCCACTCTTTGTGTTCTTTTTCTTATCTGACTGTGACACCTCAAATGTGGTATTCTGTGCCCCAGATATCCCATTGGGGACACTTACAGTACAGTACTATTAATACTACACTGTGTTTCTAAAATTAATCCCTCAGAAAGAGTAGAGGACATGTATTTGTTCCTAAAAAGATCAGCTTTTGTAGATTTACACCCAGTAGCACTGATAAAATATACTTGGATTGGGATGTAAAATATGCAAAAGATTGTGATTTCATGTTTACTTTAAATGACATGCTTTCTTGTAATGTTGGTGATCTACAGTAAGAATTTGGTATGTTATAGCATGATACTGTAGGTCACTTAAAGGAAAAGTTTGACATTTTGGAAATATGCTTATTCGAAGATTGATACCACTCTCATGTCTGTACACCAAAGTACGTATGAAGCTACCGCCAGCAGCTGGCTAACTTAGCTTAGCACAAAGACTGGAAACAGGAGAAACAGTTAGCCCCAAAATCCGCCTACCAGCACCTCTAAAGCTCACGAATGAACACGTTGTATTAGGTTTGTTTCATACAAAAACAAAAGTGTAAAAATTACAATTTGCCGTTTTAAGGGGGGTTATGGACCGGTCTGCTTTTTGGCGGAAATCGTTGGCAAGAGAGCAAATAAATGTTGTTATTTCCCAAAAGTGCAAACTATTCCTTTAAATCTGGGAATTAGAAAGTTAATTCATGAATATATAGAATTATTTGAATCAGCAAACAAAACACAGTTGCAGATATTTTTCTTGTGCAGAAACATTATCACAGCTTTTTAGGACTGACAGAAATGGAAAACCAGAGAAAACCAAACAGACAGTGGCAGCAGTCCATACGTTATCACAGCACAAAAATTCACCCTCCATATTTAATCAGTGTGTGTGTATGTGTGTGTGTGTGTGTGTGTGTGTGTGTGTGTGTGTGTGTGTGTGTGTGTGTGTGTGTGTGTGTGTGTGCATTCAGGCAGCGTGGTGGGGTGCAGACGCAGCTGCAGAGGAGGTATGGTGGGTCTCCAGCAGTGTGTTGGACCACTGCACCAAGAAACAGTTGCAGAGTGCTGGGTAGTTTCAGCAACTGGATAAAATCACTGCTGTGGAAGAGGAGTCCTGCATCCTCTTCACCGTTATAATGATGCTCTCCCGCCCAACATGGCGGCTGTGAGGCGGCGAGAACCAGAATAAAAAACATCTATTAGGCTAGTAATTGCTGCACGATTAGCAGACGTGCTGTTTGGCATGGCTTTAGGTTTTTCTGCAGAGTTTGGAAGAAATACACCTACTGGTGCCTCCTGATACAATAGAGCTGCCTGGGCGGCCATACATCCTGCATGTCTTACTCCCTTTTCCCCTCTCTTTCTCTCTCTCTCCACCCACCCCCGTGGGTCTCTCCCTCTATCAATCCTTCCCCCTCCTCTGCCTGTCTGGACTGGGACCAGCTGGCTTCATTAGGGGCCTCCTCCATTCCACATTGCCTGGTTTTGTCTGTTGCACATTTTTCGACTGTTTTATCTTAAGCGCTGTCCATCCCTGGACCCTCATACATATTTTCTTGGCATTTCTGCAGCCACACAACTGGCTTCTAATGAAACAATCCATGTGTCCATTGTACAGCTTTTCTTTTTTTTAATTAATCTTTGTGTCTGCCACCTCTTTTTTCGTTTTTTTTGGATCCTCATTGTTTGCAATCACCGGGAGTGAATGAATTTTAATGGCTTGAGAGAGCTGCTGTTGGATTTTCAGGCGGCAGTTTGAAAGAATATCCAAAGTCAAACACTACCTGTGCAGTTTTTACCTTTTATATCCTTCATCATCAAATGATAGAGTTAAAATTCATCTCATTGTTAGAATTATTGAAAAATAATAATAATATAAATTGTTTACAATGACCTTCTTTATCTCCTAACTTTTTAAAGTTCTCTCTAAATCCACATGAAGTCTCTCAAAAGCTTCCATTCTAACCGAGAAGTCAAACAGTATTTTCTGCCACTGTGTTTCTGTTTGATTGAGCTCTCTTGTTGGATGACGTCCTTCCTTGATAGATACACTAGTGACTTACTCACCCTGCTTTTTTCCCAGTTTGTCATTATTTGGTTTGGAGGGATAACAGTACTGGTGACTAGACCGCAGATGGTTCTGTTGATTGTTTCTCGATAGGGTAAGGTTGATAGGCAGATGGCAGGGGGAAAACCGATGTCTTCAATGGGCAGAAAGCAACACAGGCGTATAAGGCTATAGTATAATTTCACAGCATTTCTTGTAAAACTCTGGCTGACAAAGTAAGACCAAGAGAATTAAAGAGAGCTTGGATGCACTCCTGCCTTCAGGCCCAAACAACCTAAACACAGACTTCCCCTCATACATTATTACCGACATGCTGATGCTCTTTTGACATCATAAAATCCGGACATTTATTTGCACTTAGATGCTGCAAGTTAGGCAAAATTATGGATCCAACCAGGGTTATGGGAAGAAGTGCTGCGATTGGCCGACCAAAACTGAATTTTTTTTGTAGTTTTCAGCTGCAGCAGGAAGCTTGTTTTCAGTGACGAAGCTTTGACAAAGCGACTGTACGCTACCTGCCCAACACCCAACATCAGACAGACAAAGTTAGCAACTAGTTGGTGAACATAGTGGAGCATTTAGCAGCTAAAGACAGATATTTTTTCTCAGGAGTTGGTGGAGACCAAAAACAGAGCTAGGGAGGGAATACTGGACGTACGACTATTTCAAATAAATGCTGTTGCTGCAGGTTTAAGATGGGGAGTTTAGATACATTGAAAATGGTTATGCTTAGACATAGAGCTCATTATTTTCTTTTTTTATTACTTTATTGCAATGTTTCCTTCATCATCAGAAGTGTTTACTTCAAATATCCATTGCACATTTTTTGTACTTTTTCTACAAGGAAGGAGTACCTGTTTATTGCAAATCTTGGGCTGTTATTTTACAGAGTCTATGTTTTGGGTAAATCTTGTTCCATTTTTTGTGTGATCCCTGATTGTAAAGCTTAATTTTTTCATATCCAAAGTTTGTTCTATTGTTGATATTGCTGCTTGTTGATAATCTGGAATTTATTGGTATTTATTTCAAAATGAGTGAAAATAATAAAAATACTGACATAAGAGTTAGCATTAGGGTTTAGCCTAGGTTTAATGAGGTCCTCCAAATTAAACAACATAGTTTTTTATCTGACATCCCCATCTGCAGGATGACATCAGTGTCAGTGCCAAATCACTGTTGAAAAAATAAATCTGTTTAATAATGTGACAACGTTAAGGTTAAGGTTTGGTTGGGGTTAGGCACAACAACGACCTGATTAGGGTGAGGGAGAGATGGTGATTTGCATTAAAGTAACTACTTGGTGAAGGTTGGGGTTTGATCGTTATGGTTAAACCAATATTAACTTTTGGAAGGAAACAGGAAGGAAACAGCGGTCTGCATCGTTAAAGTCCGACATGTAACCTCCTCCCTCTGCGGACTTTGTATAACAAAGTCAAACTATGTTCCCGACAGACAAGAGTCATAATTCTCACGGCTTCTAGATGTCTTTGTCACTTAAATGTAAACATATGAAATTATTGTACGTTTGCTGAAACAACTTTTCATTTAAGAAAAACTTTCAGTTATAATTAGAGGTGGTTGGGGTTAGATAAAGGTTAATGTCAGGGTATGAATGACTTGCAATAAGACCCATAAGAACATGCAAATGGGTAATTTTCTTTCTTACATACAATATATAATTATTTTCTTTTTTAAACATTATAAACCTTGTTCAGTTGGCCTGGTGGTGGCTTATTGATGAGGGGAAACAGGACATATAGTCAAATCACATCACCAAAAAACACATAATTATTTAATGCTAAATTTAAATGGTTTTAACATAATTTTGCAAAAGCTAATGTGTACAATGTTTGTATGGTGATTACCAGAACAAACATCTCGGTATCTACAGGTTCTGTCAGGTCAAACAACATCACATTTAAAATTAGATTTATCTTCTAATACCTTTTAAAACAATGGGCAAAGCTTTCTCTCTGGATCTATTTTTTGTTTGCGTTGCTTCTTGCATGAGGCTGCCTGGTGGAAAGATTTAATCTGATGCTTTATTTATGGCGTGTCATTATTTATTTATTTGATTATTTTGTAAATTATTTATCTATTGAATTATTAATTCTTCTTATGACTTTTCCTTACATTATTCATGACTTAATTTGAGATTATTGCATCAAGATGCCGCATTGTTGCAGTGTTGGGTCGCCTTTTCACATCAAGTCAGACAAGGATATTAAATCTACCTCTCAGGCTATTTTTCGTTGAGGTGAAAGAAGTAGAAAAATGATCCTGAAAGCTCGCTATTAACATACAAACTGTCATCATGCCAGGAAGAGGAGGAATGATTAGTCTCACGACAAACACTGAATCACCCTTTGATTGATCGTCTTAAGAACGAGAGCTTTAGTAGAAATAGCAATCTATTCTACAGTGGATGCAGTAATGGGCAACCGTTGTTGAAGATGCACATTTTAGAGCATGTTTGCTGCGTTAGAGCTGTGGCATTCCTCCTTACCTGGAGGGGAATTGTTCAGATAATCAAAACAATGCTCTTTATCAGATGCCACAAGACAGAGGTAACAATTCAATAAAGGGTTTTAATTTCTATAGTTTCGTGTTACAAGATGGATATTGGCCATGCTTCATACAGATGTCTTTTGAAGATTTATTTTCTCTCTCTTTCTCTTTCTCTTTCGTCATCAGACAGCGTGAAAACTGCAAAAAATAAAAGACGTAAAAAGTTTCAAATACAGTCTCTCAAGCTAGCTAACAGTCCCAAACACGTTAGCATGTAAAGGGATATCAAACAAAACATTATTCACAAATGTAACCAAATGAAACAAATTTACACTGTGCGCCTCTTGGACTGCGTGCAGAATACAATTATTTTGGAGCTGCATGTCTTTCCTCTGCATCCATGTTGTCTCTTACCCATAATGCCACTGTTATGCTCTTAACTAAACTTTGGTCATGTGATCTGTTACACTCTAGAGCCCTACATTTTTAACCAACTATTATTTTAAGGTGGTATATTTTTTGTATCAGTGTTACTCTTTTAACATCTTATTTATGTTACATTTATCAATTTTAATGACTGTATGAACTCAAATAATCACCACTTCATGACATATCAAATTAACATCTCAATGAAACATGTCTCGGAGACAGTTACAGATATTTTTGGTCTTTCAAAATAGCCCCTTGCACCAGAATTTAGGAGCTGATGTCTTAAACTCCAAATGCTGTACATGCTCTCTCCACAGAAAGTACAACACAATTTCTTACAGCTTAACTTACATACGATCTTTCATTAGGAGTGATTTTTTAAAATGTGTTAACTTTTACCTCAAGTTTTTTACGCAACCTTTGACCACAACCTCAACTCTAAGGTACTCATCTGTTTGTTAAACCCTT
The DNA here is from genome assembly GCA_005408345.1 of Macquaria australasica. NCBI lineage: Eukaryota > Metazoa > Chordata > Actinopteri > Centrarchiformes > Percichthyidae > Macquaria > Macquaria australasica. The sequence continues at coordinate 421,143 of SEMN01000213.1, read as the reverse complement.
AACATACAGTTTTCCCCTTTTTCCATGAAGTAGTTTATATATTATTATGTCTGTCAATATCATATATATTCCGTATCAACTTATTCCAGCTCTTTATTGAATGCTATACTGTATTACAACCCCAGACTCAAATATTGCAGATGTCTCATGCAACATTTTATATATTTTCCCCAAATTTCAACTAGATATATTTGGTATCTTTGGGAAGTTTGGGGTCTTGACTAGATTTAGAAATAAAATTCTGTCGGTTTGTACAATGTTTGGTTGCACTGCATGAGTTTGTAATGTCTGGCTCAGTGAAGATCATAAACGTCACATTACACATTTGTGTCCACAAAACTGAATCTGATTTCTAGAGTTTGTGCTCGTTTCATGAAACTTTATCACCTTTGATAAACAATGCAGGCCTTAGTTGTGATTTAAAACACTCTTGAGATCCAACCTGGATCAACGATATTACAAATACGATGATTTAATCAGTAATTTGCTGCATTTATTCACGCTGTATATCCATTAATTGTCTGCTTCTGTTCTATTTTCATGTAAATCTCTGATCTGCATTCACCACAGCATTATGCTTGTCGTATATACAGATTTTATAAAGCAGATTTTTAATCCACAGCTGAAACAGAGAGAAGGATGAAGTCATCTGGATACATTATGTATGGTATTGCAGGAGCATACTTTTTACTCTAACTCTCATCTTTATTAGTTGCTTTTAATCTCAACAATATGTAAAGCGCATTACATCCATTGCAAGTCGGTGTTGAGAAGAGCATCAGCTAAAGGCCTTTTAAAATGTAAATATAAGAGTGTGTGCTGTTTGGAAAGGAAATCAATTTCCTTGCTTCTTATGTAAATGTAAATAATCAAAATGTTGGCGGCTCTGTTGCATTATCAATCAGTTCTTGAATAGCACTCTGCATAGACACCCTGAACACTGATAACATAATCTCTGTATCAGAGAATACACATATTCTTTGGGACCTCGTACATTTTTAAAGCCCAGTGTTTTGCTGCGCGCGTTATTGACAGTTCAATTCATATCAGCCGACATCTCCTAAGCACTTCATGCCGGATCAAGACTGCCGTTTTATCTGAATTGGAAGTGGGAAACTAAAGGAACCTGTCATGTTGCATTCAGAGAGAAGAGGTGTGTGCATCAGTGTTTGATGTATGTGCTGCAGAGATAACAGTCCCATGGCGGCACGCTGGGGCAACAGGAATATTCCTCTTCATCACTCCAGCGCTGCCACTAGTACTGTGACACAGATAATAACTGTTTATATGCAGCCCATCTCAAAGCAGCATCATCCTCTTAAAAGCTCTCAGGAACCGATCTGTTCTCCTGCAGTACAGTGTGTCGGGAGTTAACATGTCAGATGTTGGCAAATAATGTTGTCAAGTCTTTTATCTGTTCTTATCAGAAAGATCCAACAACCCTCACAGTTTATTTATTTATATTTTGTTCCTGCATTACATCCTCTTTCATGGATAAAATAGTCACCCATAGCGTCTATCGAGCAGTTCAACAATGAAGAGATTAATCCCCAAAATAACATCACTGCTTTGTCCATCCCTCTGTGCCTTTTCTCTTAACTTGACAAAAATGAATTGCATTGAGTGTGGAAGGCAGTGGTCAGTGGTGGAGGATCCTTGACTTAAGTAAAAGTACTAATTCCTCACTGTAAAACTAAAGCAAATGTACTGCATTGAAAATGATACTTAAGTAAAAGTATGTGCGTATAATCAGGTTGTAGTTGAAGGTTTTGTCCTGAGTCTGAAAAGAGTTCATGTGAAAGTTTTCATATAAAGTCATCACAACTAAATTAACCCTTAAACATATCCCTCAGGTCTTTAGAAATGCTGGACCAAATTAAACATATCAAATTCAATAATTTAATTTAAATAAGCCACTTAATTTGTTAGCTTACTGTCACAGTAACATGATGTTGTACATATTAAATGCAGTTTAACATAAGTCTAAACATACCTGTATTTAAATTTAAGCTTATTTATTTCCAGGGAATGTTTGTAAATTACACAAATATGTAATATGAAAGTTTTTGTATAAAGTCATCATGTGGACAAATAAATTCATAAAGAATTGTTAATTATGAATTATGTAATTATTATTGTCACTTATTTTAAAAATAGCTGCAAGTGGAAACACAAGGTGTTTTGAACCCATTAAAAGGCAGTAGGGCGTTGGTAATATTAAGTAAATTAATTATAATTAAGAAATTAATTAAGAAAACTTCATGTGACACGACGGATAGCAATAAGGAAATGATTGGCTCGTAGTTATTGTCTTGGTATAGTTTGTTTATAGCTACAAAATATAGAAAGTCCAAACCACACTAATGAAAATGTTACCACGTGAATTGAGCAAAAGGTCTTAAAAAGGCATTGCAATTCAACTGTAGCGCCCCCATGTGGCCAGTTAACACCGTTTATTTCACACGTATAACAAATGTTTCACTGATACGTTTTACATCTTTAAGGAAATCTGCACAAAATAAAAATAAAAACAACTCAACCTCCCCTTAATAAATGCAGCATAGGTAGAGTGAAGAACGTTTCCTTGTGGGGCTCTTTATGAGTGACAGGGGACTCGGGCTCCGGGGTCCAAACACCCCTAACACCCACTTCACGTACGAGCCTGATGTGCTTTGTATGAACGCATGTGATTTCACAAACATCTGCCTTAATGAGTCTTCCCCCACACTTCTCCTCTCAAACTTGTGATTGACTTGACTATAAAAAAGTAGATGAAACTGTAAATCATGAGACGTATTGTAAAATGTACTTCTGTCTTCCCGTGCTCTGTAATGAAGCAGTCATTATGATTATTTTATAGGACTGAAGTTTTTAAAAACTACAAGAATGCATTACTCTGCATAATGAACAGATGTTGTGGCAACAAGCACATACATTATGCATAAAAAAATATTTCAATTTTGATTGTAGACGCTGATTTATTGAGACAAGTCTAGCTTACAACAGTAATGGATTTAGGATGTGCTTTTGTTGTGTTATTTCCATAATTAATAATATGGAGGCAGCACATTATATATGCTTTGTATTCATAAAGATGAGAGGGCTTGAGTTATAACAGATAAAATACTGCTTGCTGAACTTTAAAACCACAGCAGATTAATTATACATAAACCTTAAACCCTTTTGATTGAAATATAAGGGAAAAAATGTTCCTCTAATGCCTTACTGCTTGTTGTCTGTGTTTTGATATGCTGCAGAGAAAGAGCATAACTAATAAGATGAAATAAAATGGAGGAAAAGAGAAGATAATTAGCACGGCATGATGTAATGTACGATGACAGGAAATCACCCCTAAAAAGACGGAAGCCAGGCTGATCCATACGCTGTATTTTTATACTCCAGTGCAGAGACATAAGGAAATATATTATGACTGAATGGGAATAAAGTGAGAGGGCAGATGTTTTCTTTCAAATGCTCAGTTGTAAAGAAAGTGGAAACACACTGTATGTTTGTACATGTATGTTTGTTGTCATTATGTTTCTGCTTCAGCGTGACAAGTCCTTCTGTATTTACTGTACATGGCAATAAACTACTAAATAATACACTTTATTTATACAACCTGTACTACAAGAAATGCAGCTTAAAGTGCTTTACATTAAAAGATAAGGCTGGTAATTTTATTGAGTCTATATTTTTTCTTAAACCAACAATGAATGAATGAACTGGTCCTACTTGCTTCGTTGTTTTATTTCAGGCTGATGTTTGCATGTGCGTTCATACATAATGTGTTTACACAGGGACCACAGATGTAAATGAGCTATGTAGCTAACTCTGGCTTAACGGTTGCGTTGTGCATGGTATATAAAATAAACTAAACTAAAACTATTGTGATGTTTGGATTTGATGCAGCAAGTCCCCTGAATCCAAGACAATTTTAAATAACCTTAACAAGTGCCGTCTCTGTGTAACCAAACCCTGATATAGTTTATGTACAAAAAAGATTATTAAAAACACACTGTTACCGCTCCTTCATAACTTTGAATACAGGCACTGTAGTTTATTTTGAGTCAGTCCCACATACACTGTCCTGCTGCAGTAAATACTCACTAATGTACCTAATATGTATTAATGCGCAGCTGAAAATAGTCCCCAATAAATACACTTGTCACCCCTGTTGCAGTACGTTTTGCTAAAAACTACAGTACCCAGCAATTTTAGGAAATCACTTTGTGTTTTTAAAAACAGACTATATAATTGAAACTGTTTACGTCTTCAGTAGGAGAAGTGGGGCTCGGGGATGAATGCTGCAGGCAGAATAGGGAGGTCAGAAAGTACTGAGGGATGTACAAACGCAGTGTTGTTGAAAAAGTTGTTGTTGACAAACCAAAATGTAGACTAACACCAGCCTTATCCTTTAAGAGCCAGATAAACATGTTAAAAGAAAGAGCAGTTCATTTAAATAGTTCAAATAAATACATCTTGGTAGACAATGGTCTTCTAATTAGATGACAATGACATTTTAGTTTTTTATTGTTTTATCACACAAAAAACACTTGCTTTTGTATGAGATTGTTCAAATAAACTTGAACCTAAACTTGAACATGTGTGCTAATTTCACATTTTCTGATGACCTGCATTCCACCAAAATGTTTTTTTTTTTAACTTCTTCAGACTTTTACCAATAATAATTTATAATATAATATATAATAATATAATTTGACCCAAAATTTTGTTCTTTTATGATTTTATTCAACATCTCACAAATCGGCAGTTGTTATGCCAAAACACTTCAACACTACAAGTGTTCCTCAGGGATTTTTCTTTTTCACTAGCAGGTTGGAAAAGCCTCTGAAACAATATTTTGACCAAGTGATGCTAAAACCCATTATTACCCATTCACAACAAATAATTAAAATAACAAAGCTAATGTATCCATCATATGGGAGGGGACGACACCAACTGGCTGATATCCAAGTTTTAATGAAAGTTATATCAGACTGATAAATTAATACTTGGCTGTACAGGCTGATATCTGTTGTTTCTGAGTTTTTAATTTGTGCGGCACAAGTGATCACTTGAATGTTAAATCTGGAGTTTTCCAGTGGTGAAATGAATCGGACCGACTGTGCTAGTTGTTTGAAACATTTCTCAGTAATATCGTTATGTGGCTCCTCGTCCTCGGAGGGCTTCACATGACCTGACGTGACCCCGTTCAGAGCCGACACGTCAGACTGTGTCTCTGCTGGACGCTCAGATGCAGATGTCTTCCAGACGGAGCAGAACCTGGTGGAACAAGTCCAAGGTCTGGTACACGAGGAGGTACATGAAGTGGGACGGCGTTTGGCTCCACACAGTAGAATTAATGATTTGAAGACACATAGTTGGTGAATAATTGATTCCAGCCCCGAGGATGGTTAGGAGCTGAGTAAAAGACTAATAAATCATTTGTGGTGCTGCCAGTTGTCACTTTCAATTATTTCTGGGTTTGTGATAAACTGCTGCACCTGCCAGCTGCTGGTCCCACGATTCCTTGGAGCAGAAAGTGACGGCTTTACCCAAACTTTGCTCTCTGCCATGCCTGATACAAACAGCTACCCTTTAGGAGGGACGGTGTGTAAAAAGAGGGGAAACATGGATGAAATACAGACACAGAATTACTTATCAAAACCATTTTCACCACGGTACAGTAGGGCATGACATTAAGTATTTCTGTTAATGATTTCCACACTAATAATTCTCTGATTTATCCAGATTAATGAGAGGCCAATGACATCACAGTGACCTTCAGCCAAATCAGTGAAACCCAGATGAATCTTGTTTTTTTAAATTGCATTTTCTACTGTATTCAGATGGATCCAAGCAACTAGTATTTTAAAGATTGCAGAGAAGAATTTGGAAATTAAAATTATTCAATCTTTATAGAAGCATATATATATATTGGGTTGGAGGTGAGTTACTGCCCCAGACGGGGGAGTTAAAGTATCTCGGGGTCTTGTTCACGAGTGATGGTAAGATGGAACGTGAGATGGACAGGCGGATCGGTGCAGCATCAGCAGTAATGCGGGCGTTGTACCGGACCGTGGTGGTGAAGAGGGAGCTGAGCCGGAAGGCAAAGCTGTCGATTTACCACTCGATCTACGTTCCAACCCTCACCTATGGTCATGAGCTTTGGGTAGTGACCGAAAGAATGAGATCGCGGATACAAGCGGCCGAAATGAGTTTCCTCCGTAGGGTGGCTGGGCTCACCCTTAGAGACAGGGAAAGGAGCTCGGACATCCGGAGGGAGCTCGGAGTAGAGCCGCTGCTCCTTCGCATCGAAAGGAGCCAGTTGAGGTGGTTCGGGCATCTGACTAGGATGCCTCCTGGACGCCTCCCTTTGGAGGTGTTCCGGGCACGTCCAACTGGTAGGAGGCCCCGGGGCAGACCCAGAACACGCTGGAGGGATTATATATCTCATCTGGCCTGGGAACGCCTTGGGGTCCCCCAGGAGGAGCTGGAAAGCGTTGCCGAGGAGAGGGACGTCTGGATAACCCTGCTTAACCTGCTGCCACCGCGACCCGGCCCCGGATAAGCGGAAGAAAATGGATGGATGGATGGATTTATAGAAGCACACCATTCACCATGTGGACAGACAGGAATGCACGCTAGATGACCAAAAATATATGGACACCAAATACATCTCATTCCTAAACCATGGGCATTCACCTGCTGCTATATCAGCCTCCACGCTTCTGGTTTCAGGCTTTCCACCAGATTTTGGAACCTGGCTGCAGGGATTTTAGAGCATAAGTGAGGTCCAACACTGATGTTGGGTGATAAGTCCTGGCTCACAGTTAGTGTAACAATCCATCCCAAAGGTGTTGGATGGGGTTGAGGTCAGGGCTCTGTGCAGACCAGTCAAGTCCTTCCACACCAACCTGGGAAAACCATTTCTTTATGGACCTGTGATTTGTCTCAATACTCCCGTTAGTACACTTCCATACAATACACTGTGTAAACTATGTACTGATTTGTGTAGTGCGTGAATTTTGACAGGGTAGTGTTGTCTGAAATCAAACACGGTCATTGTGCACTTACCAGAAATGATGATCACAACATTTGACTGCTTCTTCTTCTTCTTCTTCTTTTTCTTTTTAATGGCGAATTGCAGCCGGGCGGAGCATTATCACCAACATTTGACCTCAATTGCCCCCCGCTGAAATATCTGCCGGCTTCTTTGCTCACTTGACTTCAATTCAATTTTATTAAAAATTAATAAAAATGAATGGGGTTTTTTCTTTTAGTGCAGTGCTCACCATAACGATCGCAACCATAGCCAGTATTTTCATAGGGTTGGTGGTCCCTCCCCTTCTGCTACGTAGCCAAGATGGCCACCATTGAGGGTGAGAAGTGTCCAGCGTTCCACACTCAACTTTTTGACTGTTATGAGTACACCATAGTGCACTGCATTTTTCCATAATTTTGAATGTGAACGCACTTATGTACTCAAAATAGCAAGTGTAAGTACGGAAACAGGTTGTTTAACAAAGTTAAACATCGCTAGTGTCTAAAATATCATAGTATGCTGTATAGAGGTGAAAAGATTAATTGATACGTAATGTATTGGAACACCGATACAAGAATCTGAGATTTGGCTACATTGATATGGGGGTGTCCACATATTTTTGTCCTTATAGTGTTGAGCAAACTGTCCTCTGTACCAGCTGCAAAGGAGCAGAAAGAATCTGAAATAAAGATGTGTAGAGGATTTTATTAGCCAATGACAGAGTTGGAGGAAATCAAGTAGATGAAAATAGGAAGACACAATAGTTTTACATTTCTCATCTTATGACGTTATCTTTCCTTTTGTCCTTCTGTCTGTCTTGATTGATTGATTGACTGACTGACGGATGGATGGGAGCAGATTGATTGATTGAGCTGTTTTAAGAGCCTGCTGTGATGAAAACACGATAATCCACTAAATAAATAAATAAAATCAGGTCTGTCACCTCCTCCCATAACTGACAAGTATAAATCTAACTGATTAACACTGTTGTGCATTTACATTTTACTTCCTGTTTATCTGAATATAACAGACTGCATATTGTTACATTATGAGATGGCGTCTCTGGGTGTAAAGGTGTCTTTTTAATTCGGCGCCGCGGCAACACATTGCCATTGTTAACATATGTGAGACTTGTCAAAAACGCTGGTGTTTTGTCACATGTTTAAATGAGCCTAATGCACAATGTACTACAAGGAAGACCTTGTCAAGTGAATAATTACAGAGTTACGGATCACGAGCTCCTGCAGGCCTTCTCCCGGGAGCGAGGCTTGTCGAGGTAAACTAGGTGCACTGCACAGTTCATGCTGATTGAATAAGGAGTTTTAAAACCCCTCAGTTGTACAAACAAATACTATGTTTTTATTCTGAAAGTGATTTGATCGATGCCGATTGCTATTAGTCATTCCACTCGGTGCTTTGGAACAATTGTTACCAATATTATCATTATTACTCAAAACACTGTTTGAAACACTCTCCAACTATACTTAATTTTCTCACAATAGTAAATGCATTGCATTGGTTCCACATTGAAATGTTTATAAACTCAGTGGCCACTTTATTAGGTACAACTTAATGCAATCCAATACAACTGTCCTGCCATTTGATCTACTTTTATGATGTCTATAATGTTCAGTTTTTCATTGTCATAGAAGGTGTTAATTAAATGATATGTTTTAGCATTGTGGCGTCGTTGTACTGGACTGCATTATATTGAGAGGGTCCCTCCTCTGTTGCTCTTCCTGATTTTTTTTTCTTCATTTTTATCCCTGTTAAAGGTATTTTTGGGGAGTTTTTCCTCATCCAAATCGAGGGTGTAAGGATAGAGGGTGTCGGACAGATTGTAAAGCCCCTTGAGGCAAATTTGTGATTTGTGATATTGGGCTATATAAATAAAGATTTACTTGACTTTCTAATATTCTGCCCACCTCATGCTAATTTGAATCACCTCTCAATATAATGCAGTCCAGCATGTAGTTGTATAGACATATAAAGTTACAGTATTTGAATATGTATGTACATTTTTAGTTTATTTGATGCACTTCCTCATATTTAATGTTGCTAAATGACCTCATGAGACTTTCAGCAAGGCAACTGTGAGGACACCTATCTTACTAGAGGTAGCTACTGTCTTGATACACCTGCAGGTAATGAACTGACTGGTACTTCTTTGTTGGAGACAGCTTAAAAAGACTGATCCCTAAAGCTAAATGACTATTGCACACTGAAGAAGTCATAGCTGGAAATGTTCGTCCATTTCACTCCCCTGTGCTGAACATAGAAACTGAAAGAATCTAATTTAAAGTGCTTTGCTGCACTTAAGTTCTCTTTAGCTCTATTCTTCTGTTGCAATGTTTTTACCTTCATAGTTTACTTATTGTCAACAAATCCCATGAAAAGACCAAAACCAACAATGAATTGATCCTAACAAGTATCACCTTTGTATCCCACCCTTGATATAGCTTATTCCTCTGTGCCATGGAGGTTGGTTTTGCTCTTTTCGGGGAATTTGTTGACAATAGAGAAAATATTTGTTGACAATAGAGAAAATATTTAGAAAAAAACACCCAGCTTATTAAGTTTTGTTCTGAAATGAATAGTCTCTGGGAGCATTGGTTAATCTGTTCAATTTAATAAATACTACTTTCTTCTATCAGCAAAAACATGCCCTGTTTTGTCAACGTGTGGCAACAATGAGAGTGAAAACTGCCTAATCAAAACATGATCCTGCACTGTGGCACATTCACACTCCTTTCAGCATTTGTGGTGAAGCTCCTGTTGAGTAATTGCTATTTTGGTTGTATAGCGGAGTGATAACATTGCATTTGACAGCTGATAGAGAGCAGAGAAGCGTTAAGTAGACAGTGGTGGAGTGTGGTCCATCTGTGAGGGGGAACGGAGAGACGGAGGCAGAGTGTGAGGCAGCCCCTCAGGGCCTCCAGGCAGCTCAAACAGCATTAGCGAGAGGTGTCCCTGCCTTTAGCGCAGCTTTCACGCCTCACTCCTCTTCCAACGCAAATCAGAGGCAACACAAGTTATCCATTTGAGATATTGAGTCGATATGGAGATAAAGCCTGCACTTATGAGCCACGATCATGAAAAAAGATCAGCAAGGGACCAACAGCCTGTTTATCTGTCTCCCACATTAGTGCAAGCAGACGCTTGCTCCAGGTGGCATTAAATATTAAAAGGATAACCTCGTTTTGCTAATTGACCAGAGCAAAGTTGTCACATGTGTCCTCAGGTCGGGTGAGGTCTCTGACTTACTGATTGTCTCTCCTTTGTTGTTTTCTGTTGGGATCTATGATTCGAAATCTGCCCTCTGAGGCTCCTTTCTCACCTTAGTATGAGGGTGGATTGTTTTATTTTTAGTAACTGAACAACTGCACTTTTTTAACCCTTCCTGCTGAAAATGTGTTTCAGCATCAGATAATGGCTTTATGTCCTGCAATTCACTTGTGCAAGTAACAAGTGATTAGACCTAAGATAGATTGATAGATAGATAGAAGTCTGTTGCTCCTCTGACCACACCCAACAGTGATGTCACGGTGTACTGACCACACCCTGGAGTACACCTCTACATCACTGCAGGCAAAAATGAAAAAAAAAAGATTGCCAATTTTCCAACTTGCCAACATTCTTGCCAAGAGTTACACAAAAAAGAGTCATTACCACTCTCTTGTCTGTACGCTAAATATGAAGAGCTAGCAGGCTGTTAGCTTAGCTTAGCATAAGATTCGAAGCAGTGGGAAACAGCTAACCTGGCTCTGTTCAAAGGTTAAAAAAACCTGCCTACCTGCACCTCTAAAGTTTTACTAATTAACATGTTATATGTTATTCTATCTTAAAATGACAAGTTGTCCTTTTCTTGGCTTGTTGCCTGGCAGCTTCATGGTAATGACAAGACTCCAGGAAGTCATGGTGAAGTCACCGTCACCGTGCCTGGCTAAGAAATAGTCATATTTAGCGTACAGATAATGAGAGTGGTATCAATATCCTCTCTGCAAGCAAGCAAATAAGCGTAAATCCTAAAATGTTGAACTATTCCTTTAAAGGAATAGTTCAACTAGTTTTTACTTTTTTTATGTATCTTTTATTTACTCATTATCTTATTGGTATTTTAATTTTGCCCTCCATGTATTCTATGATCCACTTGCTCTTGTATGCCATTTTCTATGTGAAGCACTTTGCTCTATAAATAAAGTTTATTATTATTATTATTATTATTATATTTCCAGTGGTCCACCTGTCTGGTTGATATACAATAGGGTACATTGTTACAGTAGCCAGTCAAATCAATCAAAAAAAAAAAACTAAACAAACAAGATAAGGACAAACACATTGTGTATCATAAGAGACAAATGCAGTGAATAACAGTATGTCATCAATAATTGAGGGTGATGGAGACTTGTCAGAATGTAAATATACTGACAGGCCGGTGGTGGTGGTGGTGGGTGTGACATATACTAACAGGTTTACATACAGTTACTTCAGATATTTGTTAATGATAGGAGAAGCCTTTTTGAGGGGCACTTTTTAGTCTCCACAGAACTTGGAGGCACGTGATCTGACTCACAGTGTTCACTGCTGGCAGAAGTTCAGCAGCGAGCTGCGAGCTGCCAGAGCAGCCCGGCCACGTGACTGGCTGGGAAGCGTTGACGTGGGCTGATGGTTTTGGAGTGGCAGCTGAGGCGGGTGGGTTGGAGGGGGCTGCGAGCAGAGGAAGTAAAATGGGGGGTCTGTGTTTCGGGGGGAGGAGTTGGTGGGCAGTGGTTTGGGATCTGCGAGGAACAACAGCGTTGCTCCTGTGCGTCTGCTCCCTGACACTTCCCTAATCTGATAACGGATGAGGACAGGTTGCCTTCGCTCTACCTGGCAAGTACCTTCCCCAACCTGCACAGGCGGATTTCGGTGGATAAGGCCAGGCTTGGCAAATGCCAGCATCCTCTGGAGAATAGTTAAAGGGTGATTAATCATTGTTTAGGCGCGGAATGCACGGGGAAGAATGGGAAAGCGGCGTTCCACACCTCTGAAGCAATTAATCCCTGTGATCTCCACCAGGTTTGTCTTGTAGATAAGTCAGGGTACAAAACTGTTCCTAATTTATCAACCCACTCATGCCATACAGCATAAAACACACAATTTATTTCCAATCATTTATAGTCAAATTTTAAAAAGAGTGACTTTGCCACATCCAAGTGTGCCTTATATTAGCTTCATATAAACTAAGTACCCCCAGATTACAATGGGAATCTTGTTTTATTGTGCACATCTGGTGGAGTCACAATGCATTTTCACATTTGCTGTCTGAATTTTTGAGTGATTGTGGCATAAATCATTTTGCTAATCAGAAACATAAGTGACATGAAGGCATCTCCCCTCTTGGAACAAAGGAACAACATATGGCTCTAAAAGCACTCAGGTCTTTTATTTCCAAGGTATATAACCTGTGCGTAAACCAATATTATTGGACTGATTTGCATTTTTCTTTCATTCTGGGCTCTTTTTCAGATCTCATATCTTTGCAGATGACTTCAATAATGGATAAGAAAAGCATTTCTCCCTCGTTATATATTTGATTCTCAACTTGAGTGCAGTTAAGCAAAACATAAGACTCGGCTGAATGGTTTGTTGCAAGGTGAATTATGGCACCGTACTTTGTGATTTGAAGAGAACATAGACCAGCGCATGCATGATAGATTTATGTAAATATACGGGCCACCACAAAAAAGTACAGTTCCTCCCTCTAATAAACTGCATTAACAGATGAACCAAAAACGACACTGATATGACAAGATGAATTCCTTTATTACGAGTGGGTTCTCTCCGGATCTCTCTGCATTGCTTCCAAATCATATTTGCCTCCTAAAATGGGGGGGGGGAGACACACATTCTTGCCAATAATAGTAAAATGGCTCCTGTTTTAATTGCATCATTACGTACCCAATATCAGCAGCCTGCCTGCCAATATCAATATTGCCATAACATGGGTGGAATATAGATGACCCAGGGTATGCGTGGGTCTTCCATGAGTGCCTCCATGCCAGACTCATCCCATTGCCCGCTGTGCAGGGAATGGGAGTGTAGGCCGGATAGCAGCTCGTCTTTCTAATGTCCCCCCGTATTCCCTTAATTGCTGACGGATCTTGTTTGGATTTTGATGGCGGCTTGGAATCTGTGGTTGCTACACATAGGAATTGATAGGCCTTGAGGGAAACATCATGTTACCAACTATGTGTGTGTCTGCATGTCCGTGTGTGTGCGTCTATATATTTGTGTGTCTGCATCTGTTGGTCTGTACGTGCAAAGATCATCTCTATTGTAAAATCAAGAGGCGGAGGGCTTTGCACAATGCATTCGTACATTAGGATGATGTAACTAATATAAATGGGGGTCAGTGGGGTCAAGTAGGCTGCACGGGGATACACAGAACAGCTGGTTAACTGATGATGAGAACACACAGGTTCTTCCAAACCTGGTTGTACAGGCTTTGACTCCTCAGAAAGAGCAAACACTTCTATAGACCTGCGGAGGGTAAAAATAAAGGCTGTTTTGCATTTCTCATCCAGCAAGGCTGCACATATGGCACAGCAGCAAACTTAACAATTAGTAACTGCTTTGATGAAGGAAAATTACATCTTGTAGGTCCCACTTCGAATGCACTTCACATATCCACATTAATGCATTCAGGACTGGAGAGTGAAAGATAATTTTCCTGTTTAAATATTTCATTCTAGCTTAAAACTTAGCCCGTAATTAGAGCTCCCTAATGGCAAGAGCATCCAGTTTGTCCGTTTTAATTAGATTGTTGTTTAACTATTAATTATGTATCTTTGTGTCATATAGTTTTGATGCTAACAGATGGTGCAATGGTTAGTGGCTGGGCAGGACTGGGTGATGATTTATTTACCTGCACTCTGTTGGTGAGATCCATACACTTAGATTACTGTTCCTCTGCAGATGAGGTCAGCAGGACAGGGCAAGATATGCAAGATATACATATACATAAGGTAGATGCATAGGGCTGCTACTAACAATTATTTTCATTGTCTCAATTAATTAATTATATTGCTTGTTTTGTCCGACTAACCATCTGAAACTCGAATATATTCAATTTAAAATTATATAAAGCGGCAAATCCTAACATTTGAAAAGCTGGAACAAGAGAAATGATTCACATTTCTGCTTGAAATATTACTTAATTGAGTATTAAAATTGTTGCAGATTAATTTACTGTTGTCGTTTCAGCTCTAGATATGTATTTCAGACGTATTATTCATCAAATATACATCCATCTTGCAGTGCCTGTGTGCTTCAAGACAGCATGGTGTTCAATATAGTTGCAAATGCAGTAATTCCAGCCCTGTAATGTACCTTTGCACAGTGAGGTGCAGTATATATAGGATAGGATTAGATGTATGAAAAAAATGAGGGCTGTTAATACAGTTCTAAGACTGGAAAGCAAAGAAGAAATATGTCAATCAATAAAATACTAGATTAATAGTACACAGTTGTTTGCATTTATCAGTACTCTGATCCCTTCAATTTCCCTGCGTGTGATCAATAAAGTTTACTGTATCTTGTCCTACAGTTGTACTGTTGTTAATAGTGTTGTGGATGTCAATAAGCTTTGATGAATTTCAGTCTTTTTCTATTCAAACTGACTAATATTGGAAAAGCTGTACTTCTATTTGAATTGTACATAAACTTAAAATGTACATTTACTGTATATCAGCCTATCTGGTATCTGTTTGCCAACAGTAAATAATTGGTATATATTGATTCAAGATTGAGGATTTTCCTTACTGCCCTGTGGAGGAAATTCACTGCACAAAACTGCAGAATTAAAACAAAAAGCACCCACAATAAAGGCAATAAAATAGAAAACAAAACAAAGACAGTAACAGAAATTTGCAGATTTCTGCCCCACCCCTGGTTTACAGCAAATTATGATCTTATATGTTAAATACATTTCTTTCCTCATAAAACATTTGACAAAACATTTTGAAAAGACCCACACATGAAAACGTTGCATCATCGCACTACATGACACAACATAATGTAGTTGGATGATCAGAATTGTTGTGTGTTGCCTTTAATATTACCTAGTCCTATTATAAATTAACCATTTTTAGAGAGCTCATTGAGTTCATTTGAAAATGATACGTTTTCAAGGTATCAAAATGAAGAGAACTACATTTTGCAGCTTTTGCTGAAGCCTTACAGAACAGTGAGTTAATTTATTTCTTTCAGCATGGGTAACCTGAGTGAGTGAGTGAGAGTCAAACTCACAACCTGGCAGCGTTGTCGTGATGCTCTTCCAGGACCTGCACACAAACTTCACGCACTGCTGAACTTTTGACCTTTTTAAAAGTCTGTCAACAACTACACGAGACCTCTGTTTTTCATTCTAAAGTTGAGTCATGTTTTTTGTTTGTGTCTGGGTGTTTTTGTTGCACCCGGTTTGACTCTGGGCTGTACATTTGGCTGACTGTTATTTGTTTTGTCTCCTGATGATGGAGGCCTGTGATTGATGGACGGGGTCCAGGACATCTCCGATCGACAGCTGTTGATAGCTCTGAAATCGAGAGCAGCAGTCGGAGCGTAACAATGAGCTCATTGCGCTCTTGGCTTGGTCGCCAGCCCAGCAAACCCCAACACTGGGGGGACTTCATGAATTTCAACTGGGGCCACAAATGTGAGTGCACATGGAAATTGTGCTGGGGTGAAGGGAAAGAGTCTAAACTAGGAATATAGCCCTGATAATTACAATAATCATAGTAGTAGAAGAAGAAGGAAAAGGAAGAAGGTAAACTGAATACATCATGTGAGCGGCACAATTTTCCTTGAAAGCACAGATAATTGTTAAATATTTTGTGTAGTTCAATACGTCATTCCTGCATTTTATAAAGTTATGAGGCCAATTTCAAATGACAGACCCATACTGAGGTGGCACTTAAGCAGGATAACTACAACCTAAAACATGCGAGTACATTGATGTGTTGCCCCATCAAAGCCTCCATATCTTTTAGTGGTAATTTGCCTGTGAGTGTACACTCTATCTACATTGTGTGTTAGCCTCCAGTATATTTAAGGGTTTGTACTGGTCTGTGGTGAGACAGGTGACTGTTGTGGCTGTCGTGGGAGTGCCTGTTAGGAAGGAGTTTTATTAAAGAAATCCTTCACGTTGGTTGACTGTCACGTTTTAGTGAAAATACCTGGATGTGAGAGTATGAACAGCTCCCTGTCAATCAACCTGACATGAATAAACTCTAACATGCATACAGGCTACAGTGATTTGGATTTATTAATATGGTGGCTATTTTTTATTAGAATTGTTCCTGTTTGCAGCTGATGAAACTTGAAAAAGATCCAGAGCACCGCTGCTAATGACAGATTCACTGGGCAGCAAACGCTCGCAGCAGAGTGTCTCTTATCCCATGTATGTGCTGCAGGTAACGATAGAGGCGTCGATGGGAGAATTGAGCATTGCTCCATATTGTGTTTTGTCTTAAAGCCATCCATACTTTATCTTTAATTGGATAGCATCATGCAGTAATAAGCTGTGGCTGCATGGGTTTGATGCCCGAGCCCTCTGAGGTTACCAAAGCACCGGCACCACATCTGAGCTCAAATTAGCATTCTGGGCAAGAAGGACTCCCCAAGCTTAATTAAGGTAAATTCAACATTCTAGTTCATCACTGGGCTTTATATAATCTTAAAACCAGTTGCACTTGTTTGGCAGCTGTTTATTTCTTATATTAAAAAAGAAAACATTACAGTGTAGATGATTTGGCATCCCAGGATTTTGTATTTGAGCCCTCTATTATGGGAAATCTGGGTTTGCGCAATGATTAAATGCTTAATAAAAAATTCATTGTTGTTGCCAACATCTGTATTGTACAGGCTAACGGCTCACTGGAGTGTGTGAGACTTGTAAAGTTTCCAAACGCGCCGTCAAGAACCCTGGAAAGTTCACCTAAGAGTTTGCCTTCCTCATTACCAAGCTACTTCTGTGTCTGCGATTAGACTGAGAACATCTTTAATTGCTTTAAAATCTGAATGCATGATAAGAATGGATTAATTTGATTTTTCTGTTCCTACAAGTAGCAGATGGTTTATGTCTTCAGAATGCTCATGTTGTAAAATGAGATCCCCAGCTTGTCTCTGATTGGTCACTGTTAATGAAGCATGCTGGGCTGATTATTGATTTAGAAAATGAGGACGACACAAGTATTGTGTGTGTTGCTGTAATAAATTAAAGACAAGCTTTGTTCTATAGTTGACAAACACCTCCCTTAAATAACACAAAATATTTGATTTTCCATTCAGGTGGGCTCTAGCCCGTCAAAGTAATTTTATTGTTTATTTTAAAACAGGCACTTTTATAGTTGCCACTAACAAGCAGATGGTCGACTTGACTTATTTGTGTTTTGTGTTTCTGAATGACCGATCAGATGCATGATGGGAAATGCAATGAGCTGCTTGTCAGGGAAGAGACAATTCACGGGAGAGGGCCCGTGAAAGCTGTATACATTCCCAATTTACTCCCATCTCTGCGGTTTTTAAGGTTAGTAATTTTTTTTGCATTATTATTGGCTGTTGCGAGAGCAGCTGTTCCCCAGCCTCCTTCCCTTACGAATTACCATCCTCACACTGACAGACAGGCAGCTGATGGGGAAACTCACTGCGTGCATGAGGAGATCCAATTCAGCGATGAAACTAATGTGCTGCATCAAGGGAGATGTGTTGGTGGTCCCGGAGGAAGAGGAGGAGGTCCGGGTTCAAACGCAGTCTGGGACCAGCTCAGACTGGGTCTGGGTGAGCACGGTGGTCTGGTTGTCTCCGGCTGGATGTGGTTTCATCAAGTCAGACCTTTCCTTCCTGTATTTATTTATTAATTTATTTATTCTGTTCCCCAGACGCTGCCTTCTTGTTTTGGCTGCAGATTCCACGCTGGCTGCCTTCCACTCCCTGAAATGAAAACAGTGAAAGACCAAAGATACATTTTTTATATTCAAAGGAAAGTACTGTGGGTGGACACAATAATAGAAACATCCCTATACTTTAATACAATGCACTGTTGCAACACCACAACAACACCGCAACAAAAGCCCTATTGAATAAATGTCTCTCTGACACTGCAAGCTTGACAAATTTATTATTTAGTAGCTTTTATTACAGAGCTATTGTCTTGGATTGTTTTAGATTTAACAGGTGTTTCTGAGGCGCAATTTTAATATCAGTACCTGAAGCATAAAGGTGCATTTTTATTTGGCTAAACTTATCGAGCTCCTACCACCAAAAAGTAACTTGCAGAAAGTGAGGAAAGGAAGGAGAGACAAAGACTGAAGTGAACAGAATTGTGACAGTTTGCAGTAGTTACACTTAACAGATACTGAGATAGTTACCACAGTATAAATGGTATAGCAAGATCTGTGACATAGGCACAACAAATGTAGGAGTCAACAAAGAGACCTGAATATAGGTTGTAGGACACCAAGTTCAAGAAATGCTACCGGAGTTTTATGAACAAAACCTTGAAGCTGCTTGATTCATTTACTGCAGAAGTGACAAGATGGCAGCATGAAATCAATGTCCAGATAATAATGGAAAGAAGCAGGTGCAGGAGGTCATTAAAGGCAGTTGTACACAGTGTCACAAATCAAGGAAGCATTGCATCGTAATACTGCATAATAAAGACTGTTATCTGAAGGTGTTTGTTCCTAAATCTGTTAATATTCATTCACTGACATAAATTCCGTGATCCTGATCAGCTGCTGGGGGAAGAGCAGCAGAGGTCATTTAATAGCAAAGTGGAACTGAGGACCGAAGATGATTTGAGCGCTTGCATTATTCAAAAAGTAGCAGCAGTGGATCCCATTCAAAATCCCCCACTGTGCTCCATTTCTAGGTATGCAGGCCTGCAGTTTGTCCGGCGCAGCCAGCTCCCTTTGAGCATAACAACAAAGCTCTCGTCGCTTATTTGCTGCTGAGGTCTTATGTTCATGTCTACTTCTATTGACATGCAGTGCAAACATTTATAATTACCTTTAGCTCTGTGATATCAGCCTGCCTTGAATAACCTGCTGTGGCGTTTTACCACCTGTTACTAATCGCTCTGTGAATTCGTCACGGCACCGGCAATGATTCAAACCAACACTGGGCGCCCCACAAGACCCTCCAGGAAACGTAGCAACCAGCAGCAGCGCTGTACTCAGAGAGCCGGGGGAGCGACTTCATGGATTTCTTGCATCATTAACTATTTATGAGTTGCCACTTCATGTTATTTACACTGGACTGATGGTAATGCTGTTCAGAGCTCAAACACCATGCAGGGACCCGCTGGGATGGCGGGGGGGGGGCATGTGTGAATCTGTTAAATATTGTACGGAAACGCCACCTGCAGCTGCGAAGGTGGCGCGGGGTAAAAAGGGCGAGTTGGGAGCAACTCTGGGGGGACAAAGAAACGAAGCAGACTGCAGTGCATGCAGACGGGGCTTTGTGTGACAGGGCACACTATGACTATATAATGTATAAGTCAGTGCCTTACCACAAGCCACAAGGAATATTCAGTTGACCTGGTTTATCTTTAGCTTTAAACCACAAGAGTTGATTGCATCACCATTTGCAGTAAATGTGTCATAGCTGAAGATGCATCGTCTGCTTCTGCACTTAAGATTCAAGTCTGTAGAGCTGCTAGTTTCCCATCTATCTATCTATCTATCTATCTATCTATCTATCTATCTATCTATCTATCTATCTATCTATCTATCTATCTATCTATCTATCTATCTATCTATCTATCTATCTATCTATCTATCCATCCATCCATCCATCCATCCATCCATCCATCCAGACAAAGAAATGGTGGTATCTCATGTGTTTTATCTCCTTTAAATGAGCAATGGGTTTATCATTAGTATCAGCGTATCAGTGTACCTGCCTGAATATTCATGCCTCTCATTTACCGTCTCTTTGTCTCTCTCAACATCTCTCTCAAATTGAAAGGCAAATAAACAATATGTGCAGTTAACTAGAAATGCATCAACATGGAAACGTGTCAAAATCAGTTTCGCAACATGGCATGCAAACTGTAAATGAAACACTTGGAATGTCCAATCAGACAAACAGCTGTCACACACTTCCTCGGTGCAGATGCTCAAAGAGAAACGACTGGACCTGTCAAAAAACTGTAGGAAATGTAGGAACTGAAGTTGAGTTATTCTTGAACCACTTCAAAGAAAAGTCAGGCAACAGTGATAAACAAAAAAGAAAAAAAAAACATGAAAATCTTGGTTGATATAATGAGCAACAGCGTCCTTGGAGTTGCCTCAAGACTGTTACTTTCGAACACTGAGGGACTTCTTGTTGCCAGGAAACATTTGATATGATTTTTCATTTTGTTGATAACTGCTGGGAGTGTTGCCCATCTACACTGTTTTAGTTTATCAGCACCCTGAGGCTTTTATATGTGTTTGCCAAGAGGGATAGCATCTTTGTTACTGTAGGATTTTCAGTGTTTGTTGTTGTCTGGTGTGTCTGCGGTTGTTGCTTTTATGGACCAGTTCTTCCTCTCGCTCTGCCTATTTCTCAGCAAAATTTTATTACAAGATTGCTTTGACTCTCCTCCACAAGGTTGAAAAAGTGTTTGGTTGTTTAATAGATGGGTCCTGTCTTATTACCTAGGTTAGATTGTTTGATTAAGGGGTTAAGTGGACAGGTAAGTGGACTAAAATCTGTAATTTTTATGGGGTCTGTTGGTAAATCACGCACAGTAGCAGTAACTGTTGTTAAGCTAGTTAGTTCGCAGAGCTTCAACAAAGCATTGCTAATCCGCTAATGATGATCTGCTTTGTTTTCTTTTTCACAATTTATAATGTCAAAATTGTATATTGAGCCCCGACAGAGCATGTTAACTTAATTTCTTAATATTTTTCTTTCATAAATGGAGCGACGCCTGCGAGCTAGTTCAGGCAGTCAACTCGAGCTGCATTGCTACACATGTGACACACCTCACTCTCCTCAACCATCTACCGAACACACCCTCCCAATTTGGCGGTCTATTTAAACTGCAAAATTTCCCATCTCTCCCTCTGCCTGTCAAGGCCACTGCTGCCCTGCATCAGTATTGCCGCTTGTTCTTTCAGCCCCACCACCACCCCAGCATCCACCTGCGGGCTCCGGCTAGGGGGGTTTAAGATATTTGCTCATCACTCCCCAATATCTCACGTAAACACATCGGCTGGGAGTGATGAGGTCGGAGCCTAGACGCCAAACTCTAACTACGTTCTGTTCTGCTGCATAATAATCATCTCAACGTGAGTTGTCTGACTGAACTGTACTTGTGCTTTGGCAACGCATGTCAAATGTCATGCCAATAAAGCCTGTTGAATTGAATTGAATGTTTTGTCGTGACCCCTTGACTACACACCTTCTTGTTTCCTCTCATGTCTTCATCCTCTGGGACTTTAGCCGCTAAAAGACAGAGGCATTCAGAGACAGCAAAACACGTCATTACTGCTATACAAGCTCTTCTTCAAGCTGCTAAATGATCCACTATGTTCACCAGCTAGTCGCTAACTGTGTCTGTCTGCTGTTTGGTGCTAAGCAGGTAGTGTAGAGTGGAGTTTTAGAGCTTTATCGCTGAAAACAGCTGCCTGCTGCAGCCGATAACAACACTATGAGAGTGGTGAGTGAACCCAAACAGTAAAGTTGCAGCCCGGACAGCTAAACATGGAGCTGAAACTCGCTATAAACCTCCGTAAAGCAGAGGGCAGCTGCAGGTTCAGGTCATAATTCTCATACGAGCGACCCCTTTTACATTGTCATTTGATATGTTATTTAAAAAATATCGATTACAGCCTCTTTAAGTGCAATAGATTGTGTATTTCAGTTTTGTCCAGCCTCTACAAATACAAAGAGCAATTAGCTGTAGTTTGCTGAAACACCACATGTCCTCCCCTAAATGATGAAATGACAGGAGTCGGTTTCAATAATTGTACTTCAACAATCAAAACAATTGTTACTTAATAAGGCTCAAGTGCCAAAGTATTAGGATCATCAGGCTCTTTAGGTTCGACAACGGCTTACAACACTGTGCAGCCTGAGTCTTTTAAAATGTGTTGCTGTTTGCAGAGGAATTAGTTTTGTCTTTAAAAAGACACATTGTGATTTCACCAGTCCAGGTTTTGCTTGTTCTGCTAGAGGGTAAATTTGCTTCACGCATAGACGTGTTGCTTATAAAAACCACATTAAAATACACAGCATCCTCAATGATCAGTAGCGTCACGCTTGGTCTGAGTCATTTCCCATCAATTTCGTAGGGATAAATGGTGTCATCTATCAAAACATGCCATGCTTGTATCCACTTGTATTCACCTGCATCCTCTTGATAATGTTGCCTTCACAGCCTATGAGGGCCTTGATGCTGGCTCATTAAATACCCTTTTCTGCCAGTTATTTGGGCTCCTTTAGCTCACAGTTTGGAGCCATGAATATTGCCTGGGTCTCACTCATGAAGCTAAAGCAGCATAGATTTGTTCATGATCCCCTCATTTCCCCATTGCCATCATCTGAATAACATAAAACAGGCTGTAATTTGACCAGTGTGATTTGGGCTGGTGCTCCTTTTGCAACAACAATCCACAGCCATTGTGGTGTAATGCCGCCTCCCAGAATTCCCTTTGAACTCCGCCTGATTGCGAGGCTAATTTTTATTAAGTAAGTGCACACATTATTTGTGGCAGTCACTGAAGTCGCCTTGACAAGCGGAGCCCAAGAGCTTAAATTACCAACTCTCTCCACTACCACGGCTATAATACGCCCGAAATTAACAAGAAATGTTTGATTCAGTCAAATTAATCAAAACATTTATTTCACTTGTCAAGGCTTAGATCAACTTGATGTTTTTAATGTATGTTTTTCTGTCAACTGGAAAAGCTTTTTGTCTTTGTGTTGATGACTGCAGGCTGGGGTCGACCCCCTTGTCTTGTTACAGGCTGCTGCAGATTGTGGCCAAATAATTCAACATATGAAAACTGCTGCATTTATTTATTATGGACCTTACTACCTCTATAGTGTAGTCCAGTGATGCTGTTGACGGACTCCAAACTGAACTGAGATCCATCTTAGCAGATTTTCAAAAGGAAATTTTTCAAGCTGTTTGTTCAACAACATAATTTCTCTTTTATTAAAAGAAGCACTGAAAGTCTGTGGAGGGGAAACTGTCGAGGTGTTTTCAGATTGAACACAAAGCTAATTTTTGAGACTCTCCTCCCCAAAAATATGGCCGTATAGGTCGTCCGTGCAGCTGCTTATTATGACCCATATTTTTATCTAGACGGCAACCTCTAGTTTTGTTACCTTGACGACGAAGGTCCGATATGCCTTTATATGTTATTTGGGGAGACAGTGGCGAAAAACCTATTCTGTCGTTTAGGTTGGAGGTGAAATTTTTGCCTTAATTTATTTCCATGAATTTGACCAGTGGAGCCAATCTACCAACTGTACTGACATTAGATGTAGCTACCTAGCAAGTACACACCGACCATGTGTCTGGCTGTGTATTTTTGTGACAGCTTAGACTCTGATGGACCTCAGAACTCATTGGGAACTCCACTTCTCCATGTTTCTCTTCTTTCCTCTCCTTGGAGTCATAGGTTACAGCCTCAGTATGAGCCCCAGTTTTTTTTAAACTTTCAGCTTGCTCACATGTACCTCCACCTCAATATGCAAAGAGCAAATCTGTGTCCACTCAAGCCTTTTTAATTAAATTCGTATGCAGTTGCATGGGCCCCAAAGTTCTCCTTTCTGAATGAGGCTGAAAGGACCTTAACATGTAAGTTCAGCCTGCGTAAACGGATTTCTTTGGCCACTTGAGGGCAATGGTACAAGTTGTAAACACAACACTAACGTATCATCACCTTTTAAAGTTGTTTTGGTGAACATGTTAGCAATCAGTTGCCTATTTACACATCCAGCAGATACAGAGCAACATTAGCATTAATCTGCGGTTGTGTTTCTGCTCACCTGTTTTGGTCTCCAACAACTCCTCAGGGAAATATCTGTCTCTGTAGCCGCTAAATGCTCCACTATGTTCACTAGCTAGTCGCTAACGTTGTCTGTGTGCTGTTTGGTGCTGAGCAGGTAGTGTACAGTGGGTTCACCAGGGCTTTTTTAGCTTAAAACAGCTGCCCACAGGTGGAATCAAGACAAAACAACAAGCTGAAAGACGCTAAAACGCTCCATAGAGCTGAGGGGAACTGCGTTGGGTGATAATTCTTTGTGTGGGTTCATAACTGTGAGTGTCACCTTTCACATATACATAATCATTTGATCCATTTTTTTACGTAAAACTACTGATTAGTGCAGCTTTAACCTGCAAAACTGTGTTAATTCACTTTCAGCTTTTGCAGGAAAAGAAGCTAATTCAGTTGTTGAGTTTATTTTAATCACTCAAATATAAAACTTGATTGACTGTGATGTATAGTATATGGTATTATATGCCTGAGAGCAAACATGGCACATTACATGCATACATACATGTAGAAGCTTACAGTATATAACGTTGTGTTGTCTAAAGCTTTAAAAAATTTTGAGCGATAGTCCATGTAAACAAATAGATGAGGAGCACAGAGCTAAGTTCTTGTGTTATGAAATGCTGCTGAAACTAATTTGCATGTAGACGATTACAGTCAAGAGTTATGACAATTTATACTTTCAGTTCAGTTTTTACAATTGCACAACCCTCATCTTATTTTATAAAATATATACATACTCAATAAGGCTGATTTGTACAAAATGATCACATACTCTACTGTGTCTTCACCATGACAAATGTCATAATGGAGAGGAGCAATGTGTTTCACCTCCAGTCGAGGTAAAAATATACATTCAGAAATATTTTTAGATCAATCTATATTGCATAAATAGTTAAAGTTAATTGCTAAAATGGTTGGTGCATTTGTCATCAGAGTTGAGCGAGTTTTAATTTTACTTTGAACTGTTTTTATTCCCTTTAAAAAATGTTTTTATTTTGTATTGGCATCTGTCTTCTTTTAAAACCTGATGATTTATTGACTTGACTTTTTGATGTTTTATTTTGCTGTCTTTGTAACGTGGATTTTGAAAAGTGCTCTATGAATAAAGATTATTATTATTACTATTATCTGCTGATGAAAATGGGCCTCTATGAGCTGATAAACAAACACTAATACTACTTATTTCCCGTTAGAGGAGTTGTGGTTGTCTGCTGGGTTTTTGTTGTTGTTTGTGCATAAAATGATTCATGGTGAGTGTCAAATCCAAACGTATTGATTGCAGATGGATTAATTGAAGATGACATTGTGTCTTTGGCGAGGGCACATTTACGGAAGTTCACCATTTATTAACACGACGTCGACCCGAGGCGATGAGGTAATCTGTTTTTTTGCACTCTAAATGCAGACTGTGTTAAATCCATTTTTTAAAAACAAGGCGGGGGAGAAAACAGCGCCCAGATTCTAATGCGGCTAGATTGACAGACAGATAAAGGGGATACAGTAATACAATGACGGCATGACAATCTTGCCACGCATTTTATGGTGACGAATAATCAAAAATCCTTTTATCGATGACACATCAAGGAGCATTTAGTTTATGCTTCGGTTAATCCTATTGACTATTTTGTGATTTCTCTCTCTCTTACTTGTTCCTATGTGCTATATTTGTCTCATAAATACTGGATATTTTGGCTTGACAAATTGCTATACAGGCACAATCCTATTAAGGGATGCGGTGTTGTGTTCCCTGCCAGTGACATTCTGTTTGGGTGTTGCATTAGAGACTATGACTACTGTACTGTGTTGTCATTAATGGATAATAAGAGTATTTTGTATTTTTAGACATTTCTCTCAGCATACCACTATTTTTCATTCATCCCTAAACAATCCCCACTGCAGACTTTTGTTGTTCTAATGTGCCACAAGATCCCTTTCATCAATCAATCAATTAATTAATCTTTATTCATCCAGCACTTTACTGAAACATGACGTCTAAGACGAGGCAAAGTCCTTTACAAGAGACAAATGAGCAGTGAAAACCGCACAGCTGAATCGTAGAAGACAGCGTATCAGAGAACCAGTTATACTGAATTAAGGGTTTTAATAAATTATTTTGAATAGCCAGGTAG
The DNA here is from genome assembly GCA_005408345.1 of Macquaria australasica. NCBI lineage: Eukaryota > Metazoa > Chordata > Actinopteri > Centrarchiformes > Percichthyidae > Macquaria > Macquaria australasica. Next base: position 394,930 of record SEMN01000213.1, on the reverse strand, counting down.
CATAAGGATGATTTTACTGGTCAGGTTTAACAATTTGTTTCAAATAATCAAAATACCAGATATTCAGTTAGTCAGTCAGTCAGTTATAGAGTATTTCTGTAAACTACTGCAACACTGAAGAATCTAAAATCTAATTGGAATATTAAGCAAATGGTGTAAAAGCGTGGAACTGAATGCACTTTTAAAACACTGTGTCATGTGACTAAGTCTAATGAATTGCCTCAAGTGATGTCACTTGAGTCAGCGTTGGTCGGATCTGAAGACTACAAGTTTGAAAATGAAAAAAAAACTGGGGGTGTGGAGTTGGAAGGAAGTGAGCTTACCAGACCTCTGTAGCCCGCTCCTCATCTCTGCTTGAGGCCAGCAGCTTGAGGCTACATTAGCCGCTACTAGCATAACACAACCAAATCTTAGAGTGACCTGTCACCGGTCAAGTTGCATTGTGGGTAATGTAGGCGCCAGGTTTTGACAAGGAAAAAGAAAATGTGGAATAAAAAAGACAATATGTCTGCATAAAAAGTGACATTTAATACAATTCAATACAAGTTAAATATTACATGGAGAAGGTAGTGCAACCACTAAAATGCAGTACTCTTATCAACCAGTCTAAACCTATTTCCATAACCTAAGCGTTTACGTTTTAAAAATAATACTAAACTTGAAAGTAACTTTAATTTACTTCCGTAAACGTGGCTGATTAAACTTTTGTCTGATTATCCTTCATGTTGTATATTGAGTGTAACCAAGATATTTGTGTCACCAACACATAATTTGGGTTTCAGACTTTGTGCACATTTCCGTTGAATTATTGACATTGTTTCCTACAGACTGCATGACCCAGAGGTGTGGTAATGTGGCTTTAAATACAAGGGGGAAAAAGACATATTACAAACTCTAAAAACTACGTCAGCACAGCGTTCCACCTGCATTTCACTTCAAACTCTCTACCTCACATTATATCCGTCACAGAAAGTGGAAGGATGCAGCTGCAGGTGGTTTTGAAAGCTGTTGTGGGTAGAAATAAACATCTTGACAGCTTGAAAACCAACCCTTGTTGTCTTTGTTATGGGGAATCTGGTCTTTAATTGCACTTTGTGACGTTTTGGACTCGTGTCTCGCGCCTGTTTTGACTTGGACCTGTCTGGATAATGTCTATTGTAAAAAAGAAAGTACAAAAAATATGGTAATTTAAATGATGTCTCGTTTATTTTGTCTTTGTAAGATGCACAGTTTAAGGGATTTCTTCTGTGAAACACCATATAGGAGCAATTTGACATTTAACTGGTCTTTGATTCAAACTTTGACTGCAGCCTTGATATACAGTAAATATGATTTAATCAAGCAATGTTGCTTTTATGGGAGCATCGACCTTCTTGCCACCTTGACAGGCCACAGTCTGGGTCACAAGCAGGAGGAGGGGGTGAGGTCCTGGGGAGCATTATTGAGTTTTCAGTGACATGAATTATGATAAATTATCGGTCAATAATTCAACACGTGTGTCAGATAGAGTATATTTACAGGACCACCTGGCGTTGCCTGAATAGAGGTTACACTATAGGGAGTAAATAAATAATACAGCTTTTTTGCCCTGCGCTTTAATACCATTAAATATTCAGCTATTTGGATGATCAAATTTGCTGCTAAATTACAGCTTCCCTGTTGATAGGACTGGGAGGAGAGGTGGGCAACGGGTGCTGCAGTGGGAACCCAGCCAGAGAGGGAAACAACACACACTCACAGACACACACACACACTACCAGACACCAATATGCATGTCTGTGTGAGCTAGAGTGGCACACAGAGAAGCACACAAATACATACGCAATCTGTATATACACACACTCACACAAGCACAGACACACAAAAATACATAAACACACACACAGCCCCAGGTGGCACATGCTGGCATACACTGCCTTACCTGATGATGCTGTATGCATCAACAAGCGCATCCAAAATAATGCAATGTTTATCCGAAGAGGGCTGGTTGGAGTTCAGATTCTGTCTGAATATTTCACATAGAAAGAGAGGATTACTAGAGAAATAATATATGTATAAATACATTCCCAGCCATCATGTGTTTCTCTATTATACAATATAATACAGTGCTGTGACAAGCTTCATTTTCCCCAGGATCTGCCCTTTGACAGACTGGTGCAGTTATTAGTATTAACCACTGTAAGAATCATCAGCAAAAAAAAAAAAAAAAAGAAATTGGCATCCCTAACCATGATATGAGAATTGGTAAGCAAAATGAGAAATGAAGCAATTAGAGAGGTTCACATACATTATTTAGCGCTCATTAGCTTCCTGTGACACTGTAGGCTCCACACCAATGAAAAGTGTTGGCCGGGCTCAGGCAATTAGTAAAATTAGTGGCACAGGATTTGGCGTTGATTCAGGCCACATGGCCCAGAAGATACCAGACTGGTGTCAGTCGTGTAATTTATAACTTTGCACATGAAATAATGGGTTTGAAAAATCACTGGGGGTACCAGTGTGTCAACCTGTATTATCCAGGCGACAAGGGTTGTCCCTCGGACAGAGGGAACAGAAGCAGCTTCCTCCGATTTTTAGGGGAGTGCACGGTGCAGTCGGCCATTTTGTGTCTCTCGGAGAAAAATAGGGGACAGAGGTCCAAGCGGATGGTAATTAGCAGTCTGGGTTGTGTTTGTTTTCATTTTGCGCATGTTTGTGCTGATAAAGTTTGACTTGCCAAAAATCCCAGTCCCGTGCTGGATTCCGCTCAAGCTGTTCCCCAGCATCCTTCAGGAACGATGGGAAATCTTGTACACTGCCACTGGTCACAGCACAAACAGACGGTGGTAATCAGTGATTAGTGGACATGTTACAGTATACAGAGATAAGCCCACACCCCAACCCTTCAATCTGAATCAATAGCAGCACATGAAATACATAAAATGTACATGTTTGGTGGTAGATATTCTGTGATTAACCAGCAAAATAAGCACAGAGGGTTTGTAGAAATCTATTTATGTCACTTAAATTGTGTAGGAACATTTGTATTCACTTCAAAAGGAATAAAAATGAATAAATTGTTTTTTCTGGTCAGAATACAGACTGCTAAAGAAACACAAAGCCATTTTGTTAAAACAGGCAATTTAACAACACAGTTCTGATCCCTTTAGGTTTTGAGCTTAAGGCCAGCTTCAAATGACTGCAGGTCCACATCCAACACCGAAGCGTAGCTAAATAACATTTTGCAGCCTCTTTATCATTACAGGGGGAAAAGGAAGGCAGAGAACAAGCAAACCAAATAAACAGGTGTTGTGTGCTTTAGAAAAAGCTAATGCTAACGTGTTCTGGAATAGAGAGGCATAATTATACTGTGCTGGATTATGGAAAACATTGTGCATGTTAATTACACCAGGTATGCTCATTGATTTTCTGTTATAATACTTAAATGTGTCATTAATAATTCATTTTCCTGCCAGCCCATTCCATTTTTCATGCACCTGTGTTGTTGATGTGAATGACGCTGTGTCATTGCTGATGATGGCTATGTAGTTCATCACTGAAAGTAATTTCTGCAGTGACACCTACTTATTTGTCTTTTATGAGCCACTGACAATGTCCACATTGTAAGGAATGACTCTCCACTCACAGACTGACCGAGAGGTATGTCTCTTTTCTTTTCTCTTTGAAAATCTATGAACTGTCTGAAAAGGCTTTTTATTTGTCCCTTTGCTGTGCAGCTAAAGCTTTAATAGGGTAGTTTCTCGCAAATGAGGGCAAGGGCTTTATCAAGAAAGTTAGAGTAGGCGTCAGCTGGTCAAACTTACAATCACTGTCAATAAAACTGTCAAATTAGCTTTTGCAGATTCTTGTCGCTCTCTCAGGCCAAAAGGCATTAATGAAACACTTGATTCCCCGGAGCTGCTGCTTCAACAACTCAGCCTATGGACCTGACTTCTCTGCTTGCTGATTTCCTCCTCTAAGCTCAACAACAGTTGATGAAGACTAATTCCCTTGTTCTCGTCTTTTAAGAGCACCCATCCCTCTCCTGTCATCTTAAAGGGCCGCATCCCTGAGGGGGGAATCTGTCAAACAATAGTAGAGAGACATGCACGACAAGCAAACAAACCCAGAAACAACAACAGCGGCCACGGGCGCAATCAAGTTTGTCCTTGAATTTCCACACCTGTGAGCGCTGAACGTGGCAGGGCCATTTGTGAATTGGAAGGAACGCGACATGTTTGTCCAGCATCAGCTCGGCAGCGTGTTTATCCCCTCGTTTTTCCAGCATTGTTTGTCTTTTCTTTGTGGCACTGAAATGCTCAAATTGCATTTCTCAGATGTTGGTTCCCTGGAGGTGTGCGCTTGTCGGCAGGTGTCTGCGGGAAAAAGCGAAAAAGGGAAGGGGAGAGGAAGAGGGACTGGAAGAAAGATAAAGAAAAAACAGACAGAAAAGAGAAGAGAGATCTCCCACTCATTCTCATTCGATGTGGAGCTCAATTTATGCCAAAATGCTTCATCTGCCATATATGCTCTTTAGCAATGTAAATGCATGCTGATGAACTTGGATCATGCAACAATATGGCACATGTGTCTTATACTGTGGAAAGTTTTTCACAATTAGCTGTTTGGCAAAATATGATAAACTATTCAGAACTCCTGTGAGCAGCATCCAAGTTATGGAAGTGTACAACAAACATGCATTTTATTTATTTACTTTTCCCTGAGGTACTATACACTCTGACAAGCAAACTCCTACAAAAAAGCATGAAACACAAGTGCAGTTTCCCTGCAATAATAATTCCGTTTTGCTTATTTTATTTTCAAATCAATTAACTAACCTTGAGATTAGCTTTACTGCTGATAAGTGCTATACAGTACAGCTGAATCCCCCCTCTGCTTTGAAAGAGGCTTCCTCTCCAGGCACTGAATAGCGTATAATAGATATTGAACTGTAAATTTGAATTGAAAGCTCGGGTCATTGTGCCTCATTGACTTTCGACCACAAAAACCAAATGATGTCTTAGTTGAGAGAAATATATCAAAGGATATCAACAATTACGAGTCATAAACACGCCTGGAGACGTGCCTGGCGGGCGTATAGCAGCGGGAATTAGCATGTTGAGCTGATAAATATGCATGTAAAGACGCTCCCAGGGGAATAACACGCGTGTGATTGATAGCTTTGGAATTGAAGGATGTGTAAATTCCTTTTATTCTGGGGGTTGTGCTGTTGTACCACCGAAATACATAGCACTTGTTAAAAGTTTTACCAACTTTATAATCCTTAATGCCACATCTGTTTGCTGTCTTTATAGCGCCTGTAAAACGTCATTAAATTATTACCACCAGCTGGCCTCATTGCACAATAACCTCACTTATCTGTTATTCTCTGGGAATACTTTTGATTTATAGACCCTCTTAGAATAAATGATATTTTATACATATGTATATATAAATAAACAAGGGGAAATGTGTTCTCTTAAATAATTCATGAGTTGTACTTTGAATAAGTTACTTAGTAGAAGTTTTTTTTCCAGCAAGTATGAAAGAGCTTTCTTTGTGGCAGATACAGATTAAAAGACGTTTGATTCCAGTTTGGGCGGCAGTGCAGGTTTGTCAGCTGAGAGGAATCCTTCCAAAATATTTCACTTACTCAAATGTAAAGAATTTTATTTAAAAAACAAAACAAAAAAAAAAAAACAACTCAAGACCTTTCCAGATAGTTTTTTGAGAAATATTGTGCAAACATCCTCACAATTAATGGGTCAACATCAACAAGATTTTTTACAAACATGGTTTGCACATTTTAAAACTCTGTATCCAATCAATTCTCACTATCACCTGACATTAATTTAGTGTAACAAAAAAGTTTAATTGAACAGTTTTTGTGAAGTTGTTGAATCTACAAGACCTCTCATAAATGCTGGATGTTTTAAAAAAAAAAAATAATGTCACATACTGTAGTCAGTTTTCAACACTGCTTCAAAATCCAACACCTCATCACTCAACTCTAAAGAATTCCAGCACCCCCTAATGTCAATATGAAGCTATTGAAATTAAATGGCCAAAAAAAAAAAGGACAAATTGACAGGCATCATTTCAGCACACCAGTACTCTGAGAAAAGCAGAAAAATCTGAAATTATATTCGAACAAACAAATGCAGCTCAGGTAGAGGAGTGATCTCTGTGGCTACGCTGGTGCTTATAAATAGCACTCGCCCTGGAGTAGCAATAAAGGCTGTTTGCGTAGCTGCTATATGTTTAGTATGTAATGATATATTATTGCTCTAGGTAGTGGGAGCATGTCCTATGTGTTCGGTCCTCTTGGGTATAATTGCTTCAGAAGAGATAAACTGGAGAGAGGGAGAGAGAGGTGGAAAGAAGGGGGAGCAAGACAAGATATTAAAGATTAATAAGGTGTGTGTGTGTAAAGCTGTAACTCTCAAGAGTGATTCTTTTCATTTAGCTATAGTCTTTTATTTCCCATTGTACTTATTTTTTCGCTCACTTTGAAACTCAGACTATTTGGAGAGACCCTCAAAGGCCTCGTTGGTGCTGCTGTGTAATAGCAGTAATGCAGAGCGGTGCATTTTCAAGCTGTTTTAAATCAATCTCAAGCTATAGCTGTCAGTCATCACAGACACCAATGGTGGTGGAACTTAAATTTGTTTTTGTTGTGTCCATGTTTTTGAAATGGGACTATTAATTAATAAGTTGCCATGACAAGAGAAATTCAATATTTTACTTTATATTTATATATATTTTTTACATTTGGAAGAAACAGAAAGCATTACCTTTATTTTTATTATCTGAACAGCGTGGCTTTGTCTTTTCTTAAGCACAAAGCTAGAAAAAATACACAAAATGCTATGAAGGGACAAACCTGTAGCTGATCCACTGGGGACTAATAGTTGACTTTGTGCCTACTGTGTCTAACGAGGGTGGTTGTCGTGATTTAGGGGCACATTTTGTGATCTATAATTGCAATAAAATAAATGTATTTAGTGACATAAAACCCATCTCTCAGATGCAGTAAAGGAGCTACAGTGTTGTTTTTCTGTTAACAGATTTACTGTACGTCTAGCCTTTTAAATAAAAAAAGTACTGTACATATTTACGAATATGACCATTTTCAATGCAAGAAAACTAATGCGTGAATGTGTATTATGGTAGCTTATTGCTTTAAATTCCAATTAAAAAAGTAAAGCATGTGCACACACACACACACACACACACACAAACGCTGAGAGTATCAGTGTGAAGCTCAGAATAAAGGAGCCTGTGAATTTGGCCAGGTTTCCGTGTCAGAAGCAGCTTGTATGTACGTTTGCATTCGCAGGCTTTAGAAGGCTCTTTTTTCACACCCTGCTGTTTTCCCCTGATAATTTAATGTCCATATTCTTCTCTTCAGGCATTAAAACCCTCTGAAGTTCATTCTCTGCCTTTGTACTCTATGAGGCTGCACAGTGGGGCTGGGAAACACACACCACACTCCGTAGGTCCTCTGTTGTATTGCCTACCGAGTGCCCAACCAATTACCAAGTTCAAACACGCAGCTATCACTGTGTTTTTGCTGCTATCCTCTGATTTGGCTAGTGTTTGTAACAGACGTTTTTTTCCCCCTCGCTTTTCAAACTGAGCTTCTAATAGAGATGGATGTTCATTACGGCATGTTAGTTATTCTCACAGATGACGAGGCAAATATTCTAACTTAAAACTCCTACTTTCATTCTCACATTTATGTTGACAGCATAGTGTCATGTCAATAAAACTGACCAGTTTGGTAAAAAATATAGTGTAACAAGTGTGTTGTATGTTTGCGTTCGCTGGTTGACCCGCTAAAACAGGAGGAGCCTAAACCCAAACACAAAGTGCAGATGTTACAAAAAGTTACAAAAACACTCAAAGAAAAACTTTCGAACATGAACAAAAACAAAAGAGTTTGGCCCCAAACACTCTCATCACTAATATTCATTCTGTTTTTTAATTTGAAAAAGATGCTGTCTAATTGGTCCAAACGAGTCACTGTTGAAGATACCTTATGTGTGCAATACAAGACAATAACTCTTAACTCACGTGCCTCATAACTGTGTTGATATCAGTTGTACAATATCTCACAAGGATAGAATAAATAAATATAGCTAATTCCGTGAAATCAATGTTGGCTGTATGATTGTCAGGTTATTGTTGTTTACAGTATATCATGGGTAATAGCTAAAAGTAAATGCAGTTAGAACATGGACGTATTAAAAATATGGATATGGCCCAGCAGTTTAGCTTTGCTGCCAGTTTGTCCCAGTGGCCAACCATGGTACTGCAACAACACAATACACAATAGTAAACACCTATTACATGTCAACAAGACACCTCAAATATCAATGGTAAATTATTCTTTTTTGTATGTTTTATTTAATTATATACATTTAATATTTGTAAAATATTCCCTGAGCCTAGATAAAGTATTGTCATGTGCGTGATGTCATCCCAGTTTCTATAAAAATAGTGGCAGGGCCAGAGCCGCTTGGGATGGGAAAGGAAGAGAGACTGGATACCATGAGGCAAAATGTACTCGTGTGCTGTGGTGAAACGCAGGCAGGACAGCAAATAGCGTGGGCAGCGTTGGTAGCATAAACTGCAGGAGCTAGCATGGCTAGCAAGCTAACAACATCATTCCACAAGTTGTAAATTACACTCCCTCTTATCAAGCACTTAACTGACATTAACCTCCATCATTGTCCTTGCACTCACTGCGACCAAGCAGGCCGCCTCGTGTCTTGCTCGTGCCCAGGAAAAGATGATCTCCAAAGGCCCACCGACAAATTATTCCAGCAGATTATTTAAAGGTTAGAGGGTGCTTTTGGGCCTTCCCTTGACTCAGGGCTGACCTGGTGTTCCCCCCCTGTCCCCTGCAACCAAGCATCATCTCTCCTTCACTGGTGCCTGTATTATTTTGTTGTACAATTATATACAATAAATCAGTGCTTCCTGAGCCCACCCTGCCTGGTCATTGGAGAGCCACAAACAGCGACCAGTAACAAATGTGTCTCACCCCCTTCGTCACAGAAATGAATGGAGAGCAAAGTCCAGTCTGACTGCGCTTAAATATGTAGGCTATGTATTTGCAGTGGGCCTTTCAACACAGAAGCAAACCAGGAAGAGAGAACCTTTTTTGGAGTATGCACTGGTGGACCAACTCATTGGAATAAATTGGCGCCGTCTTGAAGTACCTTATCCAGTTCTCATAATTCACCCATGAGTTAGAAAATGTCAGATGACTGTATGGTCGAGAAAGATTTTCTCCCTAACTCACTGGTCTACTTCAACAGATTGTTGCAGGTGTTTTTTGACCTTCTACTGGATATGTGTAGTTATGAACAACTTCTGTCAAAGCCTTTCAACTGAAGACATATCATAGTGACATTACAGGCATAATCAATGTCACACAGAAGTAATAAGGAATTGAAATAAAGCTCAGGTTAACAACTCTGCATAGAAAGCTCAAGTTGTTCAACAAGAATGTTGATAGTCCACTCAGTTGTCCCCCATCAACGCGTTCACTTGCTCCACGACACAGGCCTCCTCTGTGTACCGGGTTTTTTTAATTCTTCTTCCTCTGTGTGGTAAGAAACGTTCATTTTGTGAGAGAAGGGCGGCTCATGATTTCCCCAGCGAGCCCCTCATGGCCTGTAGAGATCTACCTGTCAGCACACCTGAGCTCCTCAGCACAACACGGCCTTTCTTGCTGACTCTGCCGCCCCTGTTTACAGAGACGAGACATGAAAAATGCAACAGAGGTCGTCGTCATCCGGCATCTTGGGGTCCGGGGAAATCACCTGAGCTAGCATGTGTAGTGCCAGCATCTTTGCCAGGACAATGTTAGTAAAAACTGGTTTCTTCTTACAGAGAATGATACGTCTCAGGAACTAAATTTTAGGGGTTTTTTTCTCTGCAGAAAGCGCAAAAGATGGATTACAGGAGAATCAGGCAGCACTGAATAGACCATTAATTTGATAAAGCTGAGTTTGAATGCTTATAAAACTATGTTGACAGCCCCAGGGAGTGTGACAGCTTCTTCAATTAACAATTGATGCTTATATAAGAACATCCGTCTGTAAGTTATTCATGATTCCTTATGCCAGTTGTTGTCATAAATCCATATGTATGCAAGTTAATAGATTTCCGCCGCTGTATGACAAGATTTTCCTTCTCCATCTGACCCTACCATATGCCATAAGACGTCTCTTTTGTCCATATTCACTGTCTAATTATATCCAGCCGGTTTTGTTTTCAGAATACACCTGTAAAGGAAAATTACCAAAAACTGTATACTAACTGTATTAATTATGCTCATGTTTTTACTTGCAGGCTTTCATAGTCCTTTGTGTGTTAAAAATACTTATATTCTATTTTATTTTGATTGAAACCTTTTGCATATCTGTTGTATAACTTTTAAATCGTTTTTGTTGTTGTTGTTGTTGTTTCAGCCAACAGCTGGGGTATTCTGTTAAATTTATACTGTCCATTAATTCCCAGCAAACAATATTCTGTCCTCTGTAAACAGTAGTACAAAGTGCATGGCTGCTGTTGTGGAAAAGCCAGACAACTCTAAATTTCAATCACTATAATTTTACCACATAAATCTGGTGTATATTGACACACATAATTAAAACTTTTCACTCAGAGATGGATAATCAGCAGTTTCTCAACTAATCCAGATTCTGAATACAGACCTTTTTATTACATTATTTCCAACAAAAAAAAGCTGATTACAGTCCTTAAAGCATCTTCTCTGCCTAAGGAGACTCAAATTAAGTTTTGACCTATAACTTTCCAGGTGACTGAGTGAGGCATGACAGAAGACGAGAACGGCATTAAAACAGGAAATGGAGCAAGAAACTATTTTACATTTTAAATATCTGGATGTTTATAATATATATTCTTAAACTGAGTGCAACATTAGCATACTAAAGTCACCAAATCAGTTAGATTGTTGTTTGCAACATGGACAACACAGCATTTCTTCCAAAATGGACTTTAGAAAACATTCATAACTTTAATTAAGTTGTTTTTATGTGTTAGTCTTTGTATTAAAATACCAATTAGTCCATGAATTTGGGAGTGACAGCAGTTTCCAGCCTTGTGTTGTAGTTTTTAGTGGCAGGGTGAGACCTTTTCATTAGATTTAGGTAACGGATTGTGCCTTTAACCGGTGGTTTTGCCAGTTGCATGACCGTACATGGGTCATAACATGAATTTCATCATTCTGGAGAGTGAGCTGTTTTTATAACTAAAATTCTGGAAATTTAACTAATTGGAGATGCAGTTTTCCCACGACCATGAAGAGACAAACAAGCTGTGTCAAGTGAAACACAGGCATTAACATGCTGTCGTGTTTGCAGGTTCATACAATGACAGAAGGGTGGCCGCATTTGATGCCCCCCATCCTTCACTACACCCACCCAGCTGCATATTAACTACATCTCCTGCCACTGCCAGTGTATTGATTTCTCACCCCCCCCTCCCACCACCACCTCTTTTCTCTATTCTTAGGGATGTAATGTCACAACATGAGCATTTTACTATTTAGTGTGAAAGAACAAGGAATTTGACAAAGTCACCTCACACATTATTAAAGCATCAAGTTCACTAATTGCGGGTTGAAAAGTGGTGTTGCACTTAATTAACTTGAGAAATGCAATGTGTGGTGGACAGGTGTGAATATTGAAACAAAGGGGAAGAAAGAGAGACAAGTAGTCAGATGTGTTGCTTTGTTGCCATATATTACTGAAATGTAATATAAATCAACAGGGAGATGGAAAATCATGCTATTTCAAAAACCCAAGTGTTCAGAAAAAATCTCAAATTGTCATGGATTTTTGACATATTTACAGACCATTAACCTGTAAAGTCAAAGTAAAAACAGAAGTAGAAATTAGGTTTTTATGCCACAAAGGTGGTTTTGCAGCAGCGCTAACTCTTACTGGGGACAGGTCTCTGTCAGAATACAATGTGCTGTGTTATTCCAGAAAACAGGTACAACATTTCAATCCCAACATTTGACGTTAATGCATCGATGCAATGTGTTGGATTTTAACATTTCTGACTTTGGCACCCCTAGTGGCTGTGTCAGAGAATCTACTAAGGCAGATAGCAATGCACGCTGTTCACCCCATCACATGGAGCTGTAATTAGAGCAATACTTGGCATTTAAGAGTTGGTCTTTTTTTAACCTTTCCAAAACCATCCATCCATCCATCCATTGTCTATACCGCTTATCCTCTTAGAGGGTCGCGGGGGGGCTGGAGCCTATCCCAGCTGACATTGGGCGAGAGGCGGGGTACACCCAGGACTGGTCCCTTTCCAAAACCAAAAACACAATATAAAAAGTTGAAGGAATGGATTAAACAATGTGTTTGTCTGCTCTACCGTAAGCTGCAATCGTCAGCATGTCCGGCTAACGAATACAATAGTAACCGAGCATCACTTCCAACGCGAAGGAGCACAAAATGAATTAGTTAGAATGAAAAACGTGTGATGTTATATTTTACCTTATAATATATAATATAATACTAAATGAGTTCTACACTGTAATGCAAGAATAATGCATCTTCTACATGGACCTTCAACTGGTGCGGACGCTAACTTTTTTGCCTCGGACCTGTTAGCTTTAGACTCGGTCTTTTGGCACGATATCATTATGTAGCCATCAAGTGCATATTTAAGACCCTTTTTACAAGATTAAAAAGAGTCAGCTGGAAACATTAAAACACAGAAGACAGTCATTTTCAACCAACTCATGGAGCTAACAATAGTTTATTTAGCTAGCTAGCTATAGCTATATACATTTATCATTTCAGCATGCAAAATCGGCGGTTGCCGACTAGAAATTAGAAGCTTGCCTTTGTCTACCTCTGTTTGATATAAAAGAATTAAAGAGTACTGAGAATCTTGATGGTAAATCTGCCACAGTTGTCATAGTAAACTGCACATGTGCCCTGTGAGAGTGGAAAGCTTGACAGCAGCAACAGTAACTATGGGGGACGGGGCTTAGCAAACAGTCAATAGTCACATTTTTCTATGAACAATGACTTTTGCCATCAGAATTTTAAAGAGACTATATTTATAAAAAAATCTGCACATAGTGGCTTTAAACAATTTATCTCTCTTCTTTTTTTTTTTACCATTTCACTCATTCACTTTGAATTGATGTGGACTCATGTAAAATAATAGAAATAAATACACACATGTTGACATGTCTTGTGTAGATGCATTTCACTTTGCATTCACTTTAAAATGGTCTCATGATCCAAACACAGCAGAGCCTTGTTGGATACGTTTAGTGTTATATGACAGGTCACATGCTGTAGATTACCCTCATCAGATCATGTGAAATACTGTCTTGGTGGATACAGTCCTTCCCACAGTACCATCAGCTTGTTAGCCATGTCTGTTATAATATATTAACTCATGTCAGTTTCACTTATCCTCAACAAACAGTCACATCATTGCTTGTATGAGGACTCGGTTGTGACATGCTGAGGTCATGGAAAGGTCAGATGTTTAGAAATCAGTCATTTCAACGTGAAATAAAATGAAAAAGTATTTATGTAACAACTGTCCATATGAGGAAAAGAGAAGTTTATGCTCTGCAAATTTCCAACTGAGTGAAATATTTCATAATTACATCCCTCTTCAAATTATTTAGTTTGAAAGTTGCCTGGCAATGAACCAACAAACAGGTTTTATTGCACCACAAACAGAAGCTTTTTTTTTCTCTCTCTCTGAAAGAGGCAGCATCACCAACTTTCCAAACCGGGTGTAAAAACTAGAGCGTGACAGCTGCATTTAAATATGAAATAGCTGCAGATTTGGTTTCAGACACCTTGTACTGTGTGCAAACAAAGCCACCGTTTTCACCAGAGAAAAGAGAATGCATTTAAAGCACCTCTTTGTCGTTGTTCAGAACTGTGTTTCCTTTGTTTCCATTTGTCTCTTTTTTTAGGGGGAAAGAATGGGATGAAATATTTTTAAACAGTAATTACCTGGCTGGGATCCGACATGCAGGGATTAATGGGTGACTGCGGAGCACCAGGTTCGGCAGTGTGTTGGAAGGTAAAGGGGTGTGTGGGTGTGTGTGATGGAGTGGCGGTGGTGGTGGTGGCAGTGAAGGAGGGGATGCCGAACACAGAGAACCAAAGACTGGCAGAATTCTGCTGCAAGTGTCTTTTCTTTATCCAAGCTCAAGTCACTGCTTCACGCCAAGTCCATCACAAATGAACAAGACAGATTTAGCCCTCTCGCCTCATCCCACTCCTTCCAAATCCATTTGCTAAACGTCTGTTTTCGTGCCTCCTGAAACAATATTGTTACATGTTTGGGGTTATTTTTACCTTCTTCGCTCTGGCCCACTCTGTCGCACAAGCCGAATTTCTACCGAGGAGTTAAGCAAATCTGTAATCGTGCTTTGTTCAGAACCCTGTTTTGCATGTAATTGACAATCACAAGCAATTTCCGATCAATTCATATCACCACAAAGCACTCGAAACTGCCTGCTCGGCCAAGCTTACATCGCTGACGTCGAAGAATGCTGCAGTGCACTTTGCGCTCAGAACTCAATTAAGCATGTCCTTGGAGTACAATATCTCTGGATTCTTTAAGTCGTTTGGATAGTGCAGAGAGGCGATGAGGTGCTCTTACAGATGGCGTGCGACTCAGACTGTAATTAAACAGATCAGTGTCTAATACACAGTCTGATATCCAGCAGCAGTGCAGCCAAATCTCTGTGGGAAGAACTTCCTGAGGTTCTCAGGTGCCTCTCAAGGTCGCTGCAGTCACTGCTGATTCCACAGTAGTTTATTTCTCTGAGCAGCCATGGCTTCGTAACTTTAAGGTATTCTTTTTTGTGTTTTCATCACTTTTATTGCTACAGCAGTGAATTGGGCAGACAAAGCATTTGTTAATGTTTTACTTTGGCACCGTGCAGCTTCTCTGTTGGCACACTGTAGAGTCTTTTGGATAGACTGAAAAATAAACTCAAATGCAGTTTTGGGCAAACAAAGGAATTTTGCCTTACAGTGTCAACTCTGTTCTATCATGCTGACTCCAGTGTGTTTTTAACTTCACTTTCAATGCAAAATCTGAATCTGAATCTCTTTCATTTGTTAAGTACAATAAACTTTGTTCTCTTTTAATGCAGAGACATTTATTTTTCACCATAACCTCTGACACAAAAACAGCACAGGTTTGAAATGACCAGAGACTGGTTGAATATTGGTGGTGAGAAAGCAATGTTTTATTTCAGTCTTTTCCTACACAATGTGTGGTAGGCCTGCTTGCAGTCATCTTGCTTGCACAGCCTCAACCAGAAACAAATTATCCAATGAAATGTCTTGCTTTGTAAATTGTCATCACGCTCTCCTCTGAAAAGTGAACAGGCTTGTCCTTTCACTGAGGGGAATAGCGCTTAAGGCCTTGATGAAATACTCAGACACAAAGTTGGTGCCTTTTTGTCAGTAACTTGAGTCAGAAATTTGGGCAACAAGGTGAACCAACTTCCATGACTGTGTGTCATAGGTTGAATAATTAGTCAATTAAGCCCTCAAACATACTCCTTGTTAATGTAATCTTAATGGAATTATTTTGCCACCACGACAAACAACAGAAAACATGGCTTCATATTCTAAATCACAAAGAGCAATTACTCTCATATTGCTATTTATACTGTGGGTGACTCATTACATTGTTGAAAAGAAATAACAGAACGAAAGTTGTATTGCTTGTTCCTCTTGCACTATAAAGGAGAGGATGAGGATACTGTATAGTGTTAGCAGAGGAAGAGTTACAAAGAAGAGGGCGAGGAGCCCATCCTGAAACAGAGTTGATAAAGTTAACGTTACTCACTGTCTAGCTGCAAGAGGCTGCTTACAAAGCTTGAGGTTCTGCATGTCTGATACACTGATACACAATTTTCAGTTTGGGCAGCACCCCAACATACACTAAAGCAAGTCAAATAGGTGATGACAGTTTTCAGTCTGCCTTAGTACAGTTTGGGGAACAGGATTGGGTTGCACCAGCTATTCCTAAATCCATTGCTAAGTTCCCGCATAAAGTTCTTATTAGCTAGTAGCTTGTTTCAAACTAGAGATTAACTAAACCATGTTGCACCAGTAAAACTTACAAAATGTCTTTGCAATTACAGACTAGTAATGTGTAAATCTGTTGCTAGGAAACATCTGCAGTACAGTCCAATGAAAAGCAATCAGCTCTGTAAACAGAAAAGTCACTGTAGCATAACTGCAAAAAAATAAAATAAAATCAGTTTTAGGGGGGCAAAGGATATACTCTACATAATTCCTAATCCTTATAAATGTAGGATTTACTCTGTTTCGTTTGAAAGTGCATGCATGGAGAAGTGTGTGTGTGAAATGAGTGGAAAATGTCAGATTATGCTAACCAAGCCTAACGATTTATTAGCAAGCTAACGTTGGCTTTATCAGTTGGTTTAGCGAGCTACGCAACAGTTTCACATGGCTGTCACTGTAAATATTTAGTCTGTGCGGTGCAACCTGTTTTAAACACAGATACCGTATAACGGGTGAGCACCGTACCATGAAGTTCTCACAGCAGATAGACAGGTACACATTAACTGATTTATGAATACACACAGTATTTTGGAGCAGAGAAGTGGAAAGGTGCTAGTTAATGAATTAGACTGTTGTCATTTTTCTACATTAAAAAACAAAATGTGTGTGAAACTTTAAAAATGTAAATGAGTATTCAGCAAGATCTTACATTTTCAAGGTCAAAGTTCAAGTTTGTAGGACAGCTCATTAGCAGAGAGCTCAGCTTCAGAATGAATCTTGATACACAGACTGACATTGAATAACACCTTAAGATGATTTTTAATTAATCATGTAACTTAAAAAGCTTTATTTGTCTTGTTTGTTGAAAGTGAAATAGACCAAGGGGCTTGATTTAGGGCGAGGCAACAACTGATAAAAGCTTTCTCCAAATGAAATGCATATACCAATGAATGATGCACTTAAAAAATCAAGGTTGGAACTTAATGTCTTTTTCATCTGTAATTCCAAGCTAATGAATCTAAGTCATTAATAATTTTGACAGGTGTTTTTTTTCTTACTTTAAATCTGTATTTTCTTGGCAGAGTTTGAAAAGACAAAACAAAGCTGCTGAACAGAGGGAAATCAGAGCACATATTGTTGGACTGTTAAGAAATTGTCTTGTCTGTCATTTGAACAGAGCCCAGGAGAAGTTTCAAGGTTGCTGAATGCTTTGTGAAATCTCCTAAATGTTCAGTTAGAAGTCGTTTTTTTTTTTGTGCCAGTTGCTGAAATTCTGAGAATTCATTTGATGAAAGAAATGCCATATGACATTTAGTTTGTCTATAGCTTAAAGTTCCAACTGATTTTCCTTCAGAGTTTTACATTACAAAATGACACTTTTTAGCGTTTTGAGTTTTCAGTGGCAAAAAAGCAAAGTACTTTAGTTCAAAGTTTTTTATTTTCTCTGTCAATAAAACCTACTGTTGTTCATCACAGAAGCAGGATAAATATTCTGGATTTATATCAGGTGATAAAGCAGCAAGGCTCATAACATGCTCCAATAATCTACCTGCTCTAATTACAACAGCAATCATAAAATGTCAGAATGAAAAGCAATATAAACAAAGCATAACATTCAAGACGACAATATTGCACTGATTAATATAGCAGTGATGATGTTTGAAGTCATTTTTGTATTAAATGGAGATACCCCAGAGTGAAAAAAAAACAATGTCAAAACTTGCACACTGAATTTCAAAAGTGATTTCACTTTTACTTTTATTACAATTTATACAATTTAGCCTGAAATAAGACACTTTGTTAATGACAACAAACAAAAAGTGACAAAGTGCTTAATTAAGACAATGGAAAAGATAGGGTCTCATCACAAAAGAGGAGACAGATATTTTTGTGAGCAGATAGGCTGTTATCTGACAGTCTGGATGATAAGATCACAGCGAAGCCTTAAGAAATAATACGTTTTAGGTAGGGTGAATCAAGATCGACATTAATGTGATCGGTGCCATATGCCAGTATGAATCTAATAGAATGATAATCTCGCGTCTCACTGCTGGCGGAACCAATCTGTGTGCGATAAGGAGCTCACATTTTGGAGCTGCTCAGCTGCGTCGTCACATCGGACCCCGAACGTGAAAAGATCTCCCATTAAGATCTGAAAAAACAACAAGGAGAAGCCAGCAAACCGAAGAGAACACAGGAGATGTACAGATACACTGCAGGGAGTGATAACATCTACGTTACGCTTTGAGCTATTAAAGTCACCTTACTCACATCTGACTGTCAACACAATGTTTTTTCAACTTCAATTTAAAAAATCAGTCTTGAAATAGTGTATAAAAGTGTCACGTTTTCCATGAAATGCAATGCTGTGGTTTATTTTAACTTCTTTAACAACACATACAGTCAGTATTCAGTATAGAACAGTCATGTCTTCCCTACACTCTTTATACCTTCAGGTTCACTTTCACATTCGGTGTGTTTACATTGCTGACCCTTATTTGACATTTTCTTTGATATGATCGAACACAGCAGTTTCCTCCTTCCCTCTCTCCTTCTCCATTATGGAAATATTATTAACATCTGCTACACAGACATCAGGAGAAGTCATGCATGCCTTAATGGCCCCTTGTTTAGTCATTTATGGGTAAGCATGTCATTATTTTAGGATTTATGATCAGCCAGATAGAGAATGCATTCTCCCGGAGTTTCACCTAGCAATTATTTATTTTGATTTTTATGGCAACAAAGTTTCCTATCCTCCCTCACTATCCAATTAATGCTGATGATCGAGCACGTCTTAGTGCTTTAGCTTTTGTTTTTATCTGCATTTATGTCCTTTGTTAGAATATAAAACATTTTGTGAGGAGCCTGTTTTGGAAAAAGCGGTGTATTAATACATTTGGAGTGAAATGTACAGTATATCCAAGGTCAGTCAAAGAATTTAAAGTAAGTTTGTGAAAAGCAGAACATCAAATCAGGTTTTAAAAATATGTCTTTGTCGAGATAATTGATAAAATGCTTTATGCCTTATTTAAGGAGTTCATGCAAATCACTGAAAGGCATAATTTTCTCGCTTACTCTTAGAATACTGTATGTATGCACATGGTTTTGGTTTCATGTGCTGAAATTTTATGATATCTGCCTCCCAAACTTTATTTATTTCCGATGAAAACTATTTACAATGAGCTCTGTCTATCCATAATACTACAATATGAAAAAGATATGTCATTCATCAATGCTTTGACCACCACAAAATAAAATCCATTCACCTTTATTGTCTTTGGATGGAGCCAGAAATTGTACATATCTTTATTTACATACATTTTATCTACATATATGCCACTAGGGCTAAGTAACAATGTATGTTTCTTAGTGATTTGGGTGAACTCAGCCTTTAAAGCTGTGCAGGCCAAGATTGTTATGCATAGTTGACCACTGGCTCAAATAGAGAGGAATGTCTTATCTCACCTAAATGTTACCCTGTAGATTTAGCTTATTAGCCCAAATGAACTTCTGATGGCAGGTACATTTCTTTGAACTACAGCAGGGATGAAAAACTGTCACCTGAACAGCAGTGATTGAGAGCTCCGTCCTGAGAAAGGAGGATATACTGTATAGATATTAGATTACTTCCTCTTTTCCTTTGGTATCCTGCAGTCACTAGCTGTGTCCTAGTTCCATACTACATGCTAATCTGAAGCAGGTTTTGAGTAGTGTGTTCACACTTTATTAGTGACTAAATTTAGTACGCTGAAAAAAGTCAGTACAAAGTATGCATTAAAAAACACTGACTTTTTAGAGTGTGTTGCTGATTGTCACAATGCAAAGGAAATGCTCACAGCTTCAATAAATTAAAAATAAGTTGGGAATGGTATGGAATGCATAATTTCTGGTTTGTATAAAACTGTTAAGAATGTTTATTTCTTGAATACTAACTGCAAAAACAATATGCCATAAACATTAGTATATACTACGTACAATTAGTATGTAGTATGGTCAGCTACTGACTAGTTGATGAACATGTGTTGTGTGTAGTTGGCGTCATATAGGGGGATTTCTGGGTTTTTTAGTTCACGTAATTCAGTCAAATCCTTTTGTTATTTGCAGGCACTAACATTCAAAGGTGCCAAGTGCATCTTTAAAAATGACTAAATATACAGCATGAAGACAGGCACACAAGGAGGTGACATGAGCCAGTAAAAGCCATGCAACACAGGTTATTGATATGTACCTTTCCCCTGACACACACACACACACACACACACACACACACACACACACACACACAAACACACACACACACACACATATGCATGCACACACGTACACCCACTCACACTCACACACCGGCACACATTCCTGCAGTCACAGCATCTTGCACAAACCTTTCCTGACGTTCTGTCCCTCTGCCCTGGAGCAGCCCTGAGGAGGCTGCCTCAGATCAAGGTCATCACATCGCTCAGTCCCTGAAGCTGCAGCTAGAACAGTCAATGGATGTTGTGAGGCCTGAAAACAGCCCTTACATCTACAAATGACGAGTTTCCCTCCAAAAATGAGAGTCGACATGAAGTGCACCTGCTGCTTCAAAATGATTGAGAGCACAAAAGCTAAAACATATTACTCTCCAGACGATCTCAATTGACAAAATAGGACCATATGCACACATTCTGTCTGCAATTCTGTAGTCACTAAACAGTAAGGTGGTGATTTTTGATTTCAAAATGAACAAAGAATTTCCGATGAATTCCTCAAATCATCTTTGGCAAGTTGAAGAGCACAGACGAGGCCTCTCTCTGACTTGAACCGAAATGAGGATGCACAGAGGGTGTGTGGGGGGGTTTCATCGCAAAAGCCACCATCTGGTGTCAGCGCGTGGTGTTGCTCACCATGACCAATTGTGTCATTAGATTATTGAATAATTAGAGGAGGGATCATGTCTACCCAGAGAACATGCCTTTCAAGTGTATTAGTGTGTGTGTGTGTGTGTATGCGTGTGACTGAGCTCTTGATCACAAAGAGCTACATGATATCTGCAGAAATGTGTTTGGGGAGAAAAATGGAAACTCTGAGCAAAGTTTGAGACAAACAAACTCACGCAGCTTTTATTTACTCAAAATGGCAATAAAACATTTTGTGAGAGTAGGTGTTAGGCTTTTTAAAAACCCATTTTTTACACTATTTAATTTTGCAGTAAAACCCTTAATATGAGAATCTAAATCCCAGTTTCCCTGTGTAGTCACCATATCTCCCTGTGAGAGTCCCTGTTGAGTTGAGGGAGGACTCTAAATGAGTCTTACGTCTCTCTGGGCAGTGAGGAATCTTTTATTAATGAAGGTTGCACTTTGTCTCAGGTGAAATCGTCTCTAAAACGTCAAGGGACTGCCTTTGAAGCACTGCTACAACACCAAGCTAAGTGGGTTTTCACCCACTTTAGATCATACATTTACTGTTTAACTCAAGGAAACTGTGGTTTAGGAACTTTCTTTGTGGCCAGGTGGGACAGCAGAATGAAAATAAGGATATGTATGAAATACCAGCCTCTTATGTAGAAAATGAGATTAGTGTGGGGAGGCGGTTCTCAGATTTAAGTCTGAGTTAGCCACAAATCTCCGATGGAAGAGAGTGATCCCAAAATGAGATATTCACCGTTGGAAAAGATTGACACCTACAGTACTCCTACGAAATGGATGTTAGCATGAAGCACATTATGGTCTACTATTGAAGTTACAAGTCGTCTTGAGACAGCAAATTCCCACATACTGGTAGCTCATTTTTTTGAGAACTCCTGGCAAAAAAGAAAACATTTTGCGAATGTTTTTGACTTAAATAACACTGTCTGTTAAAAAGCCATGGAAAGAGCTGCAGACCTGCAGGAACAGAGCCATACTGGGTTAATTTTAAAAAAAAAATTTTTTTTTGTGTGCACTTTTGGAGTGTGTGTTTTGCACCTGACATTTCCTTAGAGCTCTGACTGGACTTGTGTTGATCATCATGAAGCTCTGGTAGCTCTGAATAAATGGAGGTACATCCACCTGACAAAAAAGAGTATACAGGTCTTTTATTCTCAACATTAGTTCAATGCATAAGCATCTCCTGCTTTCCTAGATATCATGATTAAGTGTTGATGCCATTTATTCGTTTTTTAAAACATAGAATCAACTCGGGAAGGGTAGTTATACTATGATGTGCTGTGTGTGTTTAAAAAAAACATGTCCCTTGCTTGTGAACACATCAGTAATTTTGCAGCATTTAGCTGCACTTTCCTCCAGGGCTTTCCCCCTTTTAATGCGCTTCCTCTCAGCTCCATCTTCTTTTTCTCACACTGCTAGGCCACTCGCACTCCACGCACAGACTGAATGTTGTGTTGACTCGTACATGCGTGCGACCAATCGTGTGTGATGACTGACAGAGATCATAACATCATGTCACATATGACACACTGGACATCACATACAACAGGTATCATAGGTAGGTCAGTCTCTCAGAACCCCGCCCCCCACCATGAACTGGACTTTTATTTCACCTGTTCATCTTATGAAAAGTAACGCATAGGTATAGCAAATTAAACCAACCTCATTTAGGGTTAGCACTTTCTCACCTTAACGTCCCCTATTTAATTTGTACAGATTACAGAGAGGGGAGATAGATAAAGAGACAAAACTGTCAGCTAACTTAATTAAGAGAGTGTAAAAATCAATACTGAGCCAGTATGTAGGCCTATTAAAGTCTAATCCCATCAGAGCCCATTTAACACAGTTAACTCTGGGTTTGTCACAGCTCTCTCACCTATTCTCACTATGCAACTCTAAATATTTGTCACTAAAATCACTACTAAACAATTATTAAATGAATCCATATAGAGCTGTAATGACTACATGGATGCAGTGATTATAAATAGCACTAATTCAGCTGAATGACTTTTAAAAATACATAACTGGGTTGGATCACTTGGTCTCCAGCAATAATCAACATGAAATGAATCAAACTAATCTTGATCATTTAAAAATATGTCATATTTTTCTTAAATGCAGCTAACTTGTCACGGGCTCTATTTGATTGTCTTTGGTAAATAAAAGGTAAAAGATATTGTAAAAATCTCGGCCCACACGTTTCTTCCTCGGGTCACCGCACCGGAAGTGAAGATCAAAGGCTCCGTTTACGTCACAAACAACGAACATGGTGGACGAAGAAAACGCGCGCGAGCCCTTCGACGCTGCGCTGAACCTCATTTCCAGGGTTTGGCGGTAATTTTGGCTTGTTAAAGAAAAAAGCAGACAGGTGGCTGAAACGTGTGCAGCGTGTAAACGTTGCAAATTTGCACTGAAAAAGTGTGGGGACATAATTAATTTGTCCAAACACCTGATTTCCACAAATATCTGAAGATTTGAAAAAGCTTATCTGCTGGACAGAGAGGTATGTTACCTAAACAGACTTGCCCATGCAAAGTGTCTTCTTGTGTGAGTGCATGGTGTGTGTGTGTGTGTGTGTGTGTGTGTGTGTGTGTGTGTGTGCATACTAGTACTTAGGTACGCCAAGCTAAAAGTAACAGTCTAGTAAAAATGCCCTGCAACAACTGTTTTTTGTTGTTGAAACTGTTTTAGAGAGGTGCAAATTCATCTTTATGGTCATATTTATGGCTGTAACATAGTCTGTGGGGCTGTTGAACTGAGTTGCTTCAT
Source organism: Macquaria australasica (assembly GCA_005408345.1). NCBI lineage: Eukaryota > Metazoa > Chordata > Actinopteri > Centrarchiformes > Percichthyidae > Macquaria > Macquaria australasica. The sequence goes on along the minus strand of SEMN01000213.1, from coordinate 371,190 downwards.
ACTGCGTGTTTTTAATATTTAGTATACTCTTAATTAATATAAATGGGGTGGACAAAATATTAGAAACACCTCCTAATATAATGCAATACAATGCTAAATGCTGCTGTCACTACTACCTATACCAGGGGTGTCAAACTCATTTTAGCTCATGGGCCACATACAGCCCAATTTCATCTCAAGTGGGCCGGACCAGTAAAACCATGGCATAATAACCTATAAATAACACCTCCAAATTTTCCCTTTCTTTTATGTTAAGAAGTACATTCTGAAAATGTTCACAATTAATTAACAATACATGTACAAAACAGATGATGAACAGCCTGAGATGTCTTAAGACAAATAAGTGCAATTTCAACAATATCCACTGAACTTACTGAATGTAAGTCTACTGTCATTATGTGCATTACAACTTACAAATCACAGTGGATCTACAATGGCACGAAACGTTTTCTTGGAAAACCCGACACTCTGTGTCCACTTTTCTCCTCTTTGACAAAGACATTTTCCACCGGTTGCTCCTGCATGAACAGTAGCCTTTGCTTGACAGCGTTGTGCCACGTACAGTGTATTAAGTATGTGGGATCTATTTAGCATATCCAGCACAGGGCCTGCTACTGGCACGCGGGAGACATTAGCCTTCAGGGCTTTCTGCCAGAAAGGCTTTGTGCCTGCTGCTCTTAATACGACAGCGCAGTAGGAATAGCAGTGCATTTTACTGAAACATTGGAATTAATGACTTCTCTGCTATTTTCACACTTTGCAAAGTCATCCAGCGGGCCGGATTGGACCCTCTAGCGGGCCGGTTCTGGCCCGCGGGCCGTGAGTTTGACACCCCTGACCTATACCATTACTAGTACTACAGAAGCAGTAGTACTATTATTATTGTTACTGTAACTAGTACTGATGTTAACTGTTAGTGCTAACGTTACTAATACTGTCACTGCATCCATTAATGTTACTACAGATGAGCCAACACTATTCTAGGTAATATCCTTTAACATATTTTAAAAAATGTTTTTTTTTTTTTTTTTTGCGTAACTTACATTCTCAATACAAAAGTTATTCTGTTTAAAAGTAGTTTGACTACACTGTTGATCTGACACAGTTTTAGCAATAGCAATACCACAGTGTAGAAATACTTTGTTACAATGAAAGGCCATCCATTCATAATATTACTTATGTACAAATACAAAGGTATTAGCAAAAAAAACAACAAAAAAACTAAAAGTATAAATACTCATTGTGCAGAATGGCCCATTTCAGAATAATATATATTATATTACTGGATTTTAATTATTGATGCATTAATGTGTACATCACTTTAATGTTGTAACAGCTGGTCAATTTGGGGATAATTGTATTTACTTTATATACTTTCGGGTAACTTGTGATTTCCCCCCAGGAAGTCTTACCTATAATGATACATCATAATTATTTGTTGATTATATTGTGTATTATTAATCTGGACCTACAAAGTAACTAGTAACTAAAGTTAGCAAATAAAAAGTATATAGTAACGGAAAATGGAAATACTCAAGTAAAGTACCTCAAAATTATTCTTTAGTACAGTACTTGAGTAACTGTACTTAGTTATTTTCTACCACTGTTGGCATTGTGTCAATTTATGTCATTGTATTAAGTAAAATCGCTGTTATTATTAAAAATGTTTATAATGTTAAAGGCAGAACACCACGTTTATTTAATGGTTATATCATTTCAGTTAATAGTTACTGAATTGAATCATGAGCTGGAAAATGCCTTTGAATCAAAAAGAATCATTGTGAGTTGTGTTGATTTTAAGCTAACAATTCACACTGCTGTCCCATAATAGAAATATTGATGGCTCACTTTGTTGGTTTGAAACTTTTTCCAAAATAAGTGCTTGCGTGCTTCACTCACATTTGACAGTTTGTGGTTTATGTTGTTATCATTGATGTTTTGTTGCACCTGCAAATCAGGAAATAATGCAGACAATACAGTGACCTTTTCATTTATTTGTGATGTGGTTTTGTCAAAAGCAGCATACGTCATGACCCTGTTCACACTGTGCCCCAGTGAAAAAATTCAGCTACCTGCTAGTCATTGGACAGGAAGTCTCACAGTTGATCATCTGTCTTGTTCCCTTTGCACTCCAGTATATGTGAGGTTAAGCCGCATTTGTAAATAACAACAGTATTTACTACGAATTTCTCCTCGAAGATAAAAAATAAAACACTTGAGTCTTCGTTTATATTGTGGGATCTCATTCATGTCTTGAAGCCCTGTGTAGTGACATTCTGGTCATGTGCTCGGTTTTTTTTTGGTCCCACAAGTTTATTTAAAATAGTGAATTAAAGTGGCAGGTCTAATGTCTGTTATCTTCTCATCCGTGCCGCCCCGAGATGCATTTGACAGGCTCTCTGACTCCAAGTCACACGGGTTTTATGGCATTTCAAGCCTCTCGTTGAAATGATTTATGTGGTTGGCACAGATGTTGCTCAGATCCTGATTTTTCATTCAATTACTGAATCTATCTTGCTGTTTTAATTATGGCTATGAAAAGTCCCATATTCCTCCACTTCAGCTGCACTCCTCAGCCCATATTAAGGCCCTGAGATAATGTGGCCATCCGTGCTGCTGTCAGGGACTCCTTCCTGGTTTCCCTCTCTTCTTTCTGTTCATTGTTGTGTAGTAGGCAGTTTGACATACAATGTCAGGGAGGACCAGAATGTGTTATTACACAGTATACTGCCTTTCACACAGAAGTCTCATACTACTGCTTTGAATGTATGTGAGGTCCTGTTGGCCTTGTGTGTCAGCCGTTTTGGAATATTTGGAAAGTTTTCAGTGCCACATGAATTCAATTATGACTTTTATTTACATGGGGAAAAGAGGAATATCCACTAATGTGATGCCTTTCCCAAAAAAGTAAAATTGTGACAGTTTTTAAATTTAATTTTTGGTTCATGCCCAGAAATGTATTATGTATTTATATATTTTATATGGTTTCTATATAAGTATTTTATATGTAAGTAACACCTTTTGAAATTTTCCTCAAAACTAAATTGTGAGTGCACTATTAACAACACAGGTGTAGATCAGTGGGTATTTTAACAGTAACCATACTATTGAAACATATGCCAGTTTATCAGGTACACCTAGCTAAAACTAATGCAGTGTAATAAAAAGTCCAGCAATATATCCCACCTTCATGAAGGTTATAATGTTTAGTATGTGTTGATTCAACTGCATGATCATTTTGGAGGATGTAATTTGTGGTGCTGTTACAAACAGGTGTTAATGTTTGGGGGTGGACAAAATAATAGAAACACTTGTCTGTATAACACACAACACAGTTCAACAGCACAACACAAAGTTGAATCAACACCTCTCTAAAACAGTTTAAACTAGAACCAAACATAACGTTCATGAAAATAGGATTTATTGCAGGACTGTTGTATCAGACTGCATTAGTTTTAGCTAGGTGTACGTGTTTATATTGTACAGTTAGTACATGGACATTTGAAATACTTGAATATTTTGCACAGTTATTGAAATACAGTGGTACTACTCTTTATATAGTAGATCCTTAGAAGAATCATTGGATTTTCATAATCAGCATAACTTTGGTTTTCATTTATCTAATTGTGTAATGAGCACATTAGAAGTTTAGGTATATATATAAATTAAACATTTCTATGCTAAGGTTCTGTAGCTGTATATTTAGTAACAATACAATAGGGCTCTAAGTACAGCCTAAAATTTGGGCAGGTTTAGTCCTTGCACTTCACAACCAACCATTTTACTACCCCAAGAAGCTTTCAACACCATTAAATATGTGAACATTTTGACAATCTAGATATCTGAATCCAATTTGCAGTGTAGAAGTTTCAAGGTTTGTTCAGCAAAAACTTAATGTCAGTTTTTTTTTCTCTGAACTTTATAAAGTGCAGGAATTTTTCTGTCACTCATTTAGTTTCAATTAAGGGTGTCACTTTCTTCAAACAGGGGCTAACTTGTTTGGAGGCAAATCTCATGTATTCTTTTCCAAAGTTTGTAACACTGCACCCTGCTCATCATTCTCACTTTGGCTTCTTTGAAATGATATTCAAACATCCACAGAGCATTACTCTTGACAGTCAGATGCCAGCTTGTATGGCATAACAAGATGACTTATCTTAAGTTGATAAGATAGATAACAAGATGCACATCCTTAGTTCTCGGAAGTGCACACCAGCAGCCGTAGTGGCGCTGCACTCATCTGAAGCTCTATCCTCAGTCCTTGGAGTATCAGCTTGGCTACACACTCTACCTGCTTTTTCTCTCTCTGAGGTTTTGTTTTTCCTACTTAAGTGGCTGAGCTCTTCACCACGGTTCCACGGCAGACCTCATGCATTTTTATTGCCATCTGGAGAATACCAACAGGTCTTAACAAGGGGGCTCTCGTTGTAAAAACTGCTTACCGTGGAGACGGACTCCGAGTCAACCCGACTCATTTGACTGGCTGACCTAGTGTGTGTTTGCATGTCGCTGTGTCTGTTCGTGTGCATGTACGTGCACGTGGATTTTTGTTTGAAAGACACATACAGAATTAGCAGAGAGAGAGCTTGCTCATATATGCATCAGTACATTTTGTTTGTGTTGGAATAACACACAAGCACAAATAATTCTTGTCTCCTTCCTCCTCCCCTCCCCTCCCTTTCCCAGGAGCACCAGAGTTTGATGGGCCATCCCAGACGCCGGTTGACATTTTGTCCCCAGTCCGACCGGATGCCACATAAAAAAATCACTCAGGCGAGAAGCCAGGAGGAATACCCCACTCCCCCCACCCCCAGCGTGTGCCTCTCAGTGGGGAGTGCAAGGTGAGCAGAACTTGAGCTTGTCATGGCTGCACGCCTCTGCCAAACATAAGTAGATGCTAATGGCAAAATCGTGACAGAGCAGAGTCCCACCACCATATGGCTAATTGCCACAACAATATCCTCTGTGTTATTAATCACGTTTTCATAGTGTGCCATGATAATTGGAATAATTAGGAGGGGAACAGGCACTGGGATGCCTCTGCAACATCCCTTGCTCAGAAAAAAAAATACAAACCCTGCAAAAAATGTGTCACTTTCCCTTCCTTGTCCTCCATGTTTGGTCCTCCCTTCTGCCCGCATTCTCATTCACCTTCTTCCCCCTTCTTTTGCCTCATGCTTCCTCTTGTCTTCCTCTTTCCTTACTCTCTCATTCCCTCAGCCTCCTTTACCTCGCTAATCGCTCTCTAGCTCCCCATTTCCCCCATCTTGTTTACAGTTTTGCAGTGAAAAATGGAGTTGATAATTAATGAATACAGTGACTTGCCTGTTTTGGGGACCTTGCTTTGCTGGGAGTAGTTCTGGGGCGTGGTTGGGGCATTTCAGGTAGCTGAATGAGGCCACACATGTCCCACTGAGTCTTAACAATGAGTGTTTAGGGTGGGTTAACCCTTTGTGGGCCAGGCCGTTGCTTTCTCAGCGGTTTTTGTACAGTAGTGGTGGTTGTCACTTTGTGAACCAGTTTGCTGTATTGTTCCTCAACATGTAGAAGTGGAAGGGAAGTCAGTGAGTCATGTCTGAATGCCTCTTATGGGCAAAAGAGGTGTGAAATACATTACTTAATCAGCGGGACCTGATATACATTTTTTTAATTTATTTAAAACATTTTAGGAAATCATAGACTGGTTTTGTAGCGATATCAGACCTTCAGAATGTAATGAGTACTCCTCAAGCACTCCTTTATAGCGTCCTGTGTGCTGTGATTTACTATTCAGCAATACTCTCTGCTGTTTGGCCCATAAATCTCCCTGTTTATCCAGGAGCAACCTTAACGTCTCAGCGATAGCCCATGCATTTTGAAAACCCAACTTTTATTGATTCTGACAGTGAGTCAATTAATAGGACATCTGTAGCATTAGAGGGCTATTCCGGTTGTCTGGGCGTCCTCTGCCAAAACAGTCCGAGAGAGAGATCCAACTTTTCTGGGCAAGTCCTAATGAAGATGTCTTTCCTCGAGCTGCGTGACCTCCACCTGAATGAATAATGAGTGGAAAGAGGAGATACAGGGATAGAGATCATCAGTGGGATAGGAAGGAGTAATCATAGATAGGCAAAGGGAATAAATAAAGTATAAGTATGCTGTGGTATGATCCTGCATCAGTGGTCATGGCAGTGATCTATGAGAAGGGTAAGCCCCTGTTTCCACCACCATTCTCTGTTTAATGGAAAAGCACTGCTCAGGTACTTGAGACTGCATTGCCATCACAATTTTTTTTTTTTGTAGAATTTCTTTTAATGACCTACTCCAAAGTATTATCCTGACATGTTGATGAATTAATCACAATTAATAATCAATATTAATCAATATGCTAATTTACTTACACTGGGAAATAATGAGAAAATAAGGCAAACAATTAATAGAAATATTAATAAAACTTGTTTACTGAGCAGCCTAAGTAGTTACGTTTGAAATCTAAGAATTATTTTTCATCCATAGATTTATTTTTTCCTCAATATCAGACTTTATTTTTCCTTTTGGATGAGTCAAGGAAACCAGAGAGGGTTTAGAAAGGAGACAACGCAACTTAGAGTAATTTCGTGCATCTGTGTCACGTGGGTTTCGCCACTGCCGCGCTCCTTTAGGAGACTAGCAGCAGGTCCTGAGTCTGTTCACTCCAATGGGAGAAGTGAACGTGAGCATGACCGATTCTTTTGCCCCATAGACAGCAAAGTAAATATTGGACCCATTTTTTTACAAGCTACATATCTTCTGAACACGCCGACACTGAAATGGAATTTTCACACAGACAAATGAGGAGAAAATTAACTTTGTTCGAGACCTGTTTCTGTCTCAGCAACACACACTCGCGAGATCTGGCAGCACAGATATCTCTAGTCTCTGTTGGTGCTGAACCAAAGATGCTCTACTGGTTTCACTGCAGTGCTGCTGACGTCGCTTTCCAACCTGATAAACAGAAATTTAAAGGGACTTATACATGAAACCATGAATTAAAAGTTAAAACTGAAATAAAACCTGTCTTTCTATGCTTGATAATACTATTGTTATTGTTATTTAACTGTTTGTAGAGTGGAAAAAGACAATATTATTAAACTGATATGATCTTGTACTGGGTTGATATCAGATATTACACTAGCAGATGAAACTTCAAAATAAAAGTCCCTCGTACACAGTGTGAGTGCAGACAGTGTTCCCTTGATAACACAGGTGATTCTGGGCAGGTATTTACATGTCTGGAAATACTTGTGGAATTATTTTTTATGAATGCTATTGAGCAGAGTCTTTGACGTATTTTCTGGAAAGTTGGATGAGGTATGCAGAATCACTTGTATATTATCATTTCACTGTTTTCTCTAATCACTCTGAGGGTCTCCATAATGACTAGACTCTCCATTTAAGCAATTAGCCTCTCTAGGGCACCCTGTTAACACCATTCACACCTCCCTCAGTTTCGCTTATCAACACTTCAGATGACACAGCCAAAGACCAAGCTATTTTTTCACTCCCCACTTCCCACTCATTCACTTCTCTTTTTCACAGCTCTCTCTCTCCTTCTCCGTCATTCTCTCACTCTGTCATACACAGACATGCAGCCCACATGCATGCAAACACACTTACACACATGCACATTCAAGTACAGATGCCCACACCTCACCAGTCTCGATTCTGAGCTTAAATATTTATGCAAGCATTTCTCTGGGAAATGATTGTATTGGTTGAGTTGAACTTCTGTGGGTGAAGCCGGAGAAGAATGTTTTTTAGGAGTGCAGTTGTTCCAAGGTTAGCAGGCTAGCTAGCTAGTTTATCCACTTAGCTAGAGGCTAGTAGGCCAATAATGTTTCTGGCGTTGTCATGTCCATATTCTAAGATAAACAGTATCTACTACTGCGTTGGATGGTAAAATTTGCATATGTCCTCATTTTAGCAAACATAAAACAACTACAGCTCCCCTGAGGCTTTTAACAGTATACCAATGGCTAACACTCATGGGATGCGTTTCTGTTGAATGGTACTAACAAATGATCATTGTTCCCATTTCATATTTTTCTTTTAATCATCTCCTCGAGTCTCCTGGATAATATAAAGATGCTATGGGTTTATGTTATGGCCACCAGTTTTCGTCGTCAGTTTGGTAAGGCGGATGGCTCTAAATACTACGATGCCCATGAGCCTCATCTGCTGTTGCTATAGAGAATAAGCAAGTCAGATGTGCGAATCAGAGCTGTAGTGAACTCATACTTCACTGTTGCAGTTTGGAACAAAACCATAGTTGGAGAATTCATCCAAAATTGACCCATAATCTGAAAATGAATTGATTAAAGATTCCCTGTGGAGTTTTGGACCCCTTGTAGCGCTGTGGAGCAGTTTTTTATGAGTGGGTTCCCATTTTGTTTGTCTCAGGGTTTCACTGGTGATACACAGTCCTGCCAATGGTTTCACACTCTTCCACTGATAGGTGGCGGTAACATGCCAAGATGTGCAGCAATGCAATGGGGAAAAGAAAGCTAGTAAACATGGATGGAAACAATGCTGGATTGAAAATAGTTAAAAAATCAGCTTTACAAATGTTTTCTGAGGAAGGAAATGCATTAAACACATTTGTTAGAACTCAGTGCTTTTTGGTGAGTAACATTGAATGTAAGCATAACATTTGTTTGTTTACAAGAAAACTCCACAGGACACCTTAAAGCTGCAGATTGTAGTATCAGTTTTCTAAAAAGCGTAATCCTTAGTTTCTGCTCCTCATTAGCAGTATGTGTACCAGATTTTACAGATGTTTCTTGTGAGCTGAATATAACTTTTTGTTGACTTAAGGCTAGGTTTTTTACTTCCAGATGTTGTACTTGTCTGCATTGAATGCAGTTTTCCCACTTTCTTACCTGTTGCCTCTTTCTCTGGACGTCAGTCTGTTGTCTGTCGTTCTTAGGTTCTGCCCACTCAGGTTAACTGAAACAACCTAATTATTTGGGCCTCTTCAGCATCTGTTTGCGAGAAATGTTTACGGCCTGACTGCAACTCCAATCTGTCACACAGACATCAAGTACTCTGTGACGTTATCTGTTTATAGTTGTCTTACAGACGTATGTGATATATGCTGAATAGGCAGAAAAGAATTATGGTTTCTTGTATAGAATCAGGAGGAGGGGCCCAGGATGCTCCTCTACCCCCCATGTTGTCATTTCAGACAGTTATGGACCCAGAAATGGCAAAAAGCAGCTGCTCCTCTGACCATAAAGTCCTGAGCCGAGCCCTTAATTGTTCCTGTGCAGAGAGGGAATTATCTCCACCCAGACCCACCCTGGAGACCAGGAGATGAGGAAAGAAGAGGAGGCAGGAAAAGGAGGGGCAGGAGGGGATGTGTGGATGGACAAAATGGCAGGATGGATGGCAAGGTGTGGGCAGATTTTGGCACAGCCACCTGAGGGAGTGGGCGGCAGGGTGAGAAGTCTCCCTCATTCACAGCTTCTCTGAAAGCCAAAGACTTGAGACTGAAACTGGGTCATGACTGAAATCAGGGTGCTGTGTATGGATTTTGAATGTTGTATGTGGGCTGGTACTTTGCAGGTTTATGTTTTTATATTTCAAAACCATAGTTTATTCAGGATAGTGCTATTCAGATTTAGATTAGCCTCGTTAGACTAGAATAGTTCCATGTGTTGGCCATGGAAAATGCTAGTTTTTCAGGTTATATAACAGGACACCTTAAACAAATTTCTGGTCAACAGTTTAACCAGTTACCTCTCACTGGTGAATCTGACCTAACCATGGGGTAAAGCCAAGTATAGGTTTGGATTTTTTTATTTATCTCAATACAAAGCTCATGTTGAAAGAATTATGGGTTGCTGTTATCATCCCTCCTCCAATAAAGCAATACTTTAGTATTAGTGACTTCACTCTAAAAAATGGGGGACACATGGCATGTGAGTATTGTGTTATGATTGGCCTATAAAAAACACAACCTATCCTTTAAATCCAATCCCACAAACGCACAGAATACTTTTATTTTTTATTTTACTATGACTCTGAAAACTTTTAACTACTGTTACTACTGATACTTCTACCAATACACTGGCTAAAGATACTGGAATTTCCACCTGTGATGGTGGTACTGCTACTATCACCACTGTTAAAACTGCAGCTACTACTGCTAGTGTTGCTGCTGCTACATGTTCAAAGCTGTAACAACCACTGTTCTCTAATCTTTTACAACTTGGTTCAAGCCCTTTCCATCAAAGGCTTCATCCAGACACCAAGTCTGAGTGTGTGTGTGTGTGTCTGTGTGTGTTCTCTCTCTCTCTCTCTCTCTCTCTCGCTTCCTCTTTCTCTCATCTCTAGAGGTGAGCTCTAGGTTGCTCCCCATATTAGTTTGCTTTCCACTTAATGAGGCAGCGGAGCATGAAGGTCCAAGCACTCCTAAACGCCGTGTTCATTAAACCAATGGTGCTTAATGATGACGGCAAAGGCACCCGCGACCCGCTGGCTCCTACTGAGGGCGACCATTAACGTTAGAGCCAGCCAGCTGGGGGGAGACAGTAGCACGGAGGGAGGGAGCTGTCAACTGTCAACAACACTGTCACAAGGACGCGTAGCCCCCAGTAAACAGCTGCAGCAGAGCCAGTGAAAGATACCGAAACAAATAACAGTATGGGATCAGTTACAGTGATGCATACAGCCACGAGGATTAGGTTTGAAAAGTGTCTGTACAGTTGCTTGTCCGGTTAACCAGCATTTCAACATAGTTTAAGTCAGGTTAGAATGATTAAAATACCCATAAATACAATTGCTTTGCAACAATATCCTACATGTTCTCATAATTAAAGTTCCATTAGATCATTTGTTCCAATGTGTCTTGATGGACATTTCAAAAATAATGGTTCTATTAAAAATAATTGTAGAGCTGCAACTAATGAGTATTTTTATTATGAGTTAAACTGTCAATTATTTTCTGGATTAATTCATTAATGCTTTAATGTATAAAATGTCTATCACTAGTTAAATGATGCGTTATGTCCGATTAACTGCGCAAAACTCAAATATATATAACAGTAATGTAAAATAGAGAAATGCAGCAAATCTTCACATTTGAGAAGCTGGAACCAGCCAATGTTTGGCATTTTAGCTCAATAACCGAAATTTAACGATTGATATCAAAATTGCTGATGATGAATTAACTGATTATAGACTAATTTAGATTTGATCTGTTTCATTAAAGAATAGTTTCCGTACTTTAATAAAGAATATGAAAGGGATTGTCTGGGGACATGTTTACTTTGATTGACAGGTGGACGGTTCCACTAAATAGTTGTTCTTTGAAGAAAATCCTTCCAGGATAGTTTTCTTGTCAAAAGCATTGAGCCTTTTTATTTATATTTATTTTTTCTGAAGGAGTTGGAACTATATTTTCCCAGTATTTGCTTCTTTACATTCAAGATCTGTCTCCCTTATTGCTGCATTTTCCCTTTTTTACTTTCTCAGACAGAAGTTTGATGCTGAAGTACTCCATCAAAGGTACTTCAGGAGGTGTTTAACAAAAGCCTTCTGGAAAAGAGAAGTCCACTGTTCAGTCCAATGCTCTGTGTTGTCTTTTGCTTAAAACTGTGTGTGGCCACTTCATTGCATAAATGAAGCATGCATGCACGCACACACAAATGGGTGCATGCGCTCATGTGCGCACACACATACACACACAGACTGCCTGTGATTTCCATGCAGCCCTCAGAGGACACACTAATGTATCCAAATATATTTACAACAGATGTTGCATTTTATTTTTCATGATAAAACCCCATTTCAGAAAATTTACTTCATAATGGGCAGAGCAAGTTTTTCTTCCCTCTCTCTCTTTCTTTTTGTCTTCTTCTGAGGTCCCTTGCATGTAAAGTGAGAGAAGTGCACCACCTAATGGTTGCAAATGTCTCCTCTGTCAAACTTTAACTTTGCAGCATACATTTACAGTAGATAATGAGTACTCTCTAACTAAAACTGACATTTGGACCATATGATTCATCTAATGAAAAGCCTGTCTGCCCACTCAAATTCACAGCATGGCTCTTGACTTGCAGACTGCTGCAGTTGCTGCATGCTTTGTGCACTGAATGCTGTTGATTGACAGCTTACTCAAGATACAGTACATGGACTCAAGTTGTCATCACAAGTAAAAAATTACAGCTGCATCTAACATTTTTTTCATTAGCATTTAACTGTTGATTGTGAAACGTGAAAGGAAAAAAAGTGAAAAATGTTGATGCATTCTGAGAACTCAAGGTGACGTCTTGACCCAGTCTAAAACCCAAAGATATTCAATTTAAAATAAATGTAATCCTCACCCAAGAATATGTCATTTCAACTTGATTAAATAACAAATAATAAATTGATTATCAAAATTGTTGCGAAATAATCTTTGGTCGATCGACTGATTAATTAATCGCCTACTTGTTTCAGCTCTACTAAACATAAAAAAAGCTCATAATAACATTGCTTGTGTGTCTCTATGCGAACAGTCATATTCAGAATTCAGTTTCCTCATTAAACAGCTCAGCATTTACTAATTCTACATTTCTTAGAGAAGAAATTATAAAACAAGTTAATATGGACTGATGATACTGTAAGTTGAACACTGAAAATGTTGATTTCCTGTTTTTATTTTTGAAAATATTCTATTTTCTACACTAAATGAAGTTTTTATGTTAAATCAATTCAAAGTTTTCTCTTGTATTTCTTAACTTTTTGGCAGTTTTTACGTGAAATATTTTGTGTATCTCTTAATTAATTTCAAGTGAAATGAAAATTTGTAAAACAGGACTCTTACTCACTGTCAGCTATGCTACTTTGTAGTTTCTTGCATTTGAGTGGGAGGGTGGTGAGAGGAGAAGATGGAGAACTAGAGGGGAAGAAATGGATGTAACTGAGGAGGACAAATGGGGGGGGGGGGAGAAAACCCTGAGAGGGCTTGAGCAGAAGAAGAAGAGGAGGAGATGAGGAGGATTAGGTGGCGCTCTCCCTCTCAGCCAGCCGGATGGGGTGAAAAAGAGTGACGAGAGAGAGAAAGCAAGAGGAGGAGGGGAGCGCGTAGCAAAAAAGCTGGAGAGACTGTGAGTGTGTGTGAGGGCTAAGTGAGGCCTTTATAAATGAAAGCAGATGCCTGGCATTATGAACTTGTCGGGTCGCAGATGGGGATGGCGGTGATGGAGCACTTGACTCCCCGGATGGTTATCATTCACTCTCCTCCTCTTGCCTCTCAACTGCCTTCCCCTGTGCTCAGAGGGTGAGAGGGAGAAACAGAATGGGTTGTAAAGAAAAAGAGACAGAGAGAATATCCATAGAGTGTAAGGAATAAGAGAACAAGAAGGTGGACTTCTAAGTGAGTGATTAGTAGCCCTATTTAAATAAAAACCATGAATACAGTATAAAGAGAAAAGCTTCAAGTCTTTTTCTTCCTTCTTCCTTTTCCTTTCTTGATTGATCTCAGCGTCGGTGTGCGATGATTGATTGGATTGCCTGCGGAACATCATCCCGCTAACTAGTCGCTCCGAGAAGGGTGTTTGTCACTGCCATTGATCTTCTTGTAAATGAAATGTTCCATTTCCAGTGCATTTTATTGTTAAATGCAGTTCATTAGCTACTCTGAGATTTATGGCTGTGTCTCCTCTCTTGGGCTGGAAAAAGAAGAGGGGAAAGGCTGGAAAGAGACAAGGGGGGAAGAGAGAAGATGAGAGAGTAGAAGGGGAGCGCAGCAGAGACTAGTGTTGACGGTATAGAGCTGCTGCAGACTTGATAAATATGGCCCAAGTTTGCCAAGAGATGAGAGATAATGATGGTAGAGAGGAACTGACACACTGAGCTTCCTGATACACTGTAGTTACACTTCTTGTCATCTCTGTGGGAACATCCGCACTAGCCTTTTTAAATAATCTTAGTTCTAACATATTTGATTTTGTAGTTTTAGAAATCCTGGGAATATATACTGTACATTTGCTAATTTTTTTGACTGGAATGGATGAAAGAAAGAGACAACGGGGACATTGTCTTTTGAAATAAAACTATTCAGTTGTGTGGTTGGTTTTATGGTGGCCAAAACATCTGTGTATGAATAAATCTTTTAATCACATTGCTGGCCTTGCTAATGAAAATTGGGGTGATCTTGCTGCTCTCTAACTCTCAGACTTCCACATTAATGTCAAATCAAACCATCGCAACAATCTGAACATGTTTCTGAAGGTCTCATCTAAGTTAAAAAATATTTTGTTTTCACAGAAATTCTGCTAGTAATCCATGTTACCCCACTGGAAGACAATGTGGAGCCTTGTGTGTGTGTGTGTGTGTGTGTGTGTGTGGCTGAGAGCTTTCAGTATTAAGAAGCGTGTACTTGTGTACAGTTACTGTAATGAACAAAAAATAAGTTGCAAAGAGTAGGAGGTGTTATTTCTTGAAATATAGGAGACTCCTGAGCATTCATATTAAGTCTATGAAGAAAAAATATCCCTGTCCATATGCCCTCAACACTACCGGGATTCTTTTCTGTCCTGTAGACCAATGTTAGAATAGCCCTAAAATATGTGATCAGTAGCCTGCTGGTTCAGATCCCCTGACCAGCAGCGAAGATCTAAGCAGGGACAGTAAACGAGCAACTCTCCACTCTCCCTTAGCAATTATCACACACGTGTCCTTGATCAAGGCACTTACACGAAGGCTCAAGGCTCCAATTAGCTCAGTGGAGCTGCTGAGTGGCCAGCAGCAGAAGACTGCTGGTTGTACTGGGCAGCTCCCGGGTGTGAAGCAGGGCATCTCTGAAAAAGAGCAAGCATATTTAACTAATCTTTGCTGGTCAGAAAAGGTTAAACTTGCTTAAGGCAAAATTTGTACACAAATAATCCTCCTGCTTTACCTGTAAGTCACATAATTTGGATACAACACCAACTACCACTAATAAAAATCAGGCAGGTTTGGTAATGTTAAATGCTAAATAAACAAAGCATTATTACAAAGTGCCATTGGCCACTGGGCTACACTGGGCTGCTGGCTGTAACTGTAAAACATGACTCACAAACTTGCATAAGTTTAGCTTCAAAATGCCATAGTATGTTTCACTAACTAATTTGGTGCCACAAGATTTAAAGGAATAGTTCGACATTTTGGGAAATATGCTTAGAGGTGCTGGTAGGCAAATTTTGTTACCGTTAGACAGAACCAGACTAGCTGTTTCCCCCTGTTTCCAGTCTGTAGCCTTATATTTAATGGACAGAGATGAGAGTGGTATTGATCTTCTCATCTAACTCTCCTACAGAAAGTGAAAAAGCTTATTCCCACTATTGCTTTAAGTCTTGAAAAGAACCACTCGATCAACTGAAGCTGGAATTATGCTTGTGCAAACACACAAACGCCTCTGCGAAGCTATGCAGAGAAGGGTGTTATGGGAAACTGTAGGTCACACAGGCTTGCAGAGGAGCTGACCAGCACACCTCCCAAACCTTAACAAAACATTGTGCGGATCTGAACACCAAGCAAGCTGATTGATTGTTCCAACATCTGTCAGGTGGATTCGAAACAGAGTAGAAAATGTAGAAGTTGTACATGCAAGTATAAAAGAAACAGCCACTCGCATGTGTACGAATGACCTCTTAGCATGTTCGTGTACGACCATGCTAACTACCAATAGGCAAACTAAAGAATATGTTTAGATGATGATGTGACCAGTTACCTCTTGAAAGTCCTCAACCTGGTGAACAGCTAGTTAAACTAGGTGTTAAAGACATCAAATGAAGCCAGATTCTGCAATTGCAAGGGATATTTCTTGCATTAGATTTTTCCAGAAAAGTTAAGGTGGGAACTATAAGAGATCCAGTGAACAGCCTGCTTTGAAAGGATGCCTGTTGAGCCTTGCCGCCGGACTACAATGAGAGAAGCAAAGTGTTTGTCTGCCATTGACCTCTCTCTGTCTCTCTGTAGCTCAGTTGAAATGGTGAAATTATCTCTGCCCTACCTATCTGTTATCGTCTCTGACAGGATAAAACAAAGGTTGTACTTGTGCTTAGCTCTTGACAATGAATTTGCGGTTTGACTTGGCCTTGCCTCTGGTTAATCACAGCTTGTTAGAGTTTCTGGCATATTGAAGAGCCAGACCACACCGCTGTTTGCCTGTCAAACAGTCTGCAAGAGGAGGGCAATTACAAAAGCAAACTTTGCTCACACTCCTTGGACTTGATGAAAAGAAGGTGTGTGTGCATGTGTGCACTTGTGGGTTTGTTCATATGCGTACACTTGTGCACAAACCGCTGACTGCTATGGGTCGAGGAGTCTTGTTCTGACAGTAAAATGTGATCCAGGTTGCTGTAGTTTGTCACGTTCAGTTCTTAAATCTAAAATCATCACACACATTTCTGAACCTGCTACTAATAGACATACATTTGACATTTGTAATTAAGTCACCGCTAACATCTGACTTTCTCTAACGCGCTGGTTGAACCTTCTGTCTGTGAAACACTGTGCTGGAAATATGCTTTTTGTAGACAGATAGTTCATGAGCTCTGTGCCTAACCAAGTAGTTTTGGTGCCTAAACCTAACCAAACTGTGACTGTTTCACAACGTTAACCACGTATTTATTATTGTTATCATGACAACAAAGGTTCCGGTGCACCTGTTGCTGGTACTCTTCACCGGTCATATGTCGTTTTGGAGTCATTGGCAAATGACCTATTCTCTCTTTTAGGTATGAGGACATGTAGTTATAATACCAACGCATGTTGCCTTGTCTTCAAGAGAAGAACACATGTTGCATCGTTACCTAACTGTTTGTAGTGTTGTTGTGCACTGAGAATAGACCCTCAAATTCATCAGGATGTATACAACATGCATAGGGGGCTTTTTTGATGTAATGCTCACTGAGGGCCATATTTAAGGGCTTTTGACAACAGTGGCTGTGAATATTCCGTCATGATTTAAAACATACAAGTGAACCCAGAGTTGCGGGGATTTTATAACGTGGCCATTTCAAAGAGATGTCTACTGGATTCAAAGATAATTCACTAGACTTGGTGTCATCTTGTTGCATTACTGTGGTATTTGTTCTTCTAAACATCCAGGTCTTTCTGTAAATAAATACAAGTGATTAGTAGCTACAATTTTTTATAAGAAGCTATAGTATGGCATTGGTAGTGGCAAGCTGTTGCATGTTAAGGTTCATTCAAGGTTCTTGTTAAACACTTTGTAAGTCTTGCTTGTTAAAAGTAGTGCCCTATTGTAGACTTTCATAGTCACGGAAATACTAAGACATGTTTTTACTGATTTATTGAGTCCATAAGCTGCCGTAAGACTGTGCTAAGTATATTAAAAATTCACAACAATAACGTATCTGATAAAAATTCCACTTTCAGCAGTGTCACCTTTTCTTTAAACATTAATCGACTGGAAACAATGGGTTGTTTTAGTCTTTTTAAGAGGTGGTATTAGGCACAGTGGAGCAGTTTCTCACTGCAAGCTGACACCAGTAAGGTTAGCCTGGCATTTTCACTAGATATGATGCTTTTTGTGGGTGGTTGAGAAAACCAGGCGGAGCAATAGATCAACCAAAATGGCAAAAAAATATCTCAGTAATGGGAAGAAGAGACGATGTGTGAGATAGTAACTTCTGTAAAGGGAAGGACAACATAAAGCCAAGTAAAACAATTTACATACTGTATATGTGATACATTTATGTGGCAGATTAGTTGAGAGTATATGACTGTCTCTCAGGTACAGCAGAATAAGATAAAGATGTCAGTTAAGCTATGGGGGAAACTGATTTGGACACTGTGATGTAACTCAGGGGATGTTATTGAATATATGCTTACATTTCCTGAAGCATAACTATGAACAGACTCATGAAATAAAGAAAATGTAGTCGTTTAAGTACAAACACAAGTGTGCAACATCAGCCTTGGTCCACTGTGTGTTCTAATGGGAGCCTAGAGGTCACATATGCATTTCTGACCTGAAATGTTCCTGTCTTACTGCAGAGGTGCCCCTGAGCAAGGCAGTGAATATCCAGTTGCTCTAGTAAACATAATCCGTAAACCTTTAGACTATGTGGACCCAGAGCAGTTAAGCCAAAAACACTTATCTTGATCCCGTCAGTAAGTTATATCCTGCCTTTGAAACATTCATCCTATCTATCCTGCTTGTATTGACTGTTATCAACACCTGTTGGAGCTGTGTTCATCATTCAGTGTCTCCAAAACATAAAGAGAACAGTGAATATTAGAAAAAGATATTGTTATTAACACCTTTTCTTATTCACTTAAAGTGGTAACTCACAAGATTCCTGTTTTGTTTTTGGTTTATACGGCAGCGTGTTCGGTGCGAGGTGTTGATTGCCGTGGTGTTTCTGCAGTGCAGTTCCCCAGAGCTCACTTGTCAATCAAACGGTGACGTATGCTGTTTGATTGATATGTGCTGGCATACTGTGACGTCTTTTTTTTTTTCTTCGATTTTCTTTTGATGAAGACAACAGATTGTTTAAAAACTGCAAAAGACAAAGCTTTCATGGACTGGCTATAGCACGAAGCAGTAGAAAGTGACAATACAGTATGAATAATAATGCATTTTTAAAATTATTTACTTAAATTATCAGTTACACACTTCTTGGGTTAAGTACAGTATGAAGCAACACATCATAACATATTATCATTTAGAGAGACGAACATTGCCAAGTTCCGAAAGGTAAGACATGATATTTTTTGGCATTACATGACCTGGACCACACAGACATACTGTATGCCACACACATTGAATCACAAGGCACACAACCTACATGCAACTTCTATTTCAGTGCTTCAATCTGAATAGTTGCCACGACAGTAATTAAATCTTGCGTCATTCACGAGAGAGCGCTGTCATACTTTTGGAATCATGATAACTTGGCACATAGCCTGGATAACAATGAGGAAACTGAAAGTAAGTCAAATATTGGACTTGGTGAGAAGTTTAGACACAACTGAAAGGCACATATCTGTAACTGAAATTAACATTTAATTATTAATCTTTTATTCTCTATAGTCACACAGCTTTTTGACATTACTGTCAGCTTATTCAGGCGACAGTTTTCCAATAAAAGACGATAGACACCAATTCATGTCTGCAACTAACGATTAATTTCATTAGCGATTTAATCTGCTGATTACTTTCTTGATTAATTATTTGGTTCGAAAATGCTGTTATTTCCTAAAGCCAAAGGTGATTATATCAAATTGCTTGTTTTGTCCGACCAACAGCCCAAAGCCCAAAGATATTTGGTTACTATCACACAAGACAAATAAAAGTAGCAAATCCTCACAAGTGAGACGCTGAATCCAGCTTGAAAAATTACTTTAACGATGAATCGATTATCAAAATAGTTGCTGTCGATTATTTATCTGTCGATGGATTAATCGATTAATTGGTTTCAACTCTAGACTCATGACTGAGAACTACAGTAGCAGAGAAACTAGAAGGTCAAAACCACTGAATCAGTTTTATCTTCATTAAGGGAAATCTTTGTCAGTTTTGCAGAGCTGGTGTCTACAACTCCACTTCCTCTCTGATAACAAATGAGCGTACACCGTCAAAGTCTAAAGCCGCTACCAGTGGCAACGCCAGGACCCCAAGTTGTTTCTCATCCATATTCAATCCCTCTGAATTGGGGACGGTGACATATGGTTGGTACTCACGGTACATCTCCCCCTCCTCTGTACGAGAGATACAAATTCAGAATTGGATTTAACACTTCAATTCCCCACTGACCAACAAGGCTGACACAATTACGATGCTCGATATGCCACACACACTAACACACACATTCTGGTGTAATCCAATTAGAACACAGCCAGTGTTTATGCTGGTGTGTGTGTGAGACGGGATGTGTGTTAGAGACAGTTTATTAGAAATTCATATCTGAATGTTTCCAAGTTTTCATTATGTCTGTTTCTAAAATAGAATAACATTTAAATTGGACTTAAACATAATATAATTGCTAAGCAGAAATATAGAAAGTGGTTGGTTTTAACTTTTGTTTGGCAGTCATCTGTCCTGCTGAAGTGTCACTAAGCAAGATACTGAATCCCCGACAGCTCCAAGGTCAGTGATCAGTAGCCAACCTGACCTCTGACCTTTCTCTCGTGGTGTTGCACGATTACAGTGCAAATATGTGTCAAAAAAACTGTGACAGATCAATGACTTTACATGTTAAGTAGCTAATAATGTACTGCCATTTATTTTGTGCAGTCTTCCTGACATACTGACATAGTGCTAGCCTTATTGTATTTCCAGTTTGTTGAAATCCATCAAAGTTTTAGCAGATTTCTCCACTGCAGCATGAGTGATATCAATAAAAAATTTCCCTTCGATGCGAACAAGCTCACGTCTTGAATGCTAACATGATATATGGGCTACTTTTACACATGAAACAACAATGTGCATGTCTTATCTATTAATTATGAACAGATGCCGTGCAGTTTGTACATTACAGTTCTCTTTATTTCCTCGAGGACGTTACTGAAAACCTGCTTACGGCTGGAAGCGTCCTCAAAGATCCCCTCAGAGAGAATCAGTGAGAAAAACCAGAAGGTGTGAGGATCAATATGGTCTTTGAATCGATCTTTGGAAGTTGGTGTCCATGAGGCAACAGCTAACAGGGATCCAAATAAACACAGAATGTGCTGATTTGGGGAGTTTTACTGCCTGTGCTGTTTCACTTCAGTTCATCTTCTGTTAATCCCCACGGCAGCAATTGTTTTACAGGAGAATGGAGCCCCAAATCTACCAGGAAAGTGCATTTTGACAAACTTCCCCTTGCACACGCAGTTTAATAGCCCAGGCCGTGTGATATATGGGCAGTAGGAAGTGGGTCCAGCTCAGTTCCCTGCTGAGTAATAAAAATCACACTGAATTCCTGTCTTAAAAGTCACTGTGGAGCATCAGCGAGGACGCTGTTTAGGAAATCTGCCACCGAGGCATCAGCTTAGGTTTCACAACATTACATCACCTGTCTAATTGATCCGCTTGTTTGGGCTCATTTCATACCTGCAAGGAAGTGCTGATGAACGGGGTCTGGTTTCTCCCCCCGGCTGTGTGTGTGTGTGTGCATGTGCAGGGAGGCAGGTATTAGCCCTGACAGATCGCACTGTTAATTGCTAATTGTGTTTCTCATTAGGCGCAGGGGTGACAGGTGTTGTTAGAGTGTTGTGAGTTCTTTCGGCGCTCTCCCATGAATTGCGCTTGCTCCCTGCGCGCCACATTGCCGATCCGCTCGCTAATGGTTCCCCCGAGAACTCCCATCAGCCCCTGGGCTCGGTGCAGCGAGGGGTCGGCTTTAGATACTGTGTAGCAGCAACAGCCGCATTGGGAGGTCTCCAAACAGAGAGCTTTGTCACCTAGCACGTCCTTTTATAACAGTCAGTATTGTACTCTGTGTGTACAATATGTAAAGAGTATTTGTAAAAGCACAGAAAATTACACAAATCATGAATATTTCACAGATTCTAATGTAAGGTGCTGATATTATCTTTGTTTCATGGTTTTGGGTGTGGCCTTAGATCTAGAAAGGCCAAATAAGTCAGTTGAAGACTATTATATCAAGATTAAAAATATCTCTGCTCACAAAGTATCCTGATATAATGTTTGCTAACACTTTTCTGGTTGTTAGATGTTCACAAGACAGCAAAATATGATAGTAATACATTAAATAAATAAATTAGGATGGAAGAAAGAGGCTTCCAGTCACCAAATGTACTGAGCAACAAAAAATTTACCTGAAGGATGAAGCTTCAGAATCTAAATGGATAAAAAAGCTTTTTGCATTTTCACATTTTACTTAATGTTTTTTCTTGAATTTAAAGTGTAAAGTGTGGTTTCATTCAGAATGAATGTCATGGTGGAAAATCCATCATATCTTGTCATGTTACATACCAATCAATTGCAATAAACTGCCTTTCTTCTTTGGTTCCCTTTTCTTCTTGGAAAATGCACTTGGCGATACAAGTTTTTTGTTTGAATGTGGAGAAACGAGATTAGAAAATTCAAACAGCTTTTGTGGGATTAAAGCACGCTTGAAAAACAGACTCAGGGTCACTTCCCCATCCTGTCTACTTTAGTTTGAAACATGTTTGATGTCCTTAAGACCACATTTACTTCCACATTACAAGCCAGAGAGGATTTTAATGTAATGCATGTAAGACGTGTGGCATTCATATTTAAAACTACACTCAGCCAGTTGAGCATAGCAGGTCAATAATTCCACAACTGAGTTCTGTACACACTAGGGACAATGAAATATGAAAATGTGTGCTGTTTTATTGGATGTGGTAATTGCATCTTAGACCATCAGTGAGGACACAAATTGTGTCTTCGTAAAGGCCTGATATGTATTTTGAGGAAGGATAATGGGCTTCTGCCTCATTTTTGTTAGATTGCTGTTAAAACATTTGCACTCGCTATGCACTTATTTCTACGTTCTTCACTATTTGGTGCCAAATGAACAAACGGTGAGCTGGCAAGATGCCTAATTTCTTTGGAAATTTAGAGTCACAGAACATTGGTAACTCTTTATTTTGTCAGTTTTTGTTAGATTATAAAATTAGGTTATTATTCCACAGTTTACACATTTTCTTTTATGAACTGTTTTTCTACGTATCAAGTTTTATTGAAGAAACGAGATTCAGTGCAACAGTGAATGTAACCACATCAAATAGACAACGCAGAGTGCAAACGTTTCCAGTCCAGCTTCAAGATACATTAGTGCATTTGAAACCTATTTTCCCTGTCATATTTCTTGCTATTAAGTGTCCATTTCTGCATAGTGCCTTTTCATCCTGTTGGCCTCTTATCTGTTTGAGCTCTTGTACAAACAGAGACAACACACAAATTGCGATCCGGCATATGGCAAAACCCATCACACCAAAACTACAGAGACATCATCTTTAGCTGCTTCTTCTCATAAAATATAAATAATATAATGAACCCACATACTATATAATGGAAACCGCAGGTCACAACAAAAGCTATCTGTATACAGCTTCTATATACATGTGTGTGATGTTTTGCTGAGACTGTCAGGGAGGTGTTTATATAGTGATCATTTTTAAGTTGATATTTTGTAAGGCTGTTCTTTATAGTTTTGTTTTATTGGATTGTATTAGATAGTAATGCTCGCCCTTATATAGTGTACCTTGTATTTGTTTGTTTTTTTCACTTAAAGGATAAGGCTGGAGATAAACCAACAATGGGTTAGTCTGTCTCAATACTTTTTGACTTCCACAGCCTGTCAGTGGCTCTCAGCCTCAAGATTCCTACTTAAGACGTACATCTTTAAAAATGGGTAAATAGTGCATATATTGGGGACTATTTTCAGCCGTGAATTAATACACATTGTTGCTCTAGTGATGTACAGCAGCAGGACGGTGTATGTGGGATTAACTCAGAATAAACTGCAGTGCCTGTGTTTATCATCACTCAGTGCAACAGTGTGGCTCATTGATGTGTTTTTAATAGTTTTTGGACAACAATGGAGGCCTATGGCACAGAGGAATTAGATCTAACAAGCTGTGCCAACACAGGCAATACTTGTTTGTAGAAACATTTGTTGACAATAAGTATCACTAGACTGAAGCTTTAACACTATAAACTACAGACTCAAAAATGACCATATAGTTAACACATCTCTGACACCATCCCAGAAACATAAGTCAGTAAATACCCCACTCATGAATTTTGAAGCTTTTATGTGTCTTAAAAAAAAGGCGGTTGCTAACAAGTGGCTAAATGAGACTACAGAGGTTGTCGGGGACATTAAACATCATCACGCTGAACACAGAAACTCGTCTACTCACTCGTCCTCCTTTACAGCCTCGTTGTATTTATACTCACGCTCTTGCAAACTATTCTAACTCAAACTTTACGAATGGCTTTTGTAGAAGAGGTAAGGGCGCAAAATCAGATTACAAGTTGGAAGCTTAGTGGTGGAGACGTTGAAGTCGTGCGACCGTGGTGTAGTTGTTTACAGCCTAACAGTAGCTTTTTACTTATATGATTGCATTTACACTTCAGAAATCAAGAATACAAGTGGTGTTCATTTGTTAAGATTATCTTGCTCAAAACATGTAAGTGTCATAAACTTTTGTTTGCCACAGAGCTTACTTTCTGCAGTAATCCAAAATCCAATGGAAAAGTCCCATTGGCCTTTTGTCAGGGAAATGCTAACTTCCGGGTTAGCCTACAAAAATACGTCATCCCTGCAGCACTACTAAAAAACTTAACACAGAGTGTATGTAATAGAATATTCAGCACTTGGGGTTGATTGTTTTGGTGACTAGTAATTATTATTGTAGTACAGACCCTTGTGTACCTGCTTGGCATGATGCTTTTCCTCTGTTGAGCCTTGTTGTCACTGGCTACTAATTACAACCTGAGGCCTCTGGATGGCCAAGTTTGAGTGAGGCGCGTCCCCATGGCGGCACCTACCTGTCCCTCACCGCTGCTATTAGCTGTTCGCTCCACTTGGCAGCCATTATTAGCCTGGGTATTGACGTCTAGCTGACTCACTCACGCCTGTCACAGCACCCATGTGGATCTTCATTGTTCGGGAGACCTCTTGGGGACGCGCTGCAGCTCAGAGTGCTAATAATAATAATTACCCCTCAGAAGACAGTTGGGACCCCGCTCGTGCAGCCATGTTTACAGTCAACTCCTTCTGAGCCCCTGAGCGCTGGTAAGGCTTTGCTTAAGGGATGGTTGACATTTAGAGTGGAGTCAGATCAATGTCAGTCAAATGAAAACTTTGACAAAAATATACTATACACTGTGATAAACCAACACCACCAGTGTCTAGTGCCATCACTTAGCTTAAGGATGTGTTTTAGTTGATAAATTTTTTTCCATGTGCATGCATTATCGAGTTTAGTCTATTGTTAGAATCTCTTAAGGGCCGGACATATTCCAAAATGTTCTGTTTATAATACATTGTGTGTCTGCATACACAGACTCACTGACATAGCAAGATGACGAAATGTACATCACGGCTATGCGGACGCAGAAAGTATAATTTGCGCTTTGCAGGAAAAGGTAAGGCAGAGAGGAAATTACGCTGACCCTACTTGATTAAAATTTTGACCTGACTACGAAGATTGGTCTGAGATCGAAACGTCTTAAATAAATTTGTTGTGGAATCAGTGTGCAGGTGTTACTCTTTTCAACGATACATCCGTTGTAAAGATTAAAACAAATAACTTGACAAAGAGATTACACTAAATTTTTTGCAAATTTGATTGAAACTAAATAGTAAGTGGGAAATTTGCAGTAGAATAAATATGGTGATAAGATTATTCTTTTCAGTAACCTTTTTAATGACCCAACAAAGGCCAAATTCAAATATATTGAATATTAATGAAACTAAATCCATAAATATCAGTCACTTTCAACCATAAAATACAAATGGTAGTGTTATTATTGGCTGTAATGTTGACAACCCATCACAGTTTGACAGTGTCAGTCCCAAAGGTGTCCTCGGCCCCCAGCAGCGTCATGCATCATCATCATCATCATATTTCTTCTTTAACCTTCCCCTTCCCCTTTGCTAATGTGTCTGTTTCACGTCTTCCTTTTCCTATGATTCTTCCGCTACATTAGCAACTACACCATTGAGAGCACACACACACACACACCCAACCAACCATCTCCCAACTGGAGGTGAGTTCAGGTCTCTGGGGATCTTTTTATTTTTCAGCACACACAGCAGATCCGTCCAGTGCCAATTATCTCATTATCTACGCCAAACAACTTCACCAACAACCTATGCACTGGTTGACTGACTTGAGCGACGTGCAGCCAAGCTCTTGTTTTTACACTGAAACCTCACAGGGGAGCAGCTGACTCCTTTAGTGCAGTGCTTTATGAACGATAACCTGTAAGTGTTCAGTCTCATACACCTGTATCAGCCAAAATATAAATCCACACATGATGAAGAACTGGAAGCTAGTGCTTGCTTTAAGCAAAAAGTCTGAAAATAGCAAGGTCTGTTCAGAGAACATCCCAAATGATTTATATATTAGACATTTATTTTTCCATTTTTTTAGTAACTCTTTAGGTTGGGTTCCTTCTCTACTATGCCAAGCATCAACCTGCCAATTCCATACTGGCCCAGTTCATTCTATATACTTCAGGCCTTTACACACCGGAGACATAACGAATAAACGACACGAAAATGCAAAATACTCGCCTGCGAATATTTTCTCTACTACATCCAAAAGTAAACGAATCTACTCAGTATCCTGCATCCGGCGGTGCTGCTCCACACGTTGTTCTTGAGTTCATTGTCTTTATCATTTTTGTGTCCTTTATCATATAATACAGGATGATGAGAAACACAAACAATCAACAGGTCTGGAGTTGTGATGTGACGTCCGGATGACGGACGACAGATGTGCTTGGTTGATGGCTTTATTGGCCGTGCGAAATCTCAGAAAAATCAACCTCGTTTCGGAAAAAAATTGTTGCTTTTTCACCGCATTGTGTTCGCTTTTCAGTGTTTTCAGTGTGAAAGTACTCATGACAAAAACAACAGTTAAAAATATATATATATTGACGTGCAAATTAATCACACGAAAAAACGCCTGCGGTGTGTACAGGCCTTTACACTTAAAAATGAACATCCAGGACCAGACATGGCACTTTTATGTTTATGTTTATGTTTCCTTAAATTCATTAAAACATGCAACATTTTTTATTAAACATCAAATGCTCAGTGGTTGTAAGTTAATTTGGAAACAGGCTAAATGCCAAAAATGAAACCATGATCTATTATGCCAACACAAAAATGTGCAAAGATTATATTGTAACAGCATCAGTTTTGTTCTTTGTATATCTTTTTATTCACTTCGGAGTTCTGCCTTTGTGCAATAGAGACTCGATTCTACTTTAGTATGTTTGTCTTCTCTGTTTTCTGAGCTGTACTCCCCCTGACCCCACTTTTCCTGCCTGTAAGCAGAGTTGAGAATGAATCAAACTATTTTCATGTTTGGGCTTTTAAATAGTATATGTATAATGTTGAGCCCGTAATGGTGACGCTGACACTGATCCTTATGCGAACACCCCTGTCGGCCCGGAGAAGGTTCGCCACCCCCTTTAGTGAGCCGTCCTGGAGCAGCGGCTGGTGTGAATGCACCGCTCTGATGATGGGATGTGACAGCAGATCCCTGAGCAAGGCTGAAGTGTCCACACACATCTTTGTCCCTGTCATACCCACAAGAGCGCAGTCACACCGCACAGCCAGTCAGCTGGGCTTAGATTGCTTTTGTGCATGCTTATGCCCGTGTATGTGTGGGTGTGTGTGTCTGCATGTGCCTTACTAAATGTTTGACATTTTACAAATTAAATGAACTTGACATGCATATTATGCACACTAATACGACAATAATCCTGAAACAGTTGATAAGGCAACTTGCCGATCGACAGAGCATTAGTTGGCAACAATTTTGATAACTGAATAATTGTTTAAAGTCATTTATGAAGC
Organism: Macquaria australasica; assembly: GCA_005408345.1. Lineage (NCBI taxonomy): Eukaryota > Metazoa > Chordata > Actinopteri > Centrarchiformes > Percichthyidae > Macquaria > Macquaria australasica. The sequence continues at coordinate 343,660 of SEMN01000213.1, read as the reverse complement.
AAAATGCTGAACTTTTGCTGGTTCCAGCTTCGCACATTTGTGGATTTTGCCGCTTTTCCGTGTTTTATATCATTGTAAATAGCCGTTGTAAATACTTTTGGGTTTAAGGGTTGGTGTTGGACAAAACAAACAAAAGATGTCTGGTAAAGTGTGCATTTTTCACAATTTTTCTGACACAATTAACTGATTAATCAAAAAAGTAATCAACAATTAATTACTAATGTAAACAGTCCTTACAGCCCAGTGTGATGTAGTACAGATACGAAGGCAGGTATCCTTTTAATATATGTCTACGTTTTACTCATTGTGAACTACTTTACTGCTCATTTGATGAACTGCAGCTGCACTTTGGCTCCATCCTCAAGCGGCCAAAGATAGATTGTTTGGAGATATTAGCTTCTTTTTCAATTCTTGGAAGCTTAGAGGAAATGTTTTTTCGTATCCATTTGGATATGCGAGGCGAGTAAAAATTATGACTACACATGACTTTCAGTATGTTACTGCTAATTGATAAACAACAGCAACAACATTAACAAGGGACGGTAAACAGCTCATAACATGGACACAAGATAGCTTAAATCATTTCTACATATAAAGTGAACTTAGCAGCAGGTATTAAAGGGTAATTCTGGTATTTTTAAACCTGGGCCCTATTTGTACATATTTTAGGGTCTAAATGTGTAATAGGTACAAAAAGTTTTGGAATTGGTCCAGTAGATCGCCTCAACCAGCAGTTGCAAAACGGGCTGCAATGGCTGCAACGGCTGCAACGCAATTGCGCCCATTAAAGGTATGGCCACTAAAAGTGCTTGTTTTTGCCACTGACAGGCTCAGATTGTTATTCTAAGTGTCTGACAACATTATGGAAAGGATCCCTACAGAGACGGACCTTTTTGTTAAAGAGCAAGATCCTTTTAGTTTAACCACAAACAGAAGTCTCACTCTGAAATCTTGCGAGAGGTGAGTTGTTGCAGGAAGACGACGATGACAAAATTATAGTTTGATGGTTCAGAGTGGATCCAGTTTCTTATGTCTCATCCTCCTTGGTTTTACCTGACTTCATGTGCCGTTCATCACGTCAGTCCCTCCTCTCCCCGCCACCAAACAGTCCATCTAGATTCCACCCTCTCTCCTCCCAGCAAATACTATTTAAACAACCTGGTAAACATGTCTGTCTTCATTCATTACCCTGCTTCTCATCATGATCAAGCCTCCCGATTTAATGAGGCAAATAGATATTTCTGTGGTGATTGTCTCGCTCTCCCACAAAGTATTAAGACTATTAAATGGACACATCTGTTTTTAATTAGGAGCTAAAGTCACCTCGATGCTGCCTTCCATGTTAATGGACTCTGATTCCATCAAGGCTCCCTCAGCCTGACAAACAATGCTGCGCAGTGTGGTTTGCAGTAAACAAAGGGCTGAGGATGTGATAGAAAGGAAGGACAGGGGGTACTGTAACTCTCCTCAGTCCAGACAAAGATAATCTACATCACCCTATAAGTCTTTACATCATTTGAAAGATCCATATGTCATATTTATCTAGAAGGACTGATGATGAGGATGATATTCACTTATTGAAATACTGTTTGTTGCAGTAGCCTAAAGAAATAAGGTTGTAGGAGGCTCAAGATTTAGCTGATTTAACACTGCAGCAGCAGATGTTCCTGAATCAGTGAAATCTGCAGTGAAACTGTCCAATCAGAGTCCAGTATTGTTGCTCTCCTGTTAAGACTTTAATAAATACACTCACAGCTGAATTACATTTGTCTGGGCAAGCCGGGTGTAACTGGAAAAATATATAATACATCAACAAATCCTTCTCTTGTGGATAAAGATTCAAAGAAGGCAAAGATCTCATATTTTCTATTTCAGTCAAACGAATTATGATCACATCAAGCTTTAATTAATTGCAGGTTGTAGCTATAGAACTTCTCTCAGAGGAGTGATGGTTGAAGAGTTTCACTTTTGTTACCATCACAGTAAAAAATTTCAAGTCCCAGTTTCCCCATGTTTGCATATGAAAACGAGCTCCACCAATAACCTCAAAGGTAAAGTTTAAAACGTCAAAAGGTGTCACCTGATGCCCCAGAGACTTCGACATCCCTCACTCCCCACGAGCCTCAACGCCTGTCAGCATTTACATACAGCATCTCATAGTAAAGGTTAATTTCTGACTTATTTATTTATTTATTTATTTTTATTTTTTCAAGAAAGTGCCATATGCTCACAGCGCCACTACAGTGTTTCCTCACGAAGGGGAGCTGCAGTGCATTGTGGGAGCGGGTTACTGCATTCCCCTGGCATGGAGGCAAAAAGGAAGTAGGCAGGTGTGATACTTCGGGAGGCAGCTCCCAGCAGAATAAGACATGATTAGATGGAAAGCTCATGAGCAGCTTTGGGGTAAAGAGGCTGAGGCGGCGAGTCTCTGAGCTCGACCTGCCATCTAGTGGAAATCATATTCATGTGCACATTTATATAGAAATTACAGATTGTATTCTATTCCTGCTGCACATACTGTATGTTTATACGTGAACAGAAGAGGCATTATTTGGGCTCCCAGTGGACCCAAACGTCCATGAGGAATGATCTCTTTGTGGACAAAGTTTTAATGGGCCATAAAGAGGGATTCAAACTCAAAAAATGAAAAGTTTTTTGCAAAAACAAGGTATTATCATGATCCCTATGATAGGCTTACTTAAGCTGCAGACATTTGGCTGCATTTGAATTGTGCTGATGCTGGCCCTTTCTCGCCTGGAAACAGCAAACATTAAACATTAAAACAGGTCATGGCTTTATTTAGAATAAGAAATGCTGTGTGGACAGTTGATGTGTGCAGCTGTGCATGAGTGTCTGACTCCCCTGTGACTTGCCTTACTCCGCTTTAACCACCAGGTGGCAGTAGACAACCACTTTAAAGTAGATACATCCCCAAGAAACATCTTCCGCAAGACTTTTCAGGCAATTCTCATAGATCATAGGTCTGTTTGTCTGTTTACAATAAAATGGTTAAATGCAGCTGATCTGAGCAATATGAAACCTCACAATACTGCTCTTTTTCTATGAGGATATGTAAGCGGCAGTTTTTTAAGTGGTACTGGTCGGTAAGAACTTTTAATCTTACGATCATAACTTCATAAACAAGTACACTTGATATTCATATCAAGACTGGATTAACCTGCTTCATGGCTGAAACACTGCACCTAACTAGCAGATCTGAGTGGGAGGGTCAAAGTCATACAGTCACAAGATACAATAAAATAATCCTGTCATTCTTGAGCAAAGTGTTAACAAAGATTTATTGGCTGTAATGACTATTTTCATGATTAATCAATGAATTGTTTTGTCTAGAAAATGTCAGAAAAATTGTCTTTTAATGAAAAGAGTGTCTGAATGGAAGCTTCAGACAAAGCAACAGAAAGCTGAAGGAAGTTTAATTAGGAGTCCAGTCACTTAGGAACGACCTTGGCAAGGACAAGTGTTAATGTTCGAGTACAAGAGCTCTCAGGTATGATATGCACTGACAATTTCACTGAAGGGGAGACAGCAATCTTTATCAAAGTATTAATGGAAATTTAGTTGTTGAGATAATAGCTGATGGCCTTCACACTCAGCCTCACTGTTTATGTCTGTTGTGCAAACACAATTTGGTGGACTTCCTCTTTTTTTCTCTCAACAAATGGTTATTGTACCGTACAGTTTCCCATCTCTCTGATTCCCCCCTCTCTGGTTTTCCCCTCAAACAATGGATCATAACTCAGACAGGAACCAGCTGCTTCAGCAATTACATTAATATCTGTCCCAGAGTTTATTTGTTCGCCGACCACTCTAATCAAGTCAAAGGAAACAAGGCTATCCCTCTTCGTAACAGGTAGCTCACCCTCAATCTGCTTTGATTGAGAATGGATGTCATTCCTCCGCCATTAGTGCTGTAGCGTACAATGTTCCTCTTAACCATTACATCCAGGCAAGGCGAACATGAGTTATGGTGTCAGACACGCAGGCAGCTCTGAGCCGTCGACGGGAAATCAGCAGCACAGACCCTGCCAGCGTGCCTCTGAGCAAGCCAGGCGAGACGAACGGCCTCAGTGGCCGCAGCGCTACATCAGCTGCTGTCACTTTACGTACTTTAGTGACTGCATTGTGCGAGAAGAAGGCGCCATTATGTGGTAGAGAGAGGCAGAGTATAGTCAGAGTTTGTTTGGGGAGTTGGCGAGGGGAAGCAAAATCCTGACAGTGCCGTTATGGCACCAGTCCAAACAGAGCCACAATGTTCAATGGCAAGAACAAGTCGTTATTGTGTGACACTCTGAGAAATACAGAGGGCTGCAGTGTGACATTGTCTGTAACAACAGGTCATTCAACACTACTTCCTTCATGAAACCTCTGCCAGCTCAACATTCTCCTTTTTTTTAGCAGCAGCACTGATCAGATACATGATGATTAATCCAAAGCAACACTTCAGAAGTGAAATTTGTTGGATTCATTTTGGACAAAAATGTACCACCGGCTAAAGGAATGGGACATTTTGGGAAATAAGCTTGTTCACTTTCTTCCCAAGAGTGAGATGAGAAGATCAATATCAACTTCGGGTGCGTGCGTTAAGTATGAAGGCTGGCTCTCTCCAAAGTTCAAAAATACACCTACCAGCGCCTTTGAAAGCTCACTAGTTAATATGTTCTATCTCTTTTGTTTAATCCTGACACAAACAGAAATGTGAATGGCAAAATTTGTGGTTTTACTGGAGTTATGTGCTGTAACTATTTCTTGGAAGAACGATTAAAAAGAATTAAAAACATTCACTGTTGGTCAGACAAAACAAACAATTACCCTTCTCAGTTGATTGTTCATTTGGTGTAAAAAAAAAAATAGTGCAAAATGTAAATTACAAATGGCCACAGTCCAATGTGACATCTTCAGATGTCTTGTTTTGTGTGACCAACAGCTCAAAACCCAAAGCTATTCAATATTTTTTCATAGAAGACTAAGAAAACTGGCAAATGTTGCTTATAAAATATCTGTTAGAAACGTACTCAGCATTTCACAGTGTTTAAAAATGCTTCTTTAGTAGTATATCTAAAATCTTGAAATTTCAGTTTAATCTCTATCTAAAGGCCATGGCTATGACCAAAAACACTTTAAACCATAAAACATTGGCAGGTAAATATGGAGCAATCTGCTAATTTGGTGTTCACAATGTGAAAAATTGGTTGGCCGGACTGAAACTGTTCAGTGTCCCTTTGACAGTGTAAAACAAAAAAAAAACACGCGCTTTGCTTGAGGACATAAAACACTTCATGGTTTAACAGGCAACTTGTAAAACAGAGTGCCCTGATGGCTATTGCTGATATACATATTCCTTCCATTAAGTATCTCTTGAGATAAGCGTGCCAAACTGATATACATATTCCTTCCATTAAGTATCTCTTGAGATAAGCGTGCCAAACAGTATCTCATCCTTCCAGCTGAAGGAAACAGTGTTATTGGCCACGTATTATCCACGGCAGCTGCCCAATTTCTAGGATATTCCTCGCTGTCTCTGAAAGAAAAGGCCTGTCTTTCAGCCTCAAGACGAGCGCTGTGCGTACGTCTGCATTTAGTGAAGCTCCTCTGAACACTGCTTGTATATGCCTCCTCAGTCTCTCCCTTAACTGCACAGTGGGGCTCATGACTCGGTCATGATCATGGCAGTGCTCAGTCTGCGGCAAAGGCACTAAGTGCTGCTGAAGAGCAACCACTTGCTTCCCACAAAGGGGAAAGACGGCGCTCTGGGACGTGCAGTTTAGTGACTAGCAGAGCATGAAATATTCACAAAGAAAAGATATGAAGGGTGAAAAAGTAACTCTGCCACAGTGTGTGTGTTGTTGATGTACGCCAGGCCTGGATGCCTCGAGGCGAAGAGATTCTTGTGCAGACGGCACAGAAACAAGTACAGATGTAGTAGAAGTATGCAGTGATTCTCAGGTTAGCATGAAACTCACTCTGTGAAAGGCTCATTTGCTCGTTTGTCCCCATATAGTTCAAAATGACCACAGTATATCTGCAGCAGATTGTCTGTATTTCATTTTAAAACCTTCCCACCAACTGATATTTTTAGCTGGACAAGGCAGCCAGGAATCACAAGACATTTATAGCTACATGACAAAGCTGTATTATTGTTGCCATTATTATAAATAATGTAATAGTTATTATCTCCACCAGGTATTTCTGTTTGGTCAGCTTGGTTGTAACTTTGTAAAATCATCAATAGATTTTTCTTATGCAAGTCTCTGCAGCAGCCGTCAGTGGTTGACATAAACAGCAAAGTGTTCCGGTTGCCAGTAGAGGTTGATGAAGGTTATTGATTATTTAAATGGCCCTGTCACTTTAAGCGGCGTTTACTCAGATGGAAGATGGACAACGCATTTTCAGTATATCAGCTTCCGTTGGTGTTTGTGGATTTAAGGTAATCTTTGTTCCTGTTTACAGCGGATCAAAACAATCGAAACTAATTTGGCTGAGGTGACTGTAACCTTAGCTAAGCATGAGGACCTCTGTCTGCGCTCTTAAACCATCTTGCTTTTCCTTCATGGGTTATTTCACCCATATCACAAACAGAATTTCCCCCACTTACTTATAGTAAGTGGTATCGTATAGTTTTGGTTCAGTTTGCATAAGTGTTGAGATATCTGAGAGACTTTTGTTGCGGTCTCAATACAATGAAGGTGAATGGATTTGGGTTTTTTTTTATGTGGTGCTCAAAGCATTGAAAAATCCACAGACCTCACAGTGAACACTTTTCACAACTTCTTACCTTTTAGAAAATAGTCCCGAGTGTTGTCTGTGAGGTCTGTGGATTATTTTTAGCTATTGGGTGTCTGGAGAAGAAGCTTTGCTGTTGACTATTTTGCCATTGTTTAAACACCACCAACACATTTCCTTTCACGTATTGTACTGTGGTGGTAAGGGAACTATCTGCATGTATAGGTACCACTAGGGGTAGTGACGGGATTCTTTGGGTCATGCTTGGCTTTCCAACCACGACGATCTGCTGCATATCACACATCAGCATCTGTCTCTCTATACCCATGAAACCTTGCGTTTTGGGGCTATTTCCTGTAGTTGCAGTAAGCTGACCCATAATACTTTGATCCCTTGTACCATTTGGCAGCTGTGGCATCGATGTTTGAAGGAACCTAAGGATTGTTTCTTTAATTACTTAATTCTGTGAATCACAATTTCCCAGAGCACAAGGTGATGTCTTTTTAAAACGCTTAGTTTGTCTAACCAAAAGTCTAAAACCCAAAGATTTCAGTTTACAATGATATAAAACAAGAAAAGAAAAGCATGTTTGAGAAATCAGCAAATATTTGACATTTTTGCTTAAAAAATGAGTTAAAAGATTAATGATCAAATTACTTGTCAGTTCCACTGATCAGCACTACTCACAATATCTAGTCAATGAGAGAACCTGGGTGAAGTGCGGTTTGTTAAAAGGAGCAATTTCATCTTAGCTAAATAAATCAATCAATAAAGAAGTGCATTATTGGATGCAGACAATCCTGGTGACCTTTTCATTGTAATAAATCATTTAGCACAGTTCAGTGTGACACAATGTTAGTGTTTGGGAAGTGTTCCCACTAGTGCCAACCAAACCCCTAGCTGTAATATTTATATTTAGTGCTTGGATTTTTGTAATGTTTTATTTCAGTGTAGAGCTCAAACAATTTTTTGATTAGTTGGTCGACAGAAAATTAGGCTAATCTGCAACATTTTTCAAGCAAAACTACCAAACAATCTCTGATTTCTGATTTCTTAAATGTGAGAATTTGCCAGATATGACAGTAGAGTGAATATTGTTGGGTTTTGAAGTGATGGTCAGATGAAAGAAGGAATTTGGAGAAGCCACCTTGGGTTCTGGGAAATTATAATGGGCATTTTATAGAAAAAAAGTGAAAGTGAATGAATCGACCAAATCTCCTGCTGAAAGGCCCACTTCAGATAATGTTTCTTAACATTATTTAGCGTTTTATTCCTGTTGAACAAAGAAAATAAAAACTCCAGAACTGCCTGAACCTTTATCTGTGGGGAAAATGGAGCCTATGCTATCATTTCGCATTATTTGGACCATATACCCCACAGACCCGTCTCACCGGTCACTGATGGCACTGTTCACTCGCTGCTGGGCTTAAATGTCATTTCACTCCTGGCTGATGTGGCCATGTATCTGAGATTAGAACGGTGCGTCCAGTGGAAGGGACGGAGGGTGGATCAATAACCTGAGGGAAGAAGTGGAGAAGAGACAAAGAAACGGTGTCAGAGAGGGAGGGATGGAGGTTGAGTGTGATGCATTCACTGACCTTTACTCCATTTGGGACCTCATCTGAAAAAGGTATCTGGAGGCTGTCATGGTGTGTCAACCCCCCCGTCTGGCTGCAGAGAACTCCACCAACACCAGCAGCAGTGACACGCACTGTTCTGCCAGCGGTGGAGCTACCACTGGATACTGTGACATAAACAGAAAGCATCTTCACTTAGATCAGCTTGTTTTACACGTTGTCCAAACATTTCACACACAGCTCCTTTGAGTGCCACTGCTCTGCTGTAAACACGCAGACTATGATTTAAGTTTTGGATACAGCGCTCGGGACCAGACCCATCCGTCCGTCCGTCCATTCATCGTCACTGTGCTGCTGTTGCTTACTTTTGGGAATGTGAGTCCTTGCAGCGGCAGGGAGATGTCGTCTGCTTTCTGTGACAGCGGCTGATTCATTCCAGACGATGTTTACTGTCGAAACCCTCCACAAAGACTCTCATATTGTTTGCAAGCCAGACTCCTCTGCGATTGAAGAACTCGAACCTTTAAATAGCGATAATACTGTCTGCTTTCCTACAAGCTAGAATACCAAAGTTTGCCTCACTGAGGCGTATGTTTTGACATGAGAACAGCCACTATTATTACACTGTCACATTTCAGGTGATGTAGTTGTTGAAAGAGTACTTCTCTCTCAAAGTCTGCACTTTTGCCATTTCCCCAAGAAGAAGTGTTTGGATAAGTCAAGTTTAAAATTACGAGAAATGATCTGTTGACTAAGATAGAGGTCAGAAAGAGTTCTGATTTAAATGTGTGTTTTAAAAACTGAGTAACATTAGAGGAGGACCTGCAGCATTGACATTACAGAACAATGTTTAATGATTCCCAACAAGCGCAGTGTATGGCTTGAAAGGTGCAAACAGAAACCCTAAATTCAAACTCAGCTGTGGGTAATAAAATCCATTTTACTAAATCAACATCCAGTGACACGCTAAACGCTCGTCAAAAAGCTCTTTATAGAGTGCATTAGAGGGCCATTCTGGTCAGTTTACATGTTCTTCACATGCATTTAGCTGATTGCAGAGCCGTCTGTCGAGGCAACGGAGCAGCAGGGATAGTGTTGTGTGTATATATGTTTGCGCGGCTTATCGGTCAGTGATACGACAGGTAGGCTTTTAACTCTCGATAAGAGGAGAGATCATAAAGGTTAACTACCATTTTTCAAAAATCTACACTGGCTGCCAGCTGTGAGATATATATATATATATATATATATATATATATAGATAGATAGATAGATAGATAGATAGATAGATAGATAGATAGATAGATAGATAGATATATATATATATAATATAGAGAGATATATATATATATATATATATATATATAGAGATATATAGATATATAGATATAGAGATATATATAGATATATAGATATAGAGATATATATATATATAGATAGATATATATAGATATATATATATATAGATATATAGATATATATATAGATATAGAAGTGATTTGAAGACTTTAGTGATTACTTTTAAAGAAAAAAACTGGGTCAGTCGCCGCTTAAAGTTTTTATTTATTTTTTTATGTACAAATTCATAATCTTGGATCCACAGACAAATCTCTTGACTGTTCCCAGGTCTGGATTAAAGTGAAATGATAATCGAGCGTTTGCAGTCAGGGACCCTAAACATAATTTACTTTGTGACTCGCTACACAAGTAAATTTTACGTTTGCTGGCCAGTAACTACACAGCTGACATGTAAAACGGTGCTGCTTTTGCCCGTTACCTCTGCGTGCGTGCGTGTGCATGCTGGAGGCAGATCCATCTGAAGCGAGCTGAGGCTTTATTTCCCCAGGCTCTCACTGCTCCACTCAGCTCACAGGGAGTTAATCAATACTGATGCATGCACTCCTTGAGCCCTGGAAAAACAGCTGGAAGAGTCAGGACTTAGGTGTGTCTGTCCTTGAAAATAAACAATCACATACTCATGTGGCCGTGCAGCAAACATGACTAATCCACATATATATTTATTTTGCATTAAACATGCCACTAACCTTGGGCAACGTTTAGCATTTCGGGCACTTGGCTGCAATGTTTTAATTGAGAGTGACTTGGAAAAAGGGCAGAAGGAAACTGAGCTTTAATTTCTGGATTGGAAACCAATATTCAGGCCTGTAAGAGTCAAAGCCAGAGGGAAGGAAAGAAAAAGAGATTAAATATTCCTTTGACCCCAGAGTGACATTTTACACGAGCGATTTTCTTATTCTTTCAGTAAGAGCAAGTGGAAAGGAAACAAAGTGATTCAGTGAGATGCTGGGATGTGAATTACTTTTCATAGCTGCCTACAACGGGGAATTACGGAGTAACAGCAGTGGGGGAAGGTCAGTCCAACTGACATGGCGTAGCCCGAGGGGAGGAGGGTTTAAGAGCCGAGGCCGAGCGGAGCATCGACCCGGGCTGCTGCAGGGAGGAGAGAGCTAACCAGTGGGCAGTGAGAGAGCAGATGATGGGATTTCACAGACGTAACTATTGCTTAGGAGTGAGCGTGTCGAACACAGGAGAAAGCTGCTACCGTGACCCGGGCAAAATCTGTTTTGTCAATACGGGATGTAAAACAGGACATTACTTATTCATGCTGTTTTCAGAACAAATAGTTGAATTACACAGCACATCAGACACACAAATTTATCCAACATTGTTTATTCGGAGGTTGTTTTTTTTTTGTTTGTTTTTTTGTTTTGGACTTGACAGATAAAGAGATGAAACTGGAGTACAGTTGAAATGCTTCTTTTTTTACACCATCTCAACAACAATTATAAATACGCCGACTGGCACAGCACTGTAATTCAGAGACAACTTTTTTTTTTTTTTGTCTTGTTGTGGGTCGTGTGATCTGCAGGAGGCGTGGACTATTTCAAACCAAAGAGCACAACATTATGAGCACTGAGGGGGGTGGAAATAAGAGCTCCAGACAAACATTGAAAAAAAACCCAAAAACGCTTGGGCTTCATTCAACAGTTCAAATGCCTTGTGTCAAGAGAACAAGAATTACTGTATGTTTGGAAATTTGTTGCTGGTGATCAACATTTTAAATCCATGGAAATACTTTTAAGGCAAGACTTGGCCACAGTTATACCAAATTGAAGGCTAATGTGTACAGACTTAGAGTAGGCCTTTAACCGTATCTACTACCATGTCTTTCTTTTGGGCTGAACAACAGATCAAAATTGCAATTTTAAAGAGTGCATCTTTAAGCACATTATAACGCATCATATCACCGATATTAAGCAATTTAAATCCCACTCGCAATATCGGTCAGAAAAATGGCAATTCAATATCTTCCTAAAATCACTGAGCCCTGCTTTTGCAAGCCAACACACACTCAATTGCCAGATTATCAGGCACACCTATCTAAAAATAATGCAGTCTTAATACAACAGCTCTACAATAAATCCTACCTTCATGAAGGTTATAATGTTCAGTGTTTGTCAAAACTGTTTTAGAGAAGTGTTGATTCAACTTTATGGTCGTTTTGGAGGCTGCAGTCTGTGGTGGTGTTGATTTGTATTTAATTATAATGAGAAGTGTTTCTAATATTTAGCCTACCCTCATTGATATAAACATGGTGGACAAAATGTTAGAAACACTTCTCAGTTTAATTCAATACAAATCAAACCACAGCCTCTGAAATAACCATAAAATTGAATCAACATCTCTTTAAAGCAAAAACTGAACATTATAACCTTCATGAAGGTAGCACTTATTGCAGGGCTGTTGTATTAGCCTGGTTTAATTTTAGCTTGGTGTACCCAATAGAGGCAACTGACCGTAGATCATGTCAACATGGCAAACATGTCATTTACGGATCATTTTGAAGCATCTTTTGTCCAACCAGTAGAAAGTAAGGATAACTTATAGTAAGTACAACTTTCTTAAATGGGATTTGAAATAAAAGACACAAACATGGACTGTTAAATGAACAGCAAGCAAGAGCACTATTGAAGCAGCATGTGGGTAAAGGCATTTTAAAAGACAAAAACTCTTCTCACTTCCTACTTGTCAACTAATACAGCAGGTTTTAGTCAGCAGTAATGTGGCACAATTATATCACAGGGAAACTGTGGACGAAATACTACTTTGTCATCAGGAATGGTTATGAAGCTATTATTACTCTGAAGTTCATATCCATCTCACCCATCTCACCCGACCTGAGTTTAAATGCTTACAAAGGGTTAGCAAAGTGTCGCTTGACTTGTCCGGCAGGCGGGAAACCACTTGAGCCGTCCGAAACGGACCGCACAGCGGTTCCCCCAGACAAAATCTTGGGTGATCTGCACTTTGCATTAAATAGTGACTAACTGCAAGATGAAACATAGCAAAGCTCATATTGGACAGAGAAACACACCTTTAAACGATTAATAGCTAACTGCACGATTAGAATGAAACCATAGTCTTTGTTTTTTTTGTACATGACCTCCCATTCACAGTCTGCCATCCAGACACATCACATTGGTTTCCTGTGAGACGTGTTTAAAATTTTTAAACCGGGGGGGGGGGGGGACCTTTTATGTGGCACCTTTTATGGGGTGCAGACTTCTAAAAGTAACTGAAATTAGTTTTTACATTGGTAGAACACTCAAGAGCATAAAGTTAATTTGGCTCAAACTCTTTTAGTGCCCTGAAATGGGAGGACCATGCCACAAAAACAAAGGCCTAACATATTCCCAAATGAAATGGTGAAATATGAAAATGTGTCAACGTCCAAACTGTTTTTGAGGGCGTGTTGACACCCAGTCGTGGTTCCTTCTCATGCAGTTGCTGGTTGTGATTTTTGAGACTTTGCTGTTGTTTGCACCACAAACAGTACGAGTATTATTAGTCCTTCTGTCTCGACATGTAGGAGCTCCCTGCCGGGAAAACCCCGAGGTCACTTTTTCTAGTGACATCCCTCGTTATCAGATATCTACACACAAATAAAACCTTTAGCTTTTCCACAGACATGTTCATATATCTTTTATAAAATAAATCTTATATTTCCAAGTATACAATTAAAAAATAAAAGGAAAAAATGATGCACTCTGCAGAAAAAAAGGTAACAGGAAACTCCATATATACACATAGTATATTATACTATTTTGGCAGACAAGAACATGGACAATTTCAGTATTGTAAACAGTTCTTTACTCTCATTCATGACATTTTTGTCCACCGTTTACTTTTTTCCATTCCCTCCTCGCACCTTCTGTCCTGTTACATTCATAACTCCAAAAAAATTGTGCTTTAAGAAATCTCTTACAACAGTCCAAGGGCTCTTTTTCTTTTTTGTCTCCTCGGGTAACACCCCGGGGTCTGCTGAGTAGAAGTGCACTGCCTCTGAACAGTTGGTCAATGTCTTATATGGTCACGTGGCTGGTAGTTCACTCGGCTCTCCCAGCTCACCCAGGAAATGAGAGACGGGACAACAGACTAATGCATTGGGACTGTAGATGAAGAGGTTTATGAGTCTTTTGCTAGGGAAAGTTGGGATTTGTCTGGCACTAATAATTATCAGCATTTCTACATATTATCCCTCTCACCTTTTCCCCAAAATTATATTTTTGCTGGATATTAAGATCTGGTATTTGTATGTTGTGTGCACATAAGGGCTAGGCAGCATCAGATGTGTAGCAAATGTTTAAAATATTTCATGCTTTTCCAGCTTTCAGTGCAGCTCCTACACATTTTAAGACTTAGAAATAATGAGAGTAATTTTCCAAACGGTTTGTTTGAAAGTTTGTGTGATCTGAACTAGGGTAGGATTTGTTTTTCTGGAGTAGGTGTGGTATTTTATTGATGATTACAAGGCAGAAGTCTGAGAGGTTACAGCTGTGCTTGGGATACAGGAATGTACACGATGGAATGTGGAAAAACACTGGTGTGTGTGTGTGGAGCGATGATCCCAGGGTAAAGAGTGCTAAAGGACAGGGAGCTTTGGGTTTTGAGCTCAGGAGGCAGGAACAGAGTAGAGGTCTGAATGTGGGTGCCAGGGAGAGCACCAGAGCAGGACTGGGAGTCTTTAGTTGTCCTCATCAGTGAGCTCCTCCTCCCCAGTGGCCTTCTCAGGAATGGCGTCGAGGCTGCGTCTGCTCTTGGACTCGGAGCCGGAGGAGCCGCCCACTGGTGCGCCTTTGCTCAGGTTACAGGTGAGCGCAGCATAGTGGATCTGCTTGAGATTCTCCTGGACTTCACTCTTGGCGTGCTTCAGTAGGTCTGCCTGCCCCTGAGGTGGGTAACGACAGATCAAGAGCAATGTTAGAGCAATGACAACTGCGTAGTATAGGAGACCTGCTGCAAGAAATTTGGATAAGCCCTTTTCAGACATGCACCTCATTATTGAAATCTGATGGCAGTTTTACATCTCTGTCTCATCTCTGTGTAATCACCTGAACGGCACTCTTATTAACATTTCCAACATGGCACAAGTCTGAATTAAATGTCGTCACATTAACGTAAAGGACGCAGCAGCACAAGGTTTTAATACACAGAGATGGCTTAAATGCACATCTTAAGCACTGTAATAATTGAATCACTTAATTATCATATTTTATGCACAAAGAAAATAAAATCCATTTAATAAACCAGAAAACACCCTAAATGAGCCAATTCTAAGTTGCTGAGGAGATTCTTCTCATGTTAGTCTATAAAAATGACTTTTCCTACAGGGTGCGGGGCAACAGTGGTAAAAAAAAGGGGGGAAAAAGTACCCTTGAACCACCACAATGATTATCGTACCTGCAGTCTCCCTCCATATATTTTAGCTTTTCATTTGTGCCAACTTAATGAATGAAATTATGAATATCAAGCAAAATACTTCACAGAAAGCGTCTAATATGAAATATGAATTATTGTGAGTGCCAAATTATTGTCATTCTTGTGCAGGGGATTTATTAGGGGAGCATACCTCGCACTGTCTGATGATGGTCATTAATTAAGGCTGAAGGCGAAATAGGTTTTAATAGCCATCACCGATGCCTCCTTGATGTAATTTCTTCCCACCTCAGCAGTTCTGTTCCGTCTCTCGCACCAGGTGCCAAATATCGCACAGGCATTGTGGCTATTTCCGTAAAGGTCCTGTCGTGTCTGCATAAAGCCAATTACACAATGGAGACCATGTCTGATTGACGAGAAGCCGTCACTTTCACAGCACAATGTTGTGTACTGCATGTATGAAAAGGGCTTTTGGAAAATTTTTGTACCGAGCTCAAAACTTTGTTGGACAGTAGCCATTTTTTAAATCTACAAGTCTTTCAGTCGATAACTTGATGTTCTTCTAATGATCATCAAAAATCTCTTTTTAAGTAGTAAGCCTGCCAACAATAAGATCCATACAAGTAGAGCCCAAGATTAAACATGGACAGAAAATACAGAACACACACACTTGCCTGACTCAACTCAATTGCCTGGGGACAAAGTATAAAGTATAGCCAAGCTACTCGTGAGGTAATCTTAATTAACACGTGCAAATACCACAAATAAATATGCAGAAGGTCATCAATAATTACCCCTTGTGTTGGCAGTGGAGGTTGAAATAAAAGGTGTGGTAAACACACGTGGGTGCAGAGTGGCCTACACTTGGTAGACTAGTGACTCCCCAAGCACTGGTGCCAGTTTACACCAATGCGACTAGACGAGGCGGCGCATCGTTTCCATAGCAACAACTCTCTCTACTTCTGCTCTAACTGCCGGCTTTTCAGGCTTTTTTTGTAGCTGGATATCATTTGTAGCATCTTAAAACATGAATGAAGATAGTGAGTTACTAGCTACAGTTGTATTTCTAATATTGATGAAACGGCGAAAACATTAAAAAAAGAGAGAGAGAGGGTCGAAATGACCAGCTGACTCTGCTATGAGCTGATTGGCTGTTGAAACAGACGACATGCCTTGCGTCCTAAAACCAGCTGCTGGCAACACTGAAACAGTTTCATCTCGTCGTGAATCTTTGGTCTGAACTGGCCTGAAGACAACTTATAAGAATCACAACTCTTAAACAACTTAAAAGTATTTAATCAATGTGAAACATTTTAACTGCTAGCAACCACTACTGTCACTTTCGTGTTGACTGAAAATGACCAAAACGTCACTCACTACTGATTGGTTAACGCAAAACAACACAAAATACCTCCCCTTCTCAACAAGGAACTGGCTAACATAAATACAGTGATAAAATCAAATGGCAATTCAGTCTAATTATCAGGGTGGATTTCTGCAATTTATAGAAGTGAAACCTCACTCATAAGACACCGTTTCAATACAGGATTTATTCATCAGCCGGAAAGAGACTGCATGTCTCATAAGCTCTCAGTCATTCTGGTTTGTTTTCAAGCCCCTGTGTTCGCACTTCCCATGACAACTGTGCTTAGAAACCTGTCTTTTGCCCAGCCCCACCAGGAGCTGTCATATAACAGGAATAACGCTGGTAACCTCCTCCTACAACAGCTACTGGAAATGTCCATGAGGAAAACTGCCCCTGAACTCTGACCTCCTCTGATCATCTGTGTGTCCTACATCTCACCTTCAGTATGGTGATGTTCCACGTGAAGCTCTCCACCGCCTTGTGCAGCTTCCTGCCCTTCAACCCTTCCTTCACGGCCAAGTCATGGAGGTTCTCGTGAAATTCCATCGCTAAAAGAGGGAGAGAGAGAGAGACAGATGAGAACGAGCGTCGAGTCGGTCTTTATGGTTGGAACTCATGGTGCTTTGTGAGACAGAAGAGCAGCTGTGAGGTGACTGGAGTCTGGGAGATGTGACTGGGTGCTAAGCCTGTTGTCACCGTGAGGAAATACATTAGAGCAAAAAGACACTGGCATGTACTGTCAACATTTCAGTCTCCTCCTGCAGCAGAAGGGTTGAGTAAGTGGCAGTAGAGAGATCTCTGGCTGTGGAGGAGGATTCCTCGATGGCACTGTGATAATAGCTGGCAATAACAGAAAGCTGCTGTTGAAGCTGTACTGCATGTCAGGTCTGAGAAAAGTAGACAGCAAGTGCGAATTTCTGACCAAAGTAAGGAGACAACCTGAGGACTGGATTTAAGATGTGAAGAAGTGAAACTGTAAGAGCACCTGCCATCAAAAATGTTAATATTTCTCACTATTTTGTGGATAGCAGATTTGACTGAAAAAAAAAAAGACAATCATTATCATGGTAGGGGAAGTGTGACCAAATCGATTTCTATTCAGCAAGTGTCAGTTATTTGAAAGCTAACAAAGGATGCTCTCTCTCTTGGGTTTGTTTTAACAATCCACAGTCTTGCATTCATTTTCACTGTGTTGGAACAGTTTGTTGAATATGTGTGCCCTCCTTCAGTGACGCTTTGCTTCACCGTCATGTATCTGAAATCTATATCCTGGAGTGAAATGTTAGTAAGTGGAGGGTAACGCACAGTGGCACATCCCAACAAGGTGTTGATGGGATGTCAGGGCACAGGAGTAGGCAAAAAAAAAAGGTGAATTGGTGAAGAGAAAGCAAAAAGGCACAGTAAGTCAAAGGCAGAGAAGAAAACGAAAAGCAGAGTGGAAGGAAGCAAGTGAGGCAGGATGGAGAGGGAAAAGAAAGAAGCCCGGAAACAGAGAGAAAGGCAGGAGAGAGATGCAGTGTAGGCAGACAGACATGACGTTCTTTCACTGTGGATTAGCATCAAGGCATCGAACAGAGGAAGGATTTGTCTCCTGAGGAGCTTTCCCACCTCCTCTCTTCCCCTCCCTTTCTTTCCCTTTGCATGACTGGGTTTGAGTAAGGACATGTTTAATGTTGAGTTGGCTTTACAGTGCAGCACTGACACTGCAGCAGCAACAGGCAACCCCAGCCTGCGAGGTAAATAAACCAAAAGAGAGATGGAGCAGAGTTCCTGCTACGCACAAAGCCCATAACTGCGTAACACACTTTGCACTGGAAATTCCTACTGAGAACACTCACATTTCTGCTCTAAGATATCAGAGAGTCAGTCCTGGCCCCTGTTGGTGCTGTTGCCATGGAAACATGGAGTGCACGCGAGAGAGACCCCCTTCGTGCGAAATCGCCATAATAGGTGTGGGGTTGGGCTGTCTTAGAGCCTCTCAGCTGAGGCTCCATGTCTGCCACCAGATCTCAGGCGTGAATATAATCTCAAACAACTGACAGATCTCTTTGAACCTGAAATCACACCAATGCTCTTAAATCACACATGCACTTTTTTTTTACCCCCCATTTCCTGTGTTCTATAACCAACATGTCAAATTATTTCTCTCTTCAATTTCAGGTCATTGCTGTAACTACAGAGCTGCTGCCGTGCACGTGAACCATGACTGTGCTGAAGACGGTGCACAGCTTCCTCTCTCTCTTTCTCTCACACACTCTCACACACACACACACACACACACACACACACACAGGAGGTTGCCTAGCAACATTTTATGGAGTCTGGCAGGCAAGAAAGGGGGAAGCTCTTTCTCAGCAAGGCATTTCGGACTGATCTCTGAGGTAATGCTGCAAGATGGCAACTGTACAATAAAGGCTGATGCTCGCGCGTCTCACAGCATGAAACAACTACAGTATGGAGTGGCAGATCAGAGGAGCATGACCTGAATTATTCATTGGATCGATTGATAATTCTTTTAACAGGAGGTGATTGTATCGGCTCGTACCATAGAATGCCACCAATAGAGCAAAGGGGGAGGAAAAGCTGTAAACCATGATTAATAATAATAATAATGACCACTACGGCTGCATTTTGGGGATTATTTTCACAAAAATGAATCTCCTGGTTATTTTCCCAATTAACTAATCACTTCTATGAAATGCCAAAATTTGAAAAATAAAAACACCCATCCCAATTTGTCAGAGCCCAAGGTGACTTCTTCAGATTACTTGTTTTGTCCGACCAACAGTCCAAAACCCAAAGATTTACTATCATACATGGCACTGGAAAGCAGGAAATCCTCACATTTGAGAAGCTGGAACCAGCAAATGTTTGGCATCGTTTGTTGAAAACTGACTGAAACCACTTAATTGATTATCAGATGTGTTTCAGCTCTAACATTAACTATAGTGTAAAGCACCTTCCGAGTGTTTTGCAAACAAAGATAAGATGTTTGCTATTAAGAAAATAACCTTAAAACATGATAAACAGTATAGTAATGCACGGCCCTACACACTAAATGATCATGGGGAATCCACATTAAAAGGTATTTTAACTTGTGTAACACAAATATTGGCTATTTGCTTTGTATTCTGCAAAATGTCACTGCAGCTCCACTCTGCACAGCAGAACATCATCATTTTTCACTTGGCATTAAAGAACATCTTCTGTCCTGATCTTGTTAGTCTGCAGTAGGTTCAGCTGCCCTGAATGCTAATTGGAACCTAAGTGGGTGTCGGATGAGGGAAGTGACATCCATGTTTGAGCTGCAAACACCTGACTGTTCTCTGACGCTGCCTTTGTGTGGGCTTTTTTTCTGAGGGGAAAGTGGGCCCTGTGTGAGCTGATGTGATGGATTATTCACAACTTTAATAACTGTTGCTGCTGGAACATTCTGCATGCTGTAAAGGGGGAATTGGGTTTGTGCTGACCCAGTTTCAACACAACAGACAAGTACATGAAACCACGCCACATGCACAGAGTGAAATACAAACGTGTACATGAGCGCACGCACACACACCACTGGGATAAAACTCAGTCAGTTCAGGATGGAAAATAAGTCAATGTTCAAGTTCATCAGTTTGCCATCTGTTGTGTCCTAGTTTGCAATTGTTGGCTGTTGAATTTTCTCCAGATGATTTTAGATTATCATCTATAATGGCGCTTTGAGACCAAAAGCCCCACAAAGCTTTTGTGGAAGCGTTAAAAAAAAAGGTTTGGTCTACTTGACCACTTTCACTGCTGTGTTATTCATTTGACTATTGTCTCGTATAAAAGAATGATTCACTCTGACAAGGCGTTTATCAATACGGGCTAGAACTCACTGTACAGCACAAAGGATAGTTACATCAGATCCTGTTGTGTTGCTAAATGCACAACGCATGAAATGGCGTGTCATCTGCCCTCAGACTTACTCATAACCAAATGCTATTTTGTAAAGATGAGCAAGTAAAGAAGTACAAAAAGATCTAATAATGTCTGGCAGACCTCTCCTTCAGGATTAGATACTTGAATTATTTCAAAAGAGTGATTTATAGAAGTCCCATGGAAGATGAGCAACAGGTAGAACTCTGGCAGCACAACAGTTGACAATGCACACATTATTACACACAAATGATGTGTAATATTAATGTATTGAGCCAACACATTTGCACACTGTAAATATTGTAAATTTCTTTCTGCAGATCTGTAAACTGCTGGCAGAACAGCAGGTGGTCTTGAAAATAATAGATGCTGACGAAGGCTGTACTGAACAGGGTCAACTCACTTGTTTCATACAGTATCCATTTTAAACTGCACATCCTACAGCCAAATCAAACAGAAAACGACCAAAATAAAATTCGCAGCTGCACAGATGTGAGCGGAGGCTTTGGGGGATCTTTCTGATGCCAGTGAGTTTGCGCACATCTTTCTCCCAAAGCTGTTGGCTGGTAATTGTTAAGGGCTGGAAGGTTGTCAAACTGAAAACACCAAGGAAAAAACAGCACGAAGCCTTTGATCCGTGTCCCTTAAAAGACACAGTCCTCCTCTCTGATGTACCAAGACAATAGAAATTGAATATTTTATAAGTCATCCATCTGGAAACCAATAAAGCCGAGCCGTGGTAATGATAGTCCGTCTTTTCTTCCCTTCCACTCCCACTTAACGCTTCCATCAGGCTTACGCACTGATAAATTAACCTGCTATGCTACTTAGAGGGAATTCATTGCCAGAAAGTGCCACATTATCAAGCACATTCATGTCAAAATTTAATTTCTTCTCATCAACAGGTTTTACCGATACATCTGCATAGACTGCAACACTTTTACATTAAACAAGAATTGTCTGACTGACCTCTGAAAGTAACACAGAGAAAAACACACTAGAGGAAGAGAGCTGTCCCTCCTTTAACAGCATCCCCTGCCAATATCTTCCCTCTTGAGACTGTGTCTGCGTGCATATTCTTGAATCCAGCAGAGCCTTCACTGACGAGTTACTTTACCCCTGGCCACGTTAAGTCGTTATGGTACAATAGGCTAGAAAACCAGGACATTATAAACACATTAAGTACACATATGAGGGTCTAACTAGTATGGAGTGTCTGGTGGAGAACTATAGATGTGCTGCCATCTGTTAGCTTTGATGTTGTCGTGCTCCAGTTCACTCATCTCTCTGAACCTTAAACTAAACCTTGTAATTAGAATACAGCACAGAGGCTATTACTGGTGTGAATTAAACACCTGTCTGAACCGCAGCTTCTTCGAAAACGGTGACTGGACCACATACTTGAATATGATTCAAATGGTAATTCCACTTATGCAAATAAGCCAAGTATAATCAGTTCTACCGAATATCATATTGACTGATCTGTGTTGTGTGGCTTCAGAGATGGTGGGGCCCATAGGAAAGTATTCAGGAGTTGTCTAATGGTGTCAGGAAACACAGCCTTTTATGGTTGTTCTCCTTTGCCACCTGACTGTCTCTTACCTGCTTTTTGGGTTTGTAGAATTCTCTCATACACCCCCTCAGAGTTCTCTAGCAGAGTCTTGCTGGTCTGGATCACCTGAAAAGGAGACAAACATATTGTTCATATTTGACTTTATTTTCCACATCAGCAAAACTGGCATCCCACAATAAAGCAGGGAGCAGTCTCCGTCTGGTGGCTGCGTGTTTCTATCCAGGGAGGGCTCAGAAAAACAAGCTGTTATTACAGGCACGTTGGTGGGCGTGGGCGCTGAACTGCGTTTTTTAAAGCCAAAATTAGAGGGAAGGAGAGACAAGCGATTAGGGTGTTTATTAAAAGTTGAACAGGAACAGTGTCTTGTCTACAGGAGAAAAATATAACTGTCAATCCTGATACTTGGTTTTGAAAGCATCTCTTAAAAAGAACAGGCAGGTAATCAAGGTCATATGATTATAATGAGAGTAAAACGTAAACATCTGAGTCATTTTGAGGCAGACCACTATCGTGTTATCTGTGAAATTGCAGCTGTGAAAGATGCTAAGTTTAGCTCCTGTGGTGTTATGCGGAGCCTTAATTGAGTGCACAGCTCTGCTGACCTGCACACTGTTAAAACTCTCATGGTGGCCATTAAGACAGACAAAGACTTTGGGAATCCATTTACATATTAAATGCCAACACCGCATCCTCCCCACACCACCCTAAAAAAGAAAAAGCCTCTGGTTTCCTCACACAAGGACGACTGCACAGTGGAGTTTCACGAGGTTAATGATGCATATGTAGGCTGTCACAGATAGAGGGAAATAAGCACTGAGTGAACAGGGTGCCTGACACACCATCTGGATCTTTCTCTCCGATTATTTTAGTAATTGCTTAATTGTTTCATCTAAAGGAGATGATGCACCCAAATGTTGCTCTGCTTTTGATTTCAATTAGTGCCTGTTGGGTACTGGGGCCTTTGTGTTGTAACTGACTTGTACATTTACTTGTACACTCCCTAAGTGACTTAAGTGCACTGCAAGGTCATGTCACGAAGCCAGGCTGCCCTGCTCAGCTGCCAAGACGGAGAGGAAGGAAAGGAAAATAGTTTTATTCAAGCTCAGTGTAACAAAGGTACTCTGGAAAAAAAGAGCAGTGACCAACATCGTGTCCCTGAGATCGATCTCTGGAGTATGGCAGCTCTGTGGCCGGCCAGCCAGCGAGAGAAGGGGGGTGGGGGGGTTCTTTCAGAAATACAGGTGAAGGAACATTTTAATTAGGCTACAGCCACGCTAATACATTTTTATTTTAAAACTGTTTTAAAGCGAAAATGATCTCCATCCACACAAGTGTTTGATTACCGTTTCAAAAATAATCTCCGTCCATACTACACGCCTGAAAATGCATATCACATGACCATTCACGTGCACTGGGCATGCACGTGCCAGTGTAAACAGGAAGCAGATTGTCTACTCTGTGGTTGGTTGCTTAGGTGCAGAAAATACTACAAATGAAGAACAGCAATGGAGAAAAGTAAGACCAGAGGTTTCTCTGCATGGACCAACAACGAGGTGGAACTGTTACTGAAAGTAAGTGTTATAATTTGTTATCCATGTTGAATTAACCGCTGGTAGTTAAGGCTAATGTAGTTTGTTTTCTTCCGGAAATGGGTCACGTGATAGTAACTTGACAAATAGGAGAAGGACACGTCGTGACTGATGAGATCCAATCAGGAAGCGAACGTGGGCATCTGAGTCATGGTTTTCAAAAGTCTCCGTTTACGCCCGTCCTCACTAAAACGTAATTCCAGAGTTTTCAAAGTAAAACGGGGTCAGCAGCATTTTCAAGTCTCCGTTTTAGGGGTTCAAAAAAGCCGGAGTAGTGTGGTGATACTGATGGTGAGATTTTAATTATTGTCAAATCCCTTTTCCTCTGCATCCAAAGCCTGATGTAGCTTATTTCCCTTTGCCATAGAGCTCCATTGTTGTCCAAAAACTATTAAAAACACATTGTTGCACTGGGTGGCATGCACCTTCATTAATATGAACACAGGCACTGTAGTTTATTTTGAGTCAATCCCACACTACCCTGCTGCTGGAAATACTTATACAAGAGCACCAAATGCATACTAATCCCCAATACATGCACTAGTTATTTGTACATGTATTTAGAGTCAGGTTAACACAGATAGCTAACACTTTCATTAGATTTGTTGACAGTAAGAAAAATAGAGAATAACACCAGACTCAGTGTGGTAGGAAAACAGTTAATCAGCAATTCGGGGATTAATACTAAAGACTGTCTCTAATCAACTGTTGAGCTGCCGTCTTCTTATCAACATATACTGATTTTTTTTCTTATTCCACCAAGTCTCACTGGATAGTCATGAGATCTGACACGCTTTGTTTTTGTACTGACATTTTCTTGTTCTAAAGTCATATGATTACCTCCACGTTTCAAACATCCATTACATCATCACAATTCAGATCTACAACTCATTTTTGAAAGAACTGGTGAGGGCATGACAAAGTGAGGGATTTTCCAAAGACTTATAAACATGAAGCCTTTTTTTAGCATGACCACATAAAGAGTCCATCCCCTGATACTGTGTACTGTATGGGGGACAGATACAGATTCACAATCCCATGTAGCGAATTCACCATGTTATGCTACAAGCAGTCATGACTAAGTGATTGTGGCTGTTTGTGTCACTCGGCAGCTGCAGTTGCGGCACTTAGAGCTGTCGCACACGCTGTGATTACTTCCCTGATGGGAGAAGAAATTACCGACTTGGTGTCAGACACAGCATCTCAAATGTATTTAAAGGCTCTTTCTAAGGTAAGTGGGTGGACTTTGCCCCATTTGCACACTAAAGACTCTTGTAAGTGGTATGTTTAGTTCTATTATTATTATTATTATTATTATTACCACCCGCATGTAACAAAAGACAAATGCTCATTTATTTTTAAGGTGATGTTAGCTTAGCAATATCATTATGCATGTAACTAGTAAAACCTGAAGGGGAATACATTTTAAACACAACAGACCTTAATTCTGAATACAAAGCTATTAGAGATATGCAGATGAAAAATAATACATAGAACTAATATTTATATACAGTTCTAATATATAAGTGCCATTGAAAATAATACAAAAATAATACTGGGTTACTGTCAGACAAAACAAAGACTAACATACAAAACAAAGGTGACAGACAGAGCATTTTCCGTCAGGGCCCCCAGACTTTGGAACAACCTTCCAGAGGGGATTAGGATGGCGATCTCTTCATTTAAGTCTCTTCTTAAAACACACTTTTATAGTCTAGCCTTTCTGTGATCTTTCTTACCCTCCCACACCATTTGTTTATTTTAATTTTTTATTGCTATGTTTTATTACTGTGTTTTATGTCTTATTGCTTTATTGTTCTATTGATGGTGCTATTGTTCCTATTGTTTTTATGATTAACACTTTCATGATTCTGTTGTTTGTTGTTTTTACCCTGTAATGCCCTTTGTAAACCTTGTTTTGGAAAGGTGCTATATAAATAAAGTTTATTATTATATGGGCTTTGTATTCCCCTTCAGTTCAGTGTTTCTGTGAGATTGTGCTTTCCTAACTCATTTAGATTTACAGGCAGTGTTGATTCATCTGTTGTGAACAAAAACAGAAATGAGACCATATTATCTAAGCCCATAAACTGGCATCGTGCTGAGTCTCTCCACCTTTTTCTCAGCACACAAATGGGCAGGGATTGAGACCCAGATTCTATTTTTGCCAATTAGGAAGCGAAAGCCTGGTTACTCCCAGTGGTGGATTTTGACACAGTGCCTGAATTTCTAATTGTACTGTTCCATACATTATTTACAAGTCTTTCAGTTTGGCTCTCCTCGTTTCATGGATGCCTCTGTACTTGTCAGTGCTCCTTCAGCAGTGCACCTTCCTGCTCGCCGTCTCCTCTGGCTCACTGCTGATGATCAAGGCCTGCAGCTTCACACCACTTAAGCCCTTGCTCTTAATTTATTCGATTTTGGTCCCCAAATACCAGTCATTTTATCCTTTCTTCCCTTCAACTCAATTTTCTTGGCGCTCCTATCAGGGCCAATTAACTAGCCCTCCACTCCCTGTCTGAATAGAGCAGAGGGGTCACCTTAATCGGTCTGCATCAGAGTCTTTTCAGCATCATCCCCCTTTTTCAGATGTTCATCTTTCAGTCGCAAGGGTTGAAGAGTGCTATAAAAATAACACAGCTGGGTGCAGATAACATTTAATTGTGTTTTCGTTTCCCTTCACACAGTTTCTCCAACTTAAATTACATGTGAAATTTCTAACTCTTCGCACTTGTGTCACACAGGTGTGCACACCTCCCGTCTTTGTGTGAAGTGACACTATATTACAAATGTATCAAACTCAATATTTAATATGATGCTACCAACACCATGTGTGCCCTTGCCAATATGTTTTCACCTTACAGTGTGTTCTCCCTCTATGCATACTGTAAATGTGTGACACCAAAAACAGCTGGGCTCAGACACTGATGCTAAACACTGAATCTAATCTTACAGGGTTGAATAAATGTTCCGGGGACATAATAATGCTGCAGCCAAAAGGCAGGAGATAAATCTGATAAAACAAACTAATTACTGGATGCAACATTATTTAAAGTAGTTCACTTGTTGCTCTACTTCTGCCAGGGGATCTCTGTCCCCTGCCTGAAATAATAATGGAAAGTCGACTTGCTCATAATGTGCTGAGAATCAAAATAAGAGAACAGGATGTGTTAAGGATAATGGGAGTGTCTGGGCATAGCGTCAGTGGAAGGTTACATAACTTGTGAACATTGATTTTATTATTTAACAAAGCTCCAGCCCGTTACCTAACCATTCCTGTTGACCCCGTTAAGTCCGGTAAAGCCAAGGTATTGATTTGATTGGAGTCAAAGCTAGTGTGCTTGGTTAGGTCTTCTTTTTCTCTTTGATGGATGCACAGCTAGATAGATAGCACCACGGCAATATCCCCCTTAAACTACCATTTATACGTTGAGAAATAAAGTTTTTTCTCAGTAAGGAACAATGAAGATGGACAAGAAAGAAAAAGCACACTTTACTTCAAAACATCAGCAGATTAAATTATGTCTGCTGATTTGTTCCTCAGTATCTTTTGTATTCTTTGAGGTTTGTATAGCTGAATGTAAAATTCCCCTATTTTACCCGCACAGATCAGTCATTTGCATCTCTTCCTCTTGTGTTTTTAATTATGGTAAGTAATTTATCTGATTCATCTGCTTGTACCACTTTTGCTTCCAGGTGTTACTGCTGTGCAAATACAGTGAACAACTCTTTCCGACTACTACTCACCATGTCATAGGTGGTGACGACTTTCTTGAGGACCTCTGGTAGCAGGCCTTGGGGCTCCAAGTTAGGGTACTGGTCACTGAGGTTGAACACCAGAAGGGGGGTGTTGTCGGGTCCAGTCAGTCGAGGGGAAAGGGCCAAGATGCACTGCTTCAGGTTAGCCACAGCTGAAAGGCCGCACAGCTCTTTAAAGGACACAATGGCATTCTGCAGAGAGAAGAGAGAAATTACAGCTGAGCTTGCATGCAGGTATGCTGGTTTTTACTGGCATGCCAAGCAAAACATGTCTTATGGTATAAACATTAGTAAAAGTCTGAAAAGAAAGGAACGTTTCCACTATCCCTTGTTGCTAAAATCTGGCACTGATCTGCATTAAATATATAACCACAACCCCACAGAGTAGCACCCTCTCAGATGAAGTGGCTGGAAGCTCACTCATTACCTGTGAGAACTTTCATTTTGGCACTTGTTAGCTACTAATAAACACTCTGGACTTTGGACTGACACCAGTAATACATGGACATGAAACAAACACACACACAAATCCTACCCTTCCTGTGAAAGGCCAAATTTAAACCCTACATAAACAACCGTAGAGACAAACTGTGACAGGGCGGCCAAGATGTGTTATAGTCTCAAGGCCACTGGCTTGTTATCACACAATGACTGCAATATAAACAGGGCTACCAAAATAAATCCTAATACAATGCCTGAAGAAACACAACATGAGACCAACCACAGAGTGTTGCGACACTCCAGCACAGCATTTCTCATAAAATGTCATATGTTTCTTTACAGAGACTTCAAATGATGGTTGAAGACCACAAATATGACATGAATGTGGATGTGTAAAAGAAAATTAAGCCTTGCTTAATATCAGAAAAGAAAAACAAAGGTTCAGCATGACACTGGATTTGTCTGGATTGGGAGCATGTTAACAGCTTACTAAAGGCCATGTTCATCATCTGCTGTAGCTGCAGTGATCATAAAAAATTATTTCAACGGAATTGTTACATCTATCATTCCACTGTCACCTTTTGCAATTTACACATTAGAAGTTATGAATATCTACTATTCAAACAGGAATCTCATCACAGTGTTTCTCAACTTGTCTCCCTGCTGTTTTGACTATTGTGCAACACATAAGGATTAAATCAAATCTGTTTCAGTCAAGCCTAGTGGTTTTGTGTTTCTCTTTCCATAGTGGGAGCCTTTTTTAGATTCTCAAGATTCTTTGTAGTAAATCTGGTTATAATCTACACTTGACTTGGGGTTTCTCTTCAATCTACAGAAAAACATTCCCATGCTGGAAGATGGAAGAAAAATCATGCAGTTACCACATCCATGATGTTATTGTTGGCTCAATAGTGCACACGTCAGAGGATACTAGTGAATAGAATAAGCAGTTTCATTTAAATGTCTTACCTGCATGTTTTCTCTGAGGTCTGTTGCCTCCCTCAGTGGCAGCATGGCTGTTTTGAAGACATCATCCAAAGCCTTGATCAATAGCACTCTCATGCTGGCATACTCTCTACTCCTCTTGCCCTTTCTTACAGACAGTCCCCTTTTGTGTGGTTTGCCGCCTCCTCTTCGATTGGTTATGGCCACATGAACAAACAACAAGGTATGTGGCAGAACCTCCCCTGTCAGAGATTGTAGCGGTACATGGCGAAATCCTGGCTGGAGACACTCAAAGGGGATTGTATACTGGCCGATAAATTCATCACCAATATAGTCGTCGTCTAGCACCACAAAGCGCACCATTGCAAGCTCTGGGAGATTTATCTGAAACTCAAAGCTCTCATCAAACAGAGGGTTTTCCCCATTCTGGTTGACCGTTTTAGTCCTTTGTTCAGCGCAGTCAGCAGGAATGCCATGTATTTCCACATACACATAGGGGTCTACTACGTCTCCTTTGGCACCTGAGCCTTTGGGTTTTGGGAAGTTTTGTCCACTGATGATCTTGATGTGTAAGAGCTGTGGAGAAACACCAGGCACTGAATCTTTAGTATTGGCGCTAAAATATGAAACCTGCTCCCTCATGATCGCTGGACGCAGCACATAGCCACAGTTCCCATTCTGACGGAACCAGCCGATGTTTAAATCCATCATCAGGCCAGGAGTCTGGTAGTTCATTGCCACAATCTGGCAACCACACTTCCAAAAATCTTGTGGATTCATGTTGCTGGAGTCAATCCGCATGGGGCTAGGGTAAACCCGCGCTAAGAACTTCTTGTTGTAGTTAACAAAGTCACCTGGGAAGTCACTGGCGCAGCGACTTGCAAAGACCTCATTGAAAGAGCAGAGCTCCCAGTGCTTCTGGCTCTGGAAAGATGTTGGGAAGTCTTTGAACTCCACAGACTTACACATGGTCACCAGATCAGAGAGGTCCTTCGACAGCTGGAATTTCTTGGGAGCAATAGTCTGTTGTTCCGCAGACTCAATGCTCATCCTTTGCGACATCTCTGCCCCCTCGTCCTCATCCGTCACCTCACCTTCTGAAGCAGTGCAGTTCGTGCTCAGTTTCTTACCCTTCAGCAGGATCTTTCCCTTCAGTTCAGAGGGAGAGGGGAGGTAGCAGTCCTCAGGTTTTGGGTGATCTAGGTGGATCTTGTCTCCAAGGATCTTCTTTAGGTGCTGAAACATGACTCTCTGCTGCTTTAAGGAGCAGTGGTTTTCTAAACACAGCATCAGTGGAAAATCGGATGCAACAAAGGCATACTTGTTGATGACGTCAATGACGCTGCGAAACACAATCTGTGACGTCATCGTGTGACCTGTGTAAATAACAGGTTCGTTATCAGGCCCATCCCACACATCCAGCTCTACACTGCGGCAGCCCATCTTGAGGGCACGGATATACCCTGTCACATCAGAGGGACCTCTGAACTGATCTTCTATCAGATATGTGTTGTGGGATGCGTTGATGTAATAGTGGGACAAGGGCTGGTTCATGTCTTGGCATACTGATTTTTGTTCAGGGTCAAATATATGGCACTCTGGAGACATAAGATAGTTGGTGAACCCATCAAGAGAAAGCCAACCCTTGAGCTGGCCCTCTTTAGATGGTTCATATTTCTGAATGACCTCTAAGCTGGTGTCTTCACTGACTTGTGCCATACCCTGCTCTGCCTCCAGAAATATCATTAAGTCCTTGGTATCCAGAAATTCTTTGTTACTGGAGAACTGAACAAAGAGAAAATAAATTTCTGGTCTGGTGCAAAGATCATGAAAGACCTCAATGAACTCCTCTTTTGTCACATCAGAACCTGCTTTGTCCTTAGCTTTGTGAAGCTCCTTGAACTTCAGTTCTATTTTCACATTTTTAAGTCCAGGGTTCAACTTTTTGACTAGCTGCACAGCAGCACATATTGTTATTTGTTTGCTGTTGTTACCGTCTGCCTCATCAAAAAGTTCACCTAGCCAAGATGAGCGCATGTTGTTCTGACTGCTCTCTATCATATTCAAGGTATGTTTCCCATAGGAGATCAGGTACCTCAGGCCTGTAACCCATATGTTGGCTACATCTGCAGTGTTTGCCACCAAGTCCAGGGACTCATAATTTTCCCCAAAGATGACTGAGAAAGCACAGTCCTCTGATATCTGATCATAGGTTCCATTCGTTCTAAAAGTGTCTGTATTTTTCCCTGTTCTAACCTCCTTGATGGATTTTACATCAATTTTGGCCTTTTCTGATTCCTTCTTTGAGGGCTCCCATCTCAAAGACTGCATGTCGGCATCAAGGAGAAAGTAGCGGTGGTAAACGCGGGAATTGGATCTCACTTTCTTCAGCTCAGAGCCATCCACCATTGCACTGATGCAATCACTCGCACTGCTAATTTTCTTCTCAGTGGGCATGCTGCTGAATGATACAGTCTTCTTTCTTTCTTTACGCTGTCTTGAGCCATCCTGCAGAGAAACAGAACATAGTGCATAAATAAAAATACTTCCATTGATATTGAATGATAAATAAAGCCATATGATTTATAAGACACTTCAAACAATAAAAAAAACATTGAGTGAATACTTTGAAACCTCTTTTTTTTATAGGAATATAATGCCCATCTGTTCAGCTGTATAAAGGCATGGTTTTCTTGCTTCTTGAAATGTTAAAAGTTTGAAGATAGAAGGGTTTTGTCCACATTTACTACTATACTTAAAATGTATGCTATTTTATACTTCTACTCTGTAAGTCGACCCAACAGTAAATACATTTGTTAAAAGTTAATCATTTGTATTTTGTCATTGTGGTACTGATACTTTTACCTAAGTAGAAGATCCCACCACTGCATAATGCTAAGGCTAAGGAGAAGCATAACCCTGGGATTACTTCACATTCATACTGCCAGTGCGTTGGCTTGTTTTAATGACAGAACAAAATGCTGTTCCATGTGTTCATTGCAGTTTGATTTTACCACAATTTTATCATCAATTCCTCAACTTTCCTCTAGCCTGTCACCTATCAACATTTCTTTAAATTATTTACCAAATTGCACAAATTGAATAAAATCTGAATACAGGCATTCCCCTTTTTGCCTTCAGCAAAAGACCTATTTCACTTTATTCTTTAAAATCAGACAAAACTATTTTATAGTAGAACTCAGGATTAAATATTCTGCCTTCAAGTTTTCAATTTAAAGACCAAATTCAGGTAAATATCTACCTTACAGAACAATACAACAGAACACAACATGCTGCTTGCTCTGATATACTGCTTGCAGGTCATGTCATGTCCTTGCTTCCTCGTTCCTCTTTGTTCCCTCTGAACAGTTGCTGAGCAGAATCACAGCAGCAACTCTGTTGGGTGACTTAAGGTACCTGTCACTGTATATTATGGAGATACAACAGGAAATCTCCCTCAGGAGTGTATCGCCCACACAAATTCAGTCGTCTACAGCAGCCACATTCCTGACATTTTCAATGAACCATGCTCTTTCCGCTGCAGCAGGTTCCTTCAGCACAAGGACATCATTTTATATTTTGGATTATTCAGACTCATTTTATAAATTCTGCACCAGCCAAATCCAAACCCTTGTTAATTATCATGTGGCAGCTTAATAGTACCACTTTATACAAAAGGAATGCATCATTTTATCAACTATATGATGTTGCCAAGTTAAGAATTCCTTAGACTGCACTCCAGTAGAAACCCTTGATCTTAATTTTCTTTTGGGGTTTAATGAAATGCTCAAAGCCTTCACAGCCTCTTATGTAATCAAACTGAGACGAGCATACCTCACATACTAAAAGAACCAGTACTCATAAACATCACTATGTCAAAGAAAAGATGGGCAAAGTCACAGAATCTGATTTAATAATAGGACTGGTGGGTTATACATATGATTTACGTGTCTATATCTACATGTCTGTAAATGCATATAGGATCTTTCACACGTCCTCCCTCTGATATTTACATCTTCCTCCGTTTACCTATTCAGCTGACAATATTAAGTAGACATTCAGCAGACTAAGACAGATGATAGCTGTCATTAGCTTTTTTATATTCTTTAGCAGTTTCATCATAATCACTTGTTTTTGTCTACGGTCTGTCTGCTTACTGGTTCCCCTATGGTCTCACCACACTACCATGGCTCAGAAGTTGCTGTTAGAGATACACAGGGATTAGCTGTGCTATGTCATGTACTCTATCTACTTGTTTGCAATTGGACAAGATGCAAAAAAAGGAATGCATACTGACCCACAGTGCAGCCTGCTGCAGACAGCGCAGTCTCAGTCAGATTGTTTATTTGCTTGCACAATTAAGACATCATAGTAGATGACATACAATAATAAAAGTAAACAGATATGTACAGAGGAGGACAGAAGCCAAGGAGGCTTAAACAAAGTCCTCCCCAACATGGAAAATGTCTCTAATTCAGTCAAGTGAAATAATAAACAGATTATCAAACAGATCCAGGGAAGTCTGTCAGTGGGCAATTCTGAAATTACATTAGGCCAAATAATATTATGTAATTATTTTTCAAAATTAATTAATCATTATAAATCCCAGACTGGCACATTTACTCTGATTGGTAGAATCTTACACCTCCCCATGTATGGACCATGTCAAGTAAAATGTAAACATAATAATCCCATTCTTTTACACAGTCTGCTGCTTAAGGACAGTTCATTATATAAAGGAAGATTAAAACCTAAACGCATGACTGCAGATAATCCTTATGATCTGGGCAAGAATGTGGACATGCTGTCTTCATGTTAACCTTGAGTTACAGTCACATCTGACTTACTGAAATGTTTGTGTTTCCTGCTGTATTGCCAGGGCCGCCATGCCAGGCATTCTGCTCAGGATTTCCTTCTGCTTCCTTTACCAAAACTAGAAAACAATACTTCACACACCCATCTCTGTCTTAGCATTTGTTATTATTTCCTGAGGAGACCATTTCTTATGCAACATTCCCCTTTCTGCCTCTGGTGGAAGTCAAGAGGGCCCAGGGTGTTTTCTTTTGCAATAGGTATAGTTTTATTATTCCTTAAATGGTGCTTTAAAAGACAAGATCACCATCATCAGACTGTCTATTTATAGTTCTATCAGATATTTGCTTTAATAGGGTACATATTCTTCTAGACACACATATCACTTATCTCTCTCATCTGTTTCTTGGAGTTCAACAATAAACTATCTTCAAAGTGAACTATGATCAAGATTTTTTTGATCTGGCTAAAGCACAGCACCAAAACAAGCTTTAAAATGGGAATACCTGAAATCAGCCTCAATTAAGACCTTGATCTTTCCTATAAAGCTCAAGATTGCTGTGTTTTAGCATAAAATAGCTTAGATTGCTTTTAAGGATTTATGGACCTTTACAGGTAATCATCAAATTACCTGTGTAGTTTGATTGGGCGTGTATTAAAATTCCACAGGGCAGAGTGTTAGTTATAAAAGTGTGAGCTGGAAAGTACATTTCATAAGCCAGAAATTACAGCACCAGTAAGTACATGCTGAGTCACTGGTATTGATCAACAACCTTATTTCAATCTCCGCTTGATGTGTAGCCATCATTTTGTGTTAATCAGTACCGTCACTAAAGAGAACATCCAAAACACACTGCCGTACAATACTCATCACTTCTTTGAACCCTGTGAAACTGTAGTTTCTTGTATAAGTGTGGCTTAACAGTGCTCATTATCCATTACCAAGTTTATTTTTATTTTTAGTTACATTCAGAGAAGAAAACCCCTGGTACATTTTGAAAGCGAGTCAGTAGAACATAAAAAGGATTTTGGATGTTTTCATGGTGTGGTTTCATAATAAAGAGATAATAACAAGGCTAATCCCATCAGGTTCACCCTTACTGGGGAAATTACTTTTATGCCTTTACATACAGTTTCAGTATGTGTTTGAGAGTGTGTGCTGAGTAAGTGAGTGAAGGAGACAGAGAGTGAGTCAGAGAGAGGAAAACACAGGAAGAGACAAAGAGAAAGCAAGTGAATAAGTAAGACAGAGTACATCCAACTGCTCACAGATCCCATAGGAATCCAAATCCCCTGATGGACTGAATCCGCATTTTTTTTTCTGGCTCAGTGAGTAGTTATGAACTGTCTGTACAACTGAGGACATGAAAAGGGACCTATTACTCTCTGCTCCACAGTTTTACCTACATCCCCAACAACAAACAACGTGAATCACCTGAATCACATCGCAGCAGAAATCAGCTTTCAGCTCCAGACCTGCATTTGCTTCAGTTCACAACAACGTAAATCTATTCAATCAGCAGATACATCTCTATTGTTTCAACTGTACTGACACTAATTATGTTTATGAACACTCCTATTCAATGCTCAATTATTAAAGTCTGTTTATGATTGATTACATGATACTTAATTTTACAAGTTAAATTTCGACATCCTGCACATATTCATTTTGGAGCTGAAAGCAATCTGCCAGATGTCCTTTGGCACAAAGTCCTGATATCAAGAGTCAGATGCTGAATCCTTTTCTAACTGTGGATTAGACCGCACACTGCATTAAAGTCTCCTCCACTACCTACCAAGCAAACCGAAGAAGCTCACACATATCCCACACCTCTAACAGTGGGATATGTACCTTTTTTAGGATTAATAGTTCAACCCAAGATTAAATAACAAAAGGACAGGAAGCTGCTCGCCACCAGAAATCAGTTAGCCTGAAGAGATTCTTATACAGTAATCCTTTAAAACAGCAGCCTGTTTGATTATGAGTTATTATATCATGATTTCAATTTTCACAATTAAGTTTCGCTCTTATTTTTTCTTATTCAACATACTGATGGTTGGGTAAATCTATGGCTTTAACTTGACTTTGAGACAAACACTTAGATATAATGGCCAATTATAAAGTGGAGTTTACATTATACCCAGCACATGGACATGTACCAGTAGATGGTCAGCACTTAACTTCATGGCTGCCTACAATGCAAGTCCGCACTTTATGTATTGCATAAGTTCTCTACTACTTTCTATGACTGGATTCAACTTCACCACTTGCTGTCTCTCCATTCAGTCATAATATGATACGGTTCTCATATTAATACAGTATAGCATAGTTAAATAGTTGTACCTGTGTCAAAATAAAGTTAAAACATACTACAAAATTCTTAAAAAATACACACCACAGATTTGGGAGCATGCTTAAGTAGGTTTTTGGTGTAGCATTAAAAAAAATAAATGATTATGTTTCTTTTTATTTTGTTTGAAAAAGTAAAACACTTAACAGAGGATTATGGATTATTCAGCCAGGATCTTTAACTAAAAGAAAACAAAAGGCAATATATACAGTATTGTTCCATCTCGACTATAAAACTATCCACATATGAAGGAATGTCAGCATTTTGAGCATATCATGCTTAAATCCCATGTTCTCTATGCGTTAGAGTATTAGGGATGAATGATTAAATGTGTTAAATTATAATTATTCTGCTGCAATTAATTGGCAGGGAGATCTGTTGAATCAAACCAAGCGCTCCTAATTTCTTCCAAAGTTGCATCATCACATAACAAGACTGTTTTAACACCACCTGATATGTTAAACAGACAAAGGAGGCTGAGAAGAAAACAAATCTAATGTGTGTGAAAGAGAGATGGGAGAGTAACACGGTGACGGGGAAAAAAAAAAAAAACTTTGGAGGAACAAAAACTAGAAGAAACTGAGTCACAAGGAAACCCAACTGGTGACAGTAAAGAAGAGGAAATACATGTATTGAAAGTCAGTTCTGATGAAAGTGGGCTGGTCCCGAAAAAAAAAAACAGGTCACCTTCTGTTTTGGAAACTTTTCAAAAATGGTGATGACACTCACTTTGCACCAACTGCACACATGACAACACCACAATTTATACAACCACAAAAAAAAATCCAACAAACTGCAATATAATGAAGCTATCAAGGAGAACAACATTACCACCTGTCTGAGGAAGGAAAAAGGTGTCATTTTTTAAATCTTGGAAGAACACAGTAAATGTATCTTTACACCCCCATTTGTTGGGATATATTATATATCATATGTTTTATAAATGCAGTGAGACCTCTCTTATGTGTATGTGAAAATACTTACAATCATAATTATTTTAATCAAGACCAAAAAACAACCAGGACCTTATAAATAATAAGACAGTAAACTGTACATAATACACACTGTTTGTATTCAACATTTAATATTCTAAAGCCTAGCCAATATTCCAGTAAAGAGCTTGTTGTTTCGTTCTCTAGCTGCACTGCATTCAAATCCCACAGGAGTTTAAACCTGGTAAAGGCCCAGCTGCTTCTGTTCTGTACCATATGATATCAGTTGGTCAAGTGAAGTGTGAAGAGGCTGACTACCCTGGGAGTAAGCTTTTACAGCTCTACCATTTCCTCAAATATAAAGCACAGTTACATGTCTCTTTCAGGGACATTGTGGTTGTAACTAAAAGTTAGCAGTCACTAGAGTTCAATGCGAGCTGACATCAAAAACGGACCTCAATTTCAGTATGAATAACAGAGTAAAGCTAGTAAGCAAAGACTTCATTGAAAGCGCTGAAACGATAAAATGTTTCCTCGAAATTTAAACTCAGTTAAGCTTTTCTATGGTACTATTTCAGTTCTGAAAAAGGAAAATATACCAGAGAAAACTTGCCTTAATTGTTTGTCACCATTTGCTTTGGGAGAGAGCCTCTCATGTTCTCAAATATTGATTGAGCCATTAACCACAGTTACAATATATTCATTTGTTAATTCAAAACAATTAATAAGTACCTTTACACAGCGTTGATGTTTTTTGTTGCAGACTATGCCCTATGTCTACAGAAGCATACTGAAAACCTTCGGGAGGCTGGTAAATCAATGGAATTACACAACACACACCCAGACACAAATGGGTCACGTCTACTCTTCACAAAAATGTGAATATGTTTCTTTTAAATACTGGATAGGGAAGAGGAAAAAACACAACATACAGTAATTAGTCCATAGCTGCTGGAAAGGATGATTAGTTGTTACCAATAAACTGCTGCTGAATAAGTCTGTGAAAATCATCAGTGATCTCTGGCCTGCAGATATCTTTTTATGAATAATGTAATGAACTTCCTCTTCTACCACTGTGTGCAATTTGTTTATTTGTCCTGCTAGCCAGCTTTAACCATAGCCATGTAACCTCTACAACTGGTTCCCTAACATTTTTATGGCTAGTGTGACAAAAAATGTTTTAAATGGGACCTTGAGTGAAATGTCAACCAGCAAGCCAAGCACAGTGACGTTTTGAATCATTACCAGAACTACTTCTCATTTCACGGTGAGCACATAATTTGCCAATCAGTGCAATGGGCCTACTTCAGATGGAATGAGACAAAATAAAAGGAACAGTGCTGATCTCTGACATACACTGATAAGACTCAAGGTCACTCTTAATCATTTCAGTAACAAAACAAAACAACAACAAAAAATCACCTTAAAAACAAGGATCGTCTACACTACTGGGTCTACAGGATCCATAACCTCTCTGCCTACAATGCAAACACCCATATATCAAATAATCTTCTTCAAGGCCACCCTGGGGTTATGGGCCACTGACCCACACTGCAAAGGCAAAGCCACTGTGATACTGGAGATGGCCACAGTGGAGAGACATGTGCTTTCATACTAACTTCTCAATTGTCACAAAAAGAGACCTACGCCTATCCTTTCTTCAGGTAAAGACAGCGTTAGGACTAGAAAATGACTCAAACTCATCTCGCCATATAATTGTATCATGACAAAATTCTCATGTCTGTGGTTCACAGTTCTCAACTGAATTAGTGTTTTTTTCCTGTGAAATCTTAAGTACTTAATGCAAATACGTCTTGAAAACGTAGTGTGGAAATGGAAATGGCAATGTGGAAATTGAAAAGTCTGACAGAATTGTTAAGTCTGGATGTCAGACCTTCCCAGGTCCCTTTCTCGGTTCAACCACCACAAAATGAACCTCAACCTGTGACAAATACTGCTAAAGTGTGTCAGTGTGGAGGTGTTGTGGAGACTCTTATTAGTGCATGGGTGAACTTCACACTTTCAAAACACAGAATCAAGGTAAGAAACACCTTTATGAGTGCTGTAGTCTCACCTGTAGCCCATTAACTACCACCTTAGCATCATGTTGACCAAGGAAAACCCTGAGATATCAACTGCTGCACCTGAGAATGCTGGCATAAGTAATAATGAATGGTAATAGAATAGTACTGAAACAAGAGAAATATGCCTCAGACCACTAGCATTGTTTCAACATTTTTTCACTTTTCACTGAAAAGTAAGTAAGGATTATACACAGAGACGTGAAATGTAATGTTTGAGTGGTGCGGCTGGTCTTTATAGGACCAGCTTTAAACAGCTGTGGCACACATTAAGAAACCATGCATGCTACCACATCTTACAATTAGGCCAGCCTGCAAAGTACTTACACTGTTAAACATTACAGTGAGCACACCAAAACAGTCAGAAACACAATCTTGATCAAATTGAGCTTCAACAAACATAGACAGGAACTATTTACCCATTTATTGATGAAGTGCAATGTAACAGCTGTGGAGCACAGTGTACACACTACTTAATTGTTCAATCATGTCAGACTTCAAAAGGATTTACACATTATTCAAGTCCGGTCAACACTGCACTTGCTGAAAACAATCTTATTCGCATTCCGATCAGACCTCAACCGGGGAATGAACAAGCAAAACTGTCATGTCACAGTTCAGACTAACAGAAGAGAGTGTGCACCGCATCAGCACAGCTCAGCATCTGATGAGGCATCCATGATGACACAGTTTCAGAACACTGGCAGGCTTCAAACGCTCTGCCTGCACATTTTAACTGCCAATTTCATAAGATTTCCACAGCCAACATTGTTATTATAGCAAAAACAGCTTAGCTGATTCATTCTAGGAGCCTCTGAGGTTGAACAGCAATGCAAGACAATGCTGAGGCACTGGGAATAACAACTGGTCAATTTTATTTCAATCAAATCCAAACAGGCTGTTTCCTCTAGGATTAAAATAGTTAATGTAAGAGTATGTAATCATTTTGATCATCAGCTTTGTTCAACATGTCGATCGTTTATTGTGTGGCCCCTACTATGGATGACAGTTCCCACAAAATAGAGGTTACATGTTAACACGTTACTTGCAAACAGAACCAGACTTTGGCAGGACTCCAGTTTGTGTTTTCATCAAACAGCTTTCCAGTTTGTAAAGTCAACAAGAACAAGTTTCTAGATCAAATTAGAATGAGAGAAGAGTCAAGTAAACCGATATATATTATTTTCGATTAATTGATCAATCATTTGGTCTAAAACATAAAGAAAACTGTGAGAAATTACCATCACAATTTCCTAGACGTTCCCTCAAAGATATTCAGTTTACTATAACATTAAGACAATGAAAAGAAGCAAATCACATTTGAGAAGCTAGAACCATCAAATGTTTGGCATTTTTGCTTAAAAAAAATTATTCAACGACTACGCCATTATAAAAGATTATTGACTATTAATTTTTTTGTCGATGACTAACCGACTAAACGTTGCAGCTCTAGTCTACAGCAATTACTGCCAAAGTAGACCATATTGACATAGTCTAGACTATGTTACTTATGCATCAGCACTTCAGAAAAGTTAAATTTTAAAACTTCAAGAGCTACTACACTGAGCAAGTAAATACTGCTTTTCTATGATCCATTCCCAGAAAGTTAATTTCCTGTGAGAGCAGTCTTTTTAATAAACATACATTCTAGGAGTGACAGTTAGCTTTGCATTTTCTCTCAACAGAGGGACTTATTAAGTATCTTTTATCGACATCACAGAGTCACAGCCTTGATTCTTTGGATTCCATTCCATTATAGTGGTATAAACTTCATCATTGATAATTAAACTCCATGTTAATTGTTTTAAATATGTATTCTCCTTTCTGTACTTCACTGCTTATTACAGTAAAATATTAATTCAACTCATTATCAGGGCATAGAACCACTTCTCCCATTAATGTGGCCATGTAGGTCTGTCACGATAATTACATTATCGACTCATCGTAAGATATATGGACATGACCTCAACCATTTTTGCTGACCTCGATATTGCCTGTTGTTTGTTTACATAAGAATGTCACCAACATGATGCCAGAATAACAAGCAGGGTTCTCCCTACTAGCGCCACAGCAGAATGAGAAGAAAAAAAATAAAATACGCTGACACACGGTTTTGCTATCATTTCTGGTCACGCTGCTTCTGTCTCTCTCTGTGTCAGAGTTTCACCGTGGGCAGGGCTTAGGCAGCTCCTCCACACACACACACACACACACACACACACACACACAGAACCAGGTGAAGTGAAGATAACATGTTACTCGAGGCAAATAGGTGTTTATCCCGCTGCATAATTCCAGCCAGAAAGTTTTGGAAGAATAAGTCCACTCTCCACTGCTCCAGTGGGGGAAAATTTTGGGTTTAAGCCGAATGAGAGAGGAGAGCCAATTAACCCAAATGAGCCGGTATTGTTTTGTTTGTGTGGTTTTATTTTATTTGTTTTATTTATTTAGGATATTTAAATTTTTGTTCACATTCCAGTTCCAATGTCTAAATATTCTTAAGTTCATTCATCATTAAAAGTTCATTGCTCTTTGAAATGGTGTACTTGCATTATTATGCTATTATATCATCATTATATATCAGTGGCATAAATGGTCTTAAAATGACAATAATATTGTTTCTCGATTATTTTTGGGACAATATATCGTCCAACAAAAGTAGTTAGCTGTGAATTCAAAGAATCACAGCCTTAATTATTTGGATTCCATTACATGTGGTGTAGAAACTTGAATGTTCATAATTAAACTCCATATTAATGGTTTAATTATGTATTCTCCTTCCTGTGCCTCATTGCTTATTACAGTAAAATATTAATTCAACTCATAAGGGCATAGAACCACCTCTCCCATTAATGTGGCAGAACTGTAATAACTGCCAAGTAATTTGAGCTTCCTTTGAAATAACTGGGTGAGGCAAGCAGCCCTTGTGTAAATCAGTGACACCTGAGTTGATGAATGAATAGGCAATTATTCAGGTAAGCGGCTGAGCGCTGCTGCGAGTTGCCTTGAACGCATGCAGCCTCTATGAGTGAATGTGAGACAGCAGCAGGACCCTGCATGAAGGATGGCTGTCAAAAGATCTGTCATAAATTACCCCATCAACTGCCAGTGGCTTTGATTTGGGCAACTGGATTACACGCAAGCATGCAAGCTACATTGCTCAAAGATGTAACCCAAACAGAGAGAGGAGTTTGGGTTAGCAGATTTAGGCTAAATGATGGTAGGGAAGTCAGTCACAACGCTTCAGTAGCAGTTTCTTGAGTGACACTATGAATAATTAATTTGACATTGCTAGGCAATATCAACAACATTCGCATTGCCACATTCTTAATGGGAACTTAATATCCCCACTTCAGTTAAAAACAATGTGCAGTAGACACCCCCCCCCCCACCACCACCACCACCACCACGGGGAATTTGCTGAACATGGATGCTCAGTGTGAGTGTTATAAAGTTAGGTTTCTTGCTCAAGGCCACTTCAACAGTCATTCCAGGAGAGAATCTGTTTCACACTGCATTCCCCCAATACGATTTTCTTGCTTCAAGTCTGTATTTGGTCCTACAAAATAGGACAAGTAATGACTACATTTACCCATTCCAGTGAAGGTACTCACATAGATAAATGTACTGTAGCATATACAACTGTAATTATGTACGACAATTAATCAGACTGCAGAATGGAAACAGTGTTTGGGAGTTATTTATAAATGGTGAACACTGATGACTACTTGGCATTAACAGTGTGCAGCACAAAGTACTTGATATACAGTGACAATATAACATTTTAACACTACAATACTTTGGCTCAAGATAAAAAGTTGAAAAGGAACAGCAGGAAAATGCTGAAGGGGAATTGATGATATTTCTAAGACTTCGTGGCAAAAACTACCAAGAAAACTACAGTACATATTAAATACAAATACACAATGCAGAGTTTTAACCTGTCTTCTCTCGTCATCACTTGGAGTTAACCCTTAAAAACACAGTGAAGAGGTGAATTCAAAAAAGGAATCCAACTCTTCCAACAGTTTCATTTCAATTAAAGAACAACCAGTACCAATTCAGTGTGTACTGTTCATTTTGCTTTTCTTAACAGGAGCAAACATTCTCTATTATCCTTTTACAGATGCTGCAAATCAAGCTCAGCAAATTGTCTATATATCTCACCTGGCTGTGATGCACTGGTCTGAGTAATGTAGGCTATATTGCCACTGAGCCTGACTGAATGATATGATACAATATGATGATTCCCAAGGAGAAACTTGGTCAACCATAATTAATACCATATTGTTTCCCTTTTAACAGGGTGATATCACAAACTGAGCTTGTTTTCTTCTCCTACCAGAGCTGTGAAATAAGTGTTATTTACCAAACAATGAAAAGATCCTCTTTGTTCAAGAGGATCTGAGGTAGCCATGGGCTCATTATTTCTCCTGCCACTGGCCACCCACATACAACATGGTTACAATTTACTGGGTAAAGACAGAGTTTAAAATGGACTAGTAAACACCTAAGCCATTACTCAAGCTATGCATAAGTGCCTTAGTATCGCATAATGACCATGTAACCTAAACATACACTGCTCTACCTTTCATGCAGCAGTTAAAACTACCTCATGTGATATTTTAAGTGCACAGAAAGTTATAATTCAAACTACAAAAGCACTCAATGTGTACATACTTCTGGCAAGGCTGCACAGATCTCTAGCTTTTGTTATTTTGATTTCAGCACAATGGTGATGTACGGTGTCGTGTCACAAAATCTTGGATCCCAGTGTTTCCCATTCATTAACTAATGTATGGTGGCCCGCCATAGATTAATTTCTTCCGCCATACTCTCATAATGAACCGAAATTTTTTTTCCATCATCTCTCCCTCCGCAAAATCCCGAAAGCGAAAGTAACCTGATCCATCCATAACACGAAACATTTGTATGCACAGGAAGCTTTTTGAAAGCAAAAAGGATCAGATCTGAGAAGCTGAAGTTAAAAGTCTGTAAGTAAAATATTTTCAAATCGTTTTTTTTTTCAGTTACAAATCTTGTTTTTCAGTTACAAATCATGTAATACACATTTACAAATAATGAGACTATTTTCACTCCATAGTTAACCTACTGAGACCCACAGGATTGTATACAATTCCAAAAGTTGTAAAAGATGTGGATGGTCTCCTCCTTTGCATGGCACATTGCTTGTTCTACTTGTATGTGTATCGATCAATTCTCACCCACCATCTTTGTTGGTGACATACTAGAGTGTAAAGGTCACATTTCTATATCAGACACTGCTATTGGCTCCAGTGGATGCAGTTACAGCCAATCGGAGTGTCTCGATTCATTTATAAGTTCCTTGCTAGTAGTCAGCGCCCCCCCGTTGCATGCGCATATTTACACACAAACACACATACGAGCTGGAACTGACTGTCTGGAACAACATTTCTGGTGGCATTTTGAGGACACAACATCATTTGATTTAAGTGGTTAACTAGCTAGCCTAGATAAGAAAATAGGAAAAGTTTCCTAGTGTGACTCAGTTGTCATGTCTATCCCAGTTTTAAATTCAGCTTGAATTTGTGCGCGATGACTTATAACTTGCGCGTGGCAGATATTTGATTAAAGTGCAAGTAGTATTACTGCCAGCTTTCATTCACAGTGAGTTTCATGATGAACAAGAGGAAGGGGGACATTCGTCAGTGTTTTGGGCAGCCTCAGAAAAGAAAAGTAAGTTGAGAGCAGTGGGAAAATGAGTACATTGGACTACCAGTCAGATGATAGAAGTAAGAGATGAGTCAATGTTTGATATAAAAATAAATGGTTAATAACGCTTATTAATTAATAACCTGTATT
This sequence comes from Macquaria australasica, assembly GCA_005408345.1. Classification (NCBI taxonomy): domain Eukaryota; kingdom Metazoa; phylum Chordata; class Actinopteri; order Centrarchiformes; family Percichthyidae; genus Macquaria; species Macquaria australasica. Next base: position 299,008 of record SEMN01000213.1, on the reverse strand, counting down.
TTGTGAACTGTGTTAAACAGATGTAGCTTCTTAATTTTGCTCTTAAAGTGCACCTGATTGATGCATTTAACTTTAAAATTAAAGATTTTCTTCCCAGGGGGCATGCATCTCATGAAATCCTGTGGGAAACACTGGATCCACACCAAAAACTGATAACTTGTGCCTTGGTTCAAGTTTTTTGAATATACCAGTGACTAACAAACAAACAGACAAAAAACAGGACCTCCTTAATGGAGGTAATTACTATTCTGTTCCATTTCAGGTGAAAAGAAGGTCATCTTAAAGTGGTACTCCACACAAAATCTATCTTTTGAGTATCAAACCCTGCGGGGCGTTGAAAGATGGCTTTTAAAAGTTGGTAGTTTCATCGTTCATAGAGAGGATGTGGTCAAAGGTTGTTGTGGTCAACTCATGTCAGTTAAAATGTTTCCAAAGAATCAAAACATCCATAAATAATTCTTGAACCACTTCTGCAGCATAATACTCTTTTCCATTGTAATCCATATGATCAGTATGTCCCCAAAAAGCCATTGCTTTCCCATAGAAAAAGAGCTTCTGTGTTTCACTGGGGGCGACATGGAAGCAGTGTATTTAGCAATATCTTAGAACAGTTTGTTGGATGAGGATGAGTGGGAGGGTGATTGTAGATTTTGGGTGGAGTATCATTTGATGTTCAGTATTGAGCAACCATCAAACTGAAAGTTCTGCACAAGTGTTATTTTGTCAACCAAGGACTGCAAGTTTCACTTTTTTCAGACAGTGCACATACAATTTTGGAAGAAAGGTCTCAACATGCTAGTTTAAGATGTGCCATTACCTTGTACCCACTCACCACACACATGCATACACACCCACACCAGCAAGATATGTTCAACAGAAACCTTTACAGAAGCCAGGTCGTTGTAAAACAAAGTATTACAGCTGTTACTATGAGAATGTGGTTGGTGTTGTACGCGACCACATCCTCCCATCACTTCAGTGAGGCAGGTTACCAAGAACTGAGGGTTCTGACTGGCAGTGTGAAACAGGCTGCCTTGTTAACACTGGTCCAACCCTTCACAACCACCGTCTCAGTGCAATATTCGATTGGTCGTAGCTGTCAAAAACAAAAACAGCTGCCTTCAAGAAGATACTGGTATGCAGCCAAGGGCACAGCTTGCTGCATACTTGATTTGGCTGATAGCCTTCAGAGAGTTTTGCATTCACACAAGTACAAAATTAGTGATTATGACATCATATTTTTACTATCGCTATCCAAAGCCACATTTACTTATAATGTTACTGACATTTATCACACGACTTCAACTTTAAAAAGTACAATATATGCTCACTGTCTCCAAATTATTTTTGTAATATGGCAGTGTAACATCAGTGAAGGTCAAATCACTTTCAAGCCATTCAATTCAGAATATAAACTGTTACTTTTTGGTTTGATGGTGTATGTGAATTTATTACAGAAAGAAATGTTTTCCATCTTGATAAAGAACTCCACTTCCTGCATCAAACCGAACCTTGGCAACAGTCCATGTTCTCTTAATGCTAACTTAACGTGACACTCATTTTGGCTCCAAATTATCGGAAGTCATCATCTCTGCTGTGACTCACTGGATGTTTATCCATCTGTGTGCTGTGTTGCTAAGCAAATGACACAAAATCATTTCAAACTGACCGGTTGAGCATTTCACTTTTTTTTTTTTGCCTTGTCGTGAAGGCTTTCATTGTGCAGTCTGATATGGCACTTAATTGAATTTAGGTCATTGACCATTTCAGAATGATTTCTTGTCTGCATGGATACCCTGGCACTGGACCACCATGTATAAGCCTTTCTCTGTCTCGTCTTTAACAATAAGTTTTGAGTTGGATCCAAGATGTCTTCAAAAAAGGAGTCAAAAATCGATCGACTGTTCTCCTATTCAAATAAGCCTATAGCTCACAGGAGTGGACATCCCACTGAAATAAATCATGCTCAAATGGCCTGGGAACTGAGACAGGTCCTTGTGTAGTGAGAGATTACTTGGAACGTTACAAGGCAGAAATGTCAATATTTCCCCCATCAATCTCCAGGAAGAGGGCACGTCAAAGTTCAACAACCATAATGTGCCAAGAATGTGTTGCCTGTAAAACCTGCTGGTGAAGAAGGTGAGCAGCTGAACCCTGTGCACTGCCAGAGAATGTACCAAAGGCAGAGAAATCTCACTGAGGCATCAAATCATAGACCTTATATTGATTGTGCACATGGTAATAAACGATTAATAAACCAAATTCACTCACACGCACCAGACACTGCCATTTGAAAAGTGCTTCTCAACCAATTCTTTACACTAGCTCATGCATTTTAAATCTAGCTGTCCCTCGAGGGAATGAAATCTCTGAGTCTGACTACTAATATACTGACCTCTAAAAGTCAAATGTAAACAACATCAAAGCAAGAAGCATACATTTCTGACACCTCTTTCAGGACCTAGTTGTGGTCTATGCTATGGTTATGTTCTTCAGGGGTAGAGTACAGTTAATGTGAAGAATAATGTAAAGAATAATGAATCCTTTGTTCAGTTCACGTAAGTCCCCTTCAGCATTTTAAAACTTGTTCCTTTACAGTCTTATGGCTGACATTATGACAGCTACAGCAGCAGAGGCAAGACTTACATTACAGAGCTACACACAATGTCTCAGAGGCTTTCAACATACAGTAGATTGATGCAATGTGAGGAAGTGTCATCATCTTTGGTATCCCTTAGGCAATACTCCCAACGTCCATACCCATGAGACGAGTAAACTAAGATCCAAAGCTTTATACTGAAAGTCAGAATCACAATGAGTCTAAGACTAAATAGTTAATAAGAATCTGTTACAAAAAAGGCACGTTTGTTATTTCCATATCCCTCTGAAATATGTACATGCATGCATTTCAACATAAGAGCATCCAGAATCAGCACCTGGAGCGTGTCTTGCTCAGGGATTTATTTACTACCTATGTTTCCTATGTTTCTTTTCCAGCAAAATTAGATGTTTTATTGTGTTATTCATTACTATATTCAAATTAGGCTAACAGTGTGCAACGCTTTTAACAATTTTAAGGCAGACCATATCATTAAGCTGTGCATACAAAACATTCAGTAGCCCTGCATGCTATTTTATTACCAGTAGTCACTATTACTATCATTCTACATTATCTGCTGTTGTACTGAACAGTATTCACTTTATGGACACTCCATCTCATTGTCACTCATTGGCAGTATTTTAAATTTTGTTATTTGCCGTCTTTGCTGCTCTCTACAAAAACATTATCCCATTCACCTCAGTCCACTTTCATCCATGTGCATTCTTTATTTTGTAATTTTTAATAACTTAGCTGTTAAAACATATTTGTTTCACCTTCTATATTAATATAATGAACATAATACCTTCAACCACATGCTTCTTATTGTACATAAGAGTTATATATATATATACTATTTTTCTGATATTATGATATTTCACCGCTTTATTTCTGTACTTCTCTGCTGTTGTAACTCTATTTCCCCCCTCTGGGACCAATACAAATCACCTATCTAATCCTGTCTCTACAGGCATACACATACAAGACATTGCTGACATTGCTGACATTCAAGATCAAATAAGGAGAATCTCTACTATACAAATGCTATGCAAAATATTCAGACAAAGTACAGGATGTGCTTCTGGTGATCCCCATTACTGGCCTGTATTATGAAAACCACCTATTTCACTGAAATAACCATGATATAGGCGAGGTTAATAAAAAGCAGGCAAAATATGTATACAAAAGAGACAAATGAAATTAGAGCAGGGGTTTTGCTTGTAACTTCCAACACCCTATGCTCAGTGTAGAGGTGCAGGCTAGCTCACCAGAATGAATGGCAAAACAGAGACTTCAACTTCAATGTTTACCTTGATAATGCTGCTCCTGCGTGGTATTTCAGATTTGCCATCCAACCCGACAGAGGTGTTGGCGGTTTCCACCCCGGTCTGGCTGCCAGGTGCGACGTGGGATCCTGAACCGACCATATTTTCTGATATCCCACAGTCTCCATTCAAGACCGACACTTCGCAATGCGTCTTATCAGCTGCTTCGTCGCTGGGCACGGCAGTAAGATTCAACGGAGGCAGGCTGCCGTCCTCCCCAAACTCCGCCATAGGCACTTCGAGCACACACACACACACACACACAAGCTGGCAAGCTGCTGGGTAGCAGCAGTTTCAGCTTCACACCAATTTCCTACCTGGCCTATTGCCTCGTTGTAACATTTGCACGCAATTCTGCCATATCATCTCTCGGTGCACATATCCGTCAGGTTCCTACAGGGCTTGCTCCGTGCATTGTGCTCTGTAAGGACAAACCACAGCGATTAGCATAATCGGGCAACATGGCATTAGTAACAACAGTTACGTTAATAGTAGCACATATTTTTGCGTTGCACAGTCAGACGAAGCTGAAGCGTTGATTTCGTTTGAACTGAAAGCGGATGTTAACTTACAATCAGCGGAGGCTCGTCACCGTAAACCCAGCGTGATAAAACGCTTACAGCCGGACCGACGTGCTTCGTTGCATTTTTCTACAAGTTCACCGTTTTTAAGCACACTTCCACCCTTTCCACCCCACTACGTTGCATGTGTACTGTAGTGACAACCCACCCTCTTCGGCTTAGCAGCGGTCGGCAACATTAAGTTAACATTAAAAGCGCGTTAAGTTATCAGTCCAATCAACTCGCACACAAAAATCACGATTGGCTTATTATAACGCACGGTGGCTTTGTGCACTTGCCTCTTGGGCTGCCGTGTCTCTCCATGTGAAGGACGGTATTCCTGTTAAGTTGTCGCTGCAACTGACGAGCCGGACCGCCGTTTGCCGAGCTGAGCTAGGTGGCTAGCTAGCCAGCCAGCTAACCTCACTCGCTTAGCTAGCTGGTGGGTGAAGTTAAGTTTTCACAGCCAACTCAAAGTCCAGTCAACACACAGCCGCTGTTGTTAGCCCGGTTAGCGAACAAAGGAAGACACCCCCTCCACCGCCAGCCGGACCCAACAGCCACCGTCTCTTCCGTTTAAGTTTTAAAAATACAAATAAAAAACTTAATCCGTGATTTGCCGTTAGGTGTCTCGCGCCCGTCACTCAGAGAAGCCGTTCTGCGTGAGCTCGCGACAGGGAAAACACACTGTGTTGTCAATCAAACCTAATATTTCTTCTTCCCCCCCCCCCCCCAAGACAGGCAAGAAACGCCCCCTCTTTCACTTTTCTGCAGAACAAGTAAACCTGCCTGCAACACGGAGCTCACAATATACTCAGATCAATGGACATATGAAGGAATCTGATCTAAACACACGTTTCATTTGTCCAAGTCACTCTGGTCACTCAGTAGATGTCACCTGTATTTTTGACAGTTTATTTTAATTTTTTTTAGTATGTATTTTATTTTCATAGGGAAGTATAGGCTATAGCATATGGACTAGTGTCATCAAATACAGACAAAACAACGCGAAAGTCAACAACAAAATGCATACAAAACAACACAAAAGTCAACAACAAAATGCATACAAAACAACACAACAAAATGCATACGAAACAACACAACAAAATGCATACGAAACAACACAAAAGTCAACAACAAAATGCATACAAAACAACACAAAAGTCAGCAAGAAAACAACACAAAAGTAAACAAGAAAATACATACAGAACAACACAAAAATAAACAACAAAATACATACAAAACAACACAAACGTCAACAACAAAATGCATACAAAACAACACAAAAGTCAGCAAGAAAACAACAAAAGTCAACAACAAAATGCATACAAAACAACACAAAAGTCAGCAAGAAAACAACACAAAAGTCAACAACAAAATACATACAAAACAACACAAAAGTCAACAACAAAATGCATACAAAACAACACAAAAGTCAGCAAGAAAACAACACAAAAGTAAACAAGAAAATACATACAGAACAACACAAAAATAAACAACAAAATACATACAAAACAACACAAACGTCAACAACAAAATGCATACAAAACAACACAAAAGTCAGCAAGAAAACAACAAAAGTCAACAACAAAATGCATACAAAACAACACAAAAGTCAGCAAGAAAACAACACAAAAGTCAACAACAAAATACATACAAAACAACACAAAAGTCAACAACAAAATGCATACAAAACAACACAAAAGTCAGCAAGAAAACAACACAAAAGTAAACAAGAAAATACATACAGAACAACACAAAAGTAAACAAGAAAATACATACAAAACAACACAAACGTCAACAACAAAATGCATACAAAACAACACAAAAGTCAGAAAGAAAACAACACAAAAGTAAACAACAAAATACATACAAAACAACACAAAAGTCAGCAAGAAAACAACACAAAAGTAAACAAGAAAATACATACAGAACAATACAAAAGTCAACAAGAAAACAACACAAAAGTAAACAACAAAATACATACAAAACAACACAAAAGTCAGCAAGAAAACAACACAAAAGAAAACAACAAAATACATACAGAACAACACAAAAGTCAGCAAGAAAACAACACAAAAGTAAACAAGAAAGTACGTACATAACAGCACAAAACACAAACAATTTTAATTTTATTTTTCATTTTTGATCATTTTGAAATATCTTTGAACACGTTCCACAAATAGCCTGGTCCTAGGCGAAAGATGTTTGTAATATTAAAAGAGACCTGCTGCTCAGTCACTTTCAGAAAAGGGCAGTAAACTTAAAGTGCTCTTGAAGATGAAAAACTAATCACAGCTAATTTCTTCAAGCACTCTCAAGCAGAGCAAGGAGAATAGTTATACTAAAAGCCTTCATTGGGTTAAAAAAACAACCTCATTGGGTATTAGTCAGAGTGGTAATAGTAGTTTTAAACCAACATACCGGTCTAACTACCGGCTTTTAATATAGCTGTTCTCCTTGTTCTGCTTAAGTGTGCCTGTAGAACATCTTTTCTATATTATTAATATTGTTGCTGTTGACGTCAGCTTGTTTCAGAAGCTACACATGACATCTCTCAAGGACAGCCACGTTCTCCCAGAAAGGCTCACATGACAATTGTTTTTCTGTTTGGAGTCACAGTGTGTGTGAGGTCTTCCTCTTTATGAGGACAATGCATGGAGACGATGGACTGCTCTCAATTGTGAAGTAATAGTCTTCACTGAATAACAGCCTCTTGTGCTGTTGCATCGGGTTTCTTCCCGCACAGTAGCCTATGTGACCAAGGAGAATAATCACAAATCATCAATTTATGGAAATGACTAAGAGATTTGAAATATTACTATCACATGGTAGAACACATAGCCTACCGTCCTTACATGTAGTTCATATAGCCAAATACTACAGCCTCCTGCATACGAGACACAGAGTGAGTGATGAGGCATAACATTGTTCTACATGATTTCATGCATTTTATTCATAGGCCACTGGTTCAGATGAAGGCAGACACACTAGATAGTGTGAGCAGGGGGTATGATGAGTTGTACAACAGAGCCATCTGCTGGTCTACATGGGTTATTGATTTTCTTGTTATTGTGCAGTGCAATTATATCCCCTGTATGTCTTCTTCTGACAATAAACTGGTAGTCAAAGTTTATTCTTTAGCCACATTTTAAAGGCCTGCAATCCCTTAAAGCGAGCAATGTCTACTTGTGAGTTGTTGCCCATTGCATATGTCTCCTGACTGTGAAAACGTCAAGTAAAGAGTTTTTTCTGTATTTAATGTTAGAGGCAAAAGTCTGAAAAGTATATAAAAGTATAAAAGTATAAATTTCTGTTGCAGAAATATGCTATTCCTGGTTCCTGTCCTGTTAACTATCTTGCAACCCATCAGATTTATTGTGTGACCCGTAGATTTTGTGACACAATGACATGGCGTAGCTGTTTATTTGTATTTAAAGAAATACAAATTACATTGCAGTCTTGACAGGAAAGAGTTCAAGCTGATGAAGATACCAATGCTGATGATAATTAGCCTACTTGCAGCCCTGCATAATTAATGTGTATTATAACAGTATGTTCCTAGATATTATAGCCAATATCAAAACCTGTATCACTTTTATTGTTGTCAAATTGTACTTCATCCAAGTAGGAAGAATAAGCAGTCTTGTGAATGTAAGGTGATGTTAAAGGAAAGATTATGAGTTTTAGAAGTATGTCTCATTGATCAAAAATCTTTCATCTTTGGTCTCACTTATAACAATATTAAAGATGGGACATGGTTTAGTGGTGTGTGTACTCAGGGCTCCAGAAAGACTCGTCATCTTTGCTGTAGTTTGAATGTATAGATTGCACAATATATACATTGTTAATATAAAATATTGATTAGTGCAGCTTTAACATTGGAGAGGTTGATAGCCATTCAAAGCAGCAACCTGAAACATTTACACACTGAAGCAAAGATGAGCATCAGGTGCTTCATCTGGTGTTTGAAGTTGATTCATTTTGTTGCTTTTGGTATATACAGCAAAAATCAATGCACAGATGTTTACTTAAGTGATGATGTTAGAAGGCAGTGACACTATCAGTCACAGTCAATGCTCTGTTTTAATTTGTTTTCCTTACGTCACCGTACAGATGGATATAATAATGACAAATAAATTAAAAAAACAATACTGATTTAAGCTTTAATGTAGAAGATCCAACTGACAGTTGAAATTAAGTATTAACATTGGACTAGTAGATAATAAAGTGACTTTGGACGCTCCACATTATGTAAAGAAACCTTTTTTTCTTTTAATTATAATGAAAGAGTTACTTATAAAAACATCTGTGTTTGCACTCCGACTGTAAATGTAAATATAATTCATAATGGCCGCTGGACATTGTCACCTTCATGTCATATGGCAAACAGAATGACATCAAATTGCTACAATTAAAGCATTTAGGTGTTTAACTCTCATAACAAAAGTACAGCAAACACAACTTGCTTTTTAATGTAGTCCTTATTGTGTGACTATGTGTAGAATTAATAGTTTTGGTTTTTATTATCCTTGGCTTGGGTGGATTAACAGTAAAAATGTATTTCCTGCTTGTGCTGACACATTTCTACAATTTATAAGTGGGAGATGTCTCCCTTAAATATATGATATATCCTGCACGGTCCTGCACGTTAAGTAAAATCCAACATGATGTGCATGTAACACTGGGAATATTTCTCAAAACTCTTAATTACAGATAACACTCCCAAAACATTCATTAAACTTCATGCAATTAAACCTTATTTTTTTTACTTGTGTCATAAGATTATATTAATACAAATTTACAGCAAATGTATTGCAGTCTAGAGAGAGACAGTTTAAGTCAAAGAACAATTTGCAGACTCAAGGGCTCATCTTTAGGCAATTGGAATGATTTCAGTGGTGCATTTGCATGAAGCAGGACACCAGGCATGCACCAGATCATTGCTGCATCCAGTCGTGTCTTTCAGGATTGGACAGTTGATGTATTTGTTTATGTAAGGACAGGGGTTGGCTGAAATGAAAAATAGACAAAACAATGAGATTAGCTTGCTGTCTTTTTTCTACCTCAGTAATATTCCTTGTAATATACAACCTATTCATCATACAACGAACCCACAGTCTGTATTTGTCATAATATCTGTTACTTACTGCAGAGTTTGTCCTCACAGGCATTGGGACAGGAAGCACACGGGGGTCCAGCCTTATAAGGTGGCCATCTCCTGAAGTTTCCTCTGTTAGAAAAAATAGAAAGTTGTTGAGCTAACCTCTAATTAAATAGACAGTTTCCTGATTTATTTTTTTCCACCACTGTTAAGCTCTCCTGGAAATCACAAGTAAAACAAAGTCAAGGGTTTTATCGGTATTGATGGTGAATGAGGGTGACGTACGCTCTGTAATAATGGCAGCCATAGAAATAGATGTTGTTCGGGCACAATGTCACTCCACAGCCAACTCTGTAGGAGCTGTTCCACACCACCTGACAACAAAAACAAAAAGTCATTCTTTTCAGCGCCACTTTAATCTGGAAGCTCCTAAATACTCCGCTCATGTTTTGTTTTTTAAATATCTCATTCCCGTCAGTTCTTTAAGCACCTGGGCAATAAATCCTGTTGTGTAGGTTTATTTGCAGTGAAAGAGTGACTGAAAAGATGCACATTTGTTTTGCTTAAAGACATAATTATATCTTCTTAAAAACACAATAATTACAGTTTATGGTGGTACAATCTCTCCAATTTTTTTTGGAAGGAAATGAATCCTTTGGTGAAAGCAGGATTGGTCGCACTCATTTTAATTCACCATAAAATGAATATTTAGTAACACAAATAAAGGCTTTTCGAAAGCTAGAATCCACAGTCTCTTATTACTACATTAGCTACAATATACTTTTTTAAACTACTGGTTAAGCTTAGAGGGAATATTGATAGATAATCTATTGGATTTGCAATTAACCTGCAATAACGAATTATTTTGGCCACTTGGAGGCAGCGAAAACAAACAATTATTACACATATTATCATCTTTTAAGGTGATATGGCAAACAGCTTCTTATTATCACATCCAGCAGATACGGACTCATATTCTGGTCACCTAATGAATGTAAATCAAATATTTACTCTCCCTTTAGCTCTGTGTTTGGTCTTCACTTACTCCTGAGAGAAATGTCTGGCTCTTTAGCTGCTATATACTAAGTTTGTTTTAGAACTTTTTCGCTGAAAACAGCTGCCAAAATACCAAAAGAGTAAAGTAAAGCCAAAACAATGAGCTTAAAGACGCTAAAATGCTCTGTAGAGCTGAAGAGTGACAATTCTCTGTATTCTCTGTGTTGTTACCTGTGTGTAGTGACCAATACTTTGGCCGTTGGTGGAGCCATTGGGATACAGGTAGTGTGACACCTCACTGTGCCAGGCGTCGATGACGTCCTTCCATGAGTAAGGTGAGGATGAATAGAACAGATTCTCACCCATTTCATATCCTGCTCGTTGGGGAGAAACACATGGCAGCACTGATTAATGGGTGTCTGCAAATACACAGTTTTATTTCCATGTCCCAGTAGATTGTTATTTAGATAAAACAGGGTTTATTAAAAGGCCTGTTGATGATAATCTCCATAATGATAACATATCCTACTCTGTGTAATTTCTTATTAAAAGAAGGTATTAAGACTGGAGATAAGATAATGTTCACTGTGACTCTGACCATCAGTCACAAGGTCAGTCAGTTCACAGGGAACCTTTACACTGAATTCATCTCTGAGGTATTATTTAAGATCCTGGCATATACAGAGCAAGGTTAAAGTGAATACAAAAAAGAGAGAGGAAGAATAAAGGATGAAGACATATACCATTGAGCATGCGGGTGCTGGGTGCTCCATGACCCAGAATACATTTGTCAACCCAGGCTTGAGCACTGACTGCTACCTCCTCACTATAGGTCTGTAAAAGAAAAAAAGAAAATAACATAACAAACCAAGAGTTTTATTTCAAACTGACACTCACGATGTAGAAAAAGACCCATTCTCTCGCAAGATATTGGTTTTGAAAACTGGATCATTTGTGATTTGAAGGACTGTTGAAATTTCCACTCTAACCCTTAAAATATGAAAAGCTTGTGATTGAACCGGCCTTCTCCTTTGAGACCAGCTGGTATGCTTTTCATACAGCCCAAAGCCAAAACTGAGTTCCAATATAAACATGAGATTTTTCATTTTACTTTTGTGCAGAAACCTTACACCTCCAGACATCCAACTCTTTTGGAAAGGAAATAAATCATCTTTATTCTGCTGCTGACTGACAGATTTTCAACTGTGTACGATACATTTGTAGTGGTCAGGCTTGGCTCCCTACATTGAATAGATTACAAGACGTTGATTTCAGTGGGACAGTGGGAACTGTTGGGTCTCTGTAAATATAAAGAGTCGGTCTAGACCTGCTCTATTCGAAAAAGTGCCCTGAGATAACTTTGTTATGATATGGCGCTATATAAATAAAACTGAATTGAATTGAATTTCAATGAAAAGAAATTACTCAACTGTAATAAACATAAAAATGACATTTTAGAGTGTTTATATTCATCTATGACAGACCATAGCCAAAATGTATTTTCACATTTCAAATAGCATTTATGCATCATTTGTAGCATCCACACAGGATATGGTTTTGACCTGCTTTAACTATTAGAGGAAGTTCAGTGCATCAGAACCATTAAAGTTGAGTCAGCTCTTAATCATCAGACTATACAATCCTGGTTTTGAAAAGCTGCTCATGACTTTTATGATTTTCAGGCATTGTGCAGAAGACCTCGCCCACAATTGTTGGTTTTTTTTCCTTCCCACAAGTGAGGGAAAACAACTGCTGAGAATTATTAGCAAATATTATCTGAGCCTTTGTTGTGCAAGTAGAAAGCAGGACTGACCATTATCAGCATGTCAGAAGCAGTAGGCTGCACAGCTCTCCTGAAGGCATTGTGCTGGTCAACGATCTCAGCCTGAACTGTTGTGTTTTCTGGGCAAATGTCTGCATGCACACACACACAGACACAGACGTGCACACACACACTTTAAACCAATGGGTAAACAACAGATTAAAGACATAATAAAGAGTGATATTTACTCGGGTGGCTTAATATCTACGATATGACTCCCATATCCTGGTTTAATTACTCTGAAATGGCTTGTCACAACAAAAGAACATTCAGAAAGGACTGTGCCAAATCCCATAATCTTACTGGGAGACTTATTGGCATGGTCTCAGAGTCGATGCTGGAAAGTAAAACAGCTCTGTAAAGTTAAACAAACCTGATGCACTTAATATTGTGCTTACCTTGCTGTGGACACACCATGGCACAACGAAAAGTAGATTTGAAAATGAGAAAAAATTTAAGTTAAGTCAAATTCATAATGTAAATACATTGCATTAAGAGCAAAGTCAGGCACTGAAAATTTTACTTAACTTTACTTAAAACTAGAAGCGACAAAAAACAACAAAAAATTATCTAAAGCAAATACACTAATTGCAAAAAAAAGGTTCTTTCACAGTGTTACACTAGTTGTTCCTGCTACACATACTGCTGTGTATTTAAAGTGGGGCAAGGCAATATATGATGTTTTTCATAATATTGTTAATATAAAATTCTGGTGCTGTCTTAATTAACACTACAAAACCTTTAGTGAGTTCATTTGCTCCCTGAAAATGTATGAACTCCAGCTCAAAATGTCATTTCACTTTAATTTCTCCGCAGTTTGGTGTGATTAAATCAATAATATATATTTGAAAGGTCATTTTCCATACTATAACAAATATAATGATATTAGAAGAAGTTCATCTGGTTATCTGGATCAAGTTTTATTAGCTCATCTTTTATTTTGCATGTAAAACCTTATTCTACAAAACAATCAATTAAGTAACAGTAAAATACACAATATTTCTGTCTAAATGTACTAAAGTCTCACAAAATCAAAATACTCCAGTGCAGCATTAGTACTTCAAAACTGTCCTCAAGTACTTGAGTAAACATACTTTCCAGCCTACAAAAAACACCTGAATAATTCTTAACGTACTGTATTACGACGTCGTGTAATATTCAAAAACTTGTTTACACTCCTACTCACCACCACAACACAGGCAGAGTGCACCTGATGCAGCGTCAAGATGCAAACCAGGAGTACAAACATTTTCCTGGACAAAAAGGAAGATACCTATGTACAGTGAAGATTAAAAACAAATTAAAATTACTGAAAAAGACTTACTAAGACACTTTTAAAAGGTATTTTGACATATCATTCCAGTTTACATAAAGAACATGTTGCTGTTCAAATGCCTGGGTTCCCCCTCTTGAGTGCTGGATATTTTCCTTAAATTAATCTATTTATATTATCAAAAGATATAAAAAATGTTAAAAACATGTTCAGGAAAATCTCTGAACTGAGACACATACCTGCTCCTGGGTCTTCAGGAGGTGGACATGAATTGGCACTCTGCTCTCCCTCCTTTTATAGACCCACCTCATTTGCTCATTCTTTACACAATGAATACTGGACGAAAACAAGTCTATCATGGCGCACTGGAGAGGCTATTTCTTCAAAAGAGTGCAACTGACAGCGTAAACAAGGCATTGTTAAGCCGTAGGGTGTAGTGACTACCTGATGTATAAGTTTACACAGCATAGACTAGAAAGACGTTTGAGGTCAAGGTAAATAAAAGAAAAGGAGCATTGGTGGCTAGAGCAAAATGGGCCTGTATGTAAACAGATTAAAGTAATATAACTCATGTGGGCTGAAGACGCACCCATTGCTTGCTTTGGCATGAAATGCAACATGTGAGAAAGGTGATTCATGATCAACATGTAGGATTAGGGACAGCAAAATCTTATACATTTTCCCCATTTTTTTGTTTGTGTGATGCGTATCATCGTGAACAACAAGTGTAGAAATAACAGCATGAGCACGGAGGTGAAATATGAGATAACATATCTTAAATGTTATATAATCAAAAAATGAAATGTAGGACTTTGGAAAGGTTATTTGAAAATATGACTGATTAAACAAAACAGATGATTTGAATGAGGAAATATTTCAACATAACTTTCATATTAATATATATCAATATTATACATTTTTTGTTGTTTTGTGGTGCTAAACTGAAAAACATGGTTTTCATGAAAACTTTTAAATTGTCAGTTACGTCTTTCCTGGGAAAAAGTCTTACAGAAAATTAGGTCTTTAAAGCTTCACTAATCAAAATTTCAAAAATGGATCAAAAAATGTAAAAGGTGTCGCTCAGAGTGTAAAACCCACAGAGAATTATCACTGACTCTGCAGTCCCCCTTTTCTCTACGAAACCTTTTGTGTCTTTCAGCTCATTGTTTTGGTTCTGCAACTTAACTGTTTTGTTTCACTCTCACCGCTCTCATCATCCTCGTTTACAGGCGTAGCTGGCATAAACAGCAAAAAACAACAACAGCTCCAATAAACCCACTGTACACTACTTCCCAGCACCAAACGGCATGCAGATAAAGTTAGCAACTAGCTGGTGAACATAGTGGAACATTTAAGAGCCAGATATTTCCCTCAGGAGTTGTAGAGACCAAAACAGAGCTAAATGGAGAATGAATATCGGGCTTACATACGCCAGGAGGCCAGACACACAACTCCAAAGGCATGCTAATGTTGTTGTGTCAGCTGGAAGTATGAATAGTTGACCGTTTGCTAACCCATTTTGCCCATTAGCCTACCTGAAATATTTGATTTGTTTTATTTGGCCAAAGTACAGTACACGCAGCCCTATTATTTATCTTTAATTGTTTTGTCTGTAGATTAGCTTTGTGAAATGAAGAAATGACTTGGATTGCTGACATTGTAAGAAACTACGTGTCAACAAAGCAGAATTTTATCTTTGGAGCGACCTTGCTTGTTCAGAACATAACACATTCCTCTCTGTTGATTCTTGATTCTTACTGCACAATAAGCATGATGCTGCTATCGCCTCTTTGCTTAATGCATTACTGTGTCATTTGTTATACAGTACAATGGGTAGTCAAACAGTCTCAGTGGTCAAAGACAAGTTCTACTTGAGCTTGCTTTTTTAAGTATGCTTACTCTTGGAATCACGAGTCTCGTTTCTCACGTTTTTTTATTCTTATGAACCATATAGAGATTCCTTTGAAAAAAAAATTTTTTTTTAATATATTATTTTCACCTTTATGTAAAAGTATCTGGAGAATATGACCATGACTACACTAATGCTCCTTATGGAAAAGAAAATGTAACCTCTCATTACTGCTACATCAGAAAACCAATTAATTGCAGAATTTTCCAGCTGTTCATGTTTTTACTTGACCCCGGGTTTATTTATCAGTTCAAAGAAAAAGTTCGGTCCCAGTAAAATTGCTCGGATTTAACCAAAAAGAAAAACAGGACTAGCAGTCTATAGCAAGGCTTTTAGCTAAATGCTAACATCAGCAACATGCTGATGTTTAGCGGGACTCCCTAAAAACTTGGTATTGGACAGTGGACATAGTTTAGTCCATCGAAATGCCAATATATTTAAGCACAATTTAGTCGTACATATTTTCCAGTATAACAGTCAGGTAAGAGTCATTTGAAAATCTGCAGGTAAGTCGCGGTTGCAGCTGTGCCAGCAGTACAAGGAGCAAAAATCTAAGCGTAATCTTTGTGAATTGATGATCACAAAAAAAAAAAAAAAACATCTCTGTTTGAAGTTACAATTAGGCGTGAGGTCTCCTGTAGGTTTAATACTGGGGTTAATGCAAAGATTAGGTTAATAAACAGCTTTTTAGGTTACGGATTTGCTAGCTTATCCAAACAATGCGAGCCGATGAGAATGCGCATCAGGCACACAACACTCGACGTAAAGGTGAAATACCAAGTTTTTAGGGAGTCCCGATGTGTAGCATCTTAGTTAGACAAACTCCTCTCACATGTCCCTGACAATGGCTCTGCACTCATTCTCAATATCCAGATAGAGAAGTATGAAGAAGCTCTCTAACACTCTTCTAGCTGTTGAGATATTTCAGTCTGGAGCAAAGTGGTGGACTGACCGACTGACAGACAGACTGATATTGCCATCTCCAGAGCCACGGCGCCAGCGTGGCTAGAATTGAAGTTACAATGTGTGTGAACCCAGCTCCATTTAAATTGTAAACTAGCAGTACAATAAGAAATGCAAACCTCAGTCAGTTTGCTCTCCACTGTCAACAGTGTTAAACATTCTTTGCAATGATGGATATCATGGGTGTAGTTCTTTATGTACTAATGGCGTTGTATACATGCAGATATGGTTTACTTCCCATGAGGTAAGAATGAAGGCACACCATTTAAAGTAATAGTAGCCATTATAGAAGAGAAAGCTAGACAGCCCCGAGTGCAGCTACAGACGGGCACCCCGGGCAGAAAACTGACAGCCTAATGCAGCATGGCTCTGTGGAAATGATGTGAGAAAGGTTGAAGTCTTTTGTTGGAAATCTTTTCCTGCTCACCCCTGTAGCTTAATTCGGGTATCTAATAACTGGAAAAAAAGAAAAATGCTACTGAATACATGCACACGGCCCAAGAGTCCATACAGCTGGCATGTTCTATTAAAAAGCAAATGAATTATAAAAGAGGTGTATTGATAAAATTTGAACACTAATGTTAAAAAGTAGCTTTTGTAGCTTCATACCTTCGTATAAATACTAATTCAATCTCACTGCTTCTATCCCTGTTGGTCATTATTGAAATCATGTTGAAAGATATCTTGTGCTAGTACTAATGTGCTAATGCTAGTCGTTAGCGTTTTAGTATTTTAGCACAGAATGCTAATCTGCTTGAGCTTTGTCCAAAACCACTTTCTCATTCATTCATTCATTCATTCATTCGGTACATAATTTACTCTTTAGTGAATAGTGAATTCATATTTTGGGCATCAACCTATGGGTCATTGCCATTTTGCGTCATTACTGCCAGGGTCACATAACAATTATTTCTATATCTATCAAAGCATATTTAAACACAATGGAGGAGAGTAAATACAGTGCACTAGGTAGCAAATAGGGAATGATTTAAGCCGCAGCCTTACCTTAAATTTCTGTTTCATTACTGTTTTGTATCTGATGTGTGATTCACCATGAGTTTAATCAAAAACCAAAAGAAGTCATTAAAGGCCATTTTCATCTGTTGCCCCCTGGACAGATGTTACATACAGTAGTCACCAACAGTTATACAGGATATAAGCACACACAGTGATAATAAAAAGGGGATATTAAATTAAGTAAAGATAATATCTACCATACAGGACGTCATTATGCTTCATTATCAGGTGCTAATTGAAACGTGCAACACAGAAGCAAATGAGACACAGAGCAAGACACACACACACGTGGAAAAAGATACCATCAGCACAATAAAGGCAAGGCCACAATGAATTTTTAAAAAACAAAGCTCAATTTCCACACTGAACACTGGGGGACACTGTCACATCTCTAGTCAACAGAAGAGCTGTGGAAGCAGCTGGGGTCCAACAACCGAACACAACTGTGCTGCTCTTTCTATGAAACATTGAATTTAATAGACCCAGTGATTGAACAATGTCATTATTTAACAGCAGAATGAGGAGACTCATTTAGGCTCCCTCAGTGATGTATTTTGTTCCACTCACAGTCCCTGTCTGTCTGAGTCCTCAGCCACTCATGTAAGACTGATGGTTCCACAAACACCAGCTTGCACAAACACCATGCTTGGCTGCCCATCTTTATAACTCGTCTCACATTATTTGTCCCATTTCAGTTGTCCCACAGCTCTCCAGTGGGAAAGTCTCTTCAGCGTGCCCTTTGTGGCCGTTTTTAGCAGTAAGGTCAAGTTACAGAACATTAAACACACATAATTTGGACCTAAACAATAAACCCATTGAAGTGTAGGATTTGAACATGACATCATGTAAATGCCATCTTACCCCATGCATGTTTTTCACTTTCTGGCATGTTTTTTTTAGCTACTATCCAAAGCTAAAGCAAATTAGCAATTACACTGTGGGTGATCATTAGTGTCATTCAAGCCTCAGCGCCAGTAAGGACGGCTTCGACATTTTGGCATCTGTTTGATTTCATTCAGTTTAAAGGGGTGGAAAACCAGTCAAGCATCCACCCAACGTTAACAATTTCCCTTTCTTTTGTTCTTTCATTCCAACCTCAGGTCTCTCCATGGGTGTTTCTAAGATAAGATTTACCAGAATGACCCCTTTTCCCTTCCAGCATTGAACCTTTTTCATGTGGAGGTGGTCTGATGCTGAAAAATGCCCTTCCAAAATCGGATGCACGTTGCCCAGATCGAGATACGTGTTGGCAGTTTCCGCTCGTGCTTTCAGGAAGGGTGATTAAAGTCTAATGGGGCTCCTGATGTGACAGCAAACAGAGGAAGGAAATCTCCGTCTTTAAAAGAGGCATATCATTAATTCGCGGCCTGGAGTTAGATTCTCGTAGCAACGCTACAACCCTGGCAAATGAGCAAGTGAATCCCCTATCAGGCTAAAAATGACTTTGAGAAGAGCCCAATGTCATGATCACACTGAGTAGGGCTAGTAAGTCTAATCACAGTACGTGGTGCTCTTCACCAGTAATTATGGCAACTCATCAAAAAGAAAGTCATCTTTTGTCCCTCTTGTTATTCAGCTGTGTTTTATTTTATTCATATTTTTGACAAGCAATAGTTTATATTTGCATTTCATCATTTGTCTATGTGTTATGATGCAGATGTTGCAGATTAACAAGACTAGAGTCTACAGCCATGCTAGCAGCTCTGTCAGGTTGTACCTACTGTGGGCACAGCAGTGCTGTGAGCCAAATGCTAACATGAGCATGCTAAGATGTTCACAGTGACAGTGCCAACGTGCTTAGCAGGTATAATCCGTAGCATGTTATCCATCTTAGTTTAGCATGTTAGCATGCTACCATGTTAATTAGCAGTAAACACAACACGGCTGAGGCTGATTAGTAATTGGTCATAAACCAAAATATTGGACAAATCAAAATTTTTAACCTGATTAATGCGCTAGATGAAAATTTGGGGGATCACCAAAGTTATTAAGATTCATTTGCTGGGGATCCCAAACAGCTGTACAAAATTTCATGGCAATCCATCCAACAGTTGTGGAGATATTTCAGACTGGACTGAAGTTGTGGTCTGATAGACAGACGCTGCTTGCATGGCTAAAGAATATCTTCATATTTTCTCTATAACAGCTGCCTACTGCTGTGTAAACAGCACTCTTTCTCCATAGCTTTCGCAACATCCTTGAGAAACAGATGCCAAAGCCTGTGAAAATAGTCACCATTGTAAAAGATCCTCATTCAGCACCTATTCTGAATCAGTGACCTGGCCAACTCTGCTGCTGGAATGGAACCAAATGGATTGTGGCAAAACATAAAAACTCTCTCTTTACTCTCTTTATCGTCCTTGTCAATAGTCATTGTTGAAAAGAGGCTGCAGATGGCTGCAGATGCTGCAGGCAGTATTGAGGATAAGCTAAAACTTGAACTTCATTCAGGTAATTATCGTGAGACAAACAAGCAAAAAAAGAACAAATTTAAATCTTCACTGATCTTCAAACAATTTACAGCCCTTTAGTTTAATATGTTATGAATTTAATTATACCATTAAAAATGTCATTTGATAAGAAAATTCTTAACACAAGGTCCAACTTTGTTGTTTCTGAAGCTCTCATCACATGACCTTCCTCAGCAGTTGCTCAGTTGTCATGGAGATGGGTTAGTTGTCATCACATGACCTAATCATGGAATTTTGGTTGGGGGGGTGGGGGGGGGGGGGCAAATTGGTGTTTCCAAGAAAGTGAACCTTCAAGCTCAATAAAAAAATGTTGGTTACTTACTTTGAAAGTGAAAATGAAGACTTTTCATACATAAATAATAATCCAAATGAGTTTCCTTTTTCTTTCATTTGTTTTGTTTCATTCTCTTCAAGTCCAGGTGGTCCACTGGTCAACCCATTTCACCCACCAGGATCCAGTCCAACCCTTGAGCCTCTTTCCAGACACAAGGGTCACTGTGTCACACGTATTCTCTTTGCAAAAATAAAGCATGAAACAGCAAATCAACCAAACATGCCTGTTGAAATGATGTCATCATCATGCTTTTCCTTGTGTCCATTTCAGCTGAACTTTAAATCTGCAAAAATGTGTTTTTTGGGCCACTTGGGGGCAGCAGGAAACAAGCTGTAAATACAATACTAACATATTATCACCTTTAAAGTTGATATTAGCCTACAGTTACCTGTTCACACATTCAGCAGATACAGAGCAACATTAGCATTTATTTGGAGTCGTGTTTCTGGCCACCAGGTGAATCTAAGTCCAGGATTCACATTCCTATTAGCTTTGTTTTGGTCTCCACCAACTCCTGAGGCAAATATCTGGTTCTTTAGCTGCTAAATGCTCCACTATGTTCACCAGCTAGTTGCTAATTTTGTTTGTCCGACATTTGGTGCTGGGCAGGTAGTGTACAGCTGCCTGCTGTGGCCGAAAATGACATTATGAGAGCAGTGAAAGTTAACAAAAACAGTTAAGTTGCGGGCTGTAAAACCCAAACAATGAGATGAAAAATGCTAACACGCTTAGTAGAGCTGCAGATTTGAGTGATATCATTACGAGCGACCCCTTTCACATACATGTAGTCATGTGATCCATTGCTAATATTAAAATATTGATTGTAACCTCTTTAAGTTACCTTTAAATCTGAAATGGTGTCTAATATTCAACACTCAAAACAGTCATCAACTTCTGTACAACACAGTCAGCACAAAACACCCAACCAGGGTCAAACCATACAGTCATTTACTGCATCCATCAATAGATTTTAAGCATCGCAGAGAGTTAATGGTACAGACACACAGTGATGGAAACTCCTTCTCTGATGTCAGCAGTGATGCAGATTTGTGTTCGCATCCAGCAGGGATTCTCTGTACCAACATGGATCTCTGTTGTTGTTGTTGTTGTTTAAGTAGTAGTAGTTGTTGTTGCTGTTGTGGTGGAAATCACAGTTTATGTATCAGAAGTCTGGTGTTCCTCCAGAGCGGTGGTCCCTCATACAAACTGGCTTAAATAATAAATACAGAGCTATAGGGGGTCCTGACCTGGACATATTAAATGTGCATAACCACTACAGAGGAGTGAAGTAGTGAAAACCACACACACACACACACACACACACACACACATCTGTATTCAACCAAAAAACCATCATGTACCCTTTACCCTTTTTTTGTCAAACTTATCACCAGTTCCCAAAAAACATTCCCACAGCATGCACGTGTGAATGAGTGTGTGTGTGTGTGTGTGTATTGACTATGTGGCACAGCATTGTTCTGCTTTCTTTCTACTTCTCTCCATCTCCCTCTCAAACTAACTATTGATTACTATTTCTGTCCGCCCATCTTCCTTTAGTCCTTCACTCCCCAAACAGCACCCACCACCCTTCCTCCTCCTCCTCCTCCCTCTCTCTAAATCTGGTATTTCCCAGTGAAGCCCCCACCCCACCTCCCCTCTGTCACCCCCTCCCTCCCTCTTCCTCTCCCTCCCCTCTTCAGATGGATTCTTCAGTCAGCCGAGTGGAACTGGTGCGGCTGCTGGAGAGATAGGCAGAGAGGCAGAGAGGCTGTGCTGAACAGACGCTGGGTCAGAGCGCTCAGTTGCTTCAGACAATCACAGGGGAGCGAGAGAAAGACACAGGAAAAGACACACACACAGAAAGAGAGAGAGAGAGAGAGAGAGAGGACACCACATAGAAAGATAGCCTGAAAAGAGAGAAAAGGGAGTGAGAGACAGGGGAGGGAGGTAAATATGTGACAGGATGTGGTTTCCCTGAGCTTGCAGAACATTGGTACACAGGCATACTTTGAGCATGACCTAAACACACCGAGCTTACAAGTGTGTTTGAGCTCCGTTAGGTGGCAAGGAGGGAAGACGAAGCAAACCGCTGGAGCTGCTGCTACTGCTGCTGCTGCTGTTCCTGTGCCTGAAGAGCCGACAGACGCTCTGGTTTCTCTGCTGCCTGCCAGAGGATTGTGTTTCCTTTAAGCCAGCCGGCTCCACAGCAACCTCCGTAAAGCTTGTCGGACAGGATCTGAACCCCGTCCTCCATCCTCTCTTCGTGCTGGTCTCCTTCCAAGTAGAATGCGTTTCTCTGCTGGAAGCTCTGGTCCAGTTGCTGCCTTCGCGTCCAAGCAGTGAACTTTTCAACGAGATTGTGAAACAGGTAAGTTTGCTTCCTGTTTGTGTAAGAGCTTCTCAACATGTGTCTGAATTTGAACTTCCTAACAGATGTGATACTGTACTCCCTGGACAGCAGCCACCGTAAACTTGGACTGCATGATGGCAGTTGTTTACCACAGAGAGTTGATTCATTAGACGATGCCGCAAGCCACAAGTTTGGCTTCTGTGTTCAACAACTAGCCCTAAATCCACTGCTACCACACACACACACACACACACACACACACACATGTTCACACATTCACATGCTCGTAAGCACGCACACACTCTGGCCATTCATCATGCACATCAATAGGTTTGGCTGTTTTGAAGTCACATGTGTGATGAATGGTACAGAGTGGGGCTGAGAATGCCAAAAATGTCTACCTGGATCCAATCACAGACCGAACCCTGACAGTGTTTCAAGATGTGCCCGGCGTACAGTATCACACCACTCCCACTAGAGAGGAGAGAGACAGGGGAGTGTGTGATTTGTGAGCTACTGTACTGTATGCATGAAGGCTAAAAGTGTGGGTTTCCCCGTGTGTTTTTTGTTTTGTGCAGCATTTTGTGCTGATACGGCCGTGTCGGTCTGTACAAGTGAATGTTTACATGCTTAGACTATATGCTCTGGTAAATGAGTTCATCCAAGCATGCGTGCGTGTACGAGAGGAGGTTGTTTAAAGGGAAAAACAAGTTGAGCGATGGCAGGAGGTGAAGGAAGGGCGGGGGGGGGGTGTCAGGGAGGAGGAAGACGAGGGCATGAGAGAGAGGAAAAGCCGGGGGAAGAGGAGAAAGCACTGTGTGTGTGTGTGTGTGTGTGTGTGTGTGTGTGTGTGTAAGAGAGAGAGAGAAAGTGAGTGAGAGAGCTCCGTCTGACTGAACTGCTGTTAATTAGTTCCAGCTGGTGAGTTGTGGAGCGTCGGGCTGCGTTAGCTCTGTGTTGGTGGGTCAGGAGTTCTCTCTGTCTCAGTCTGTCTGTTTCACACACACACACGCACACACACGCACACACACAGATAACATTACAAAAAAAAATCACTCAAAAGGCATACAGCATATGGGCAGCACCGCAAATACACACATCGAAACATGATATACACAAATTACACACAAGGACAAGCATAAACGCAAACACACATTCACAGACTCACTGGCAAAAGCACATTGTACACACTAACACACACGTGCACGGAGAATTAAAAAAAGGCATGTGCTCTTTGTGAAATGTACACATCAAAGGGTTAATGTATTGAATATGTGTAACATGCAATGAACACATGCAGTACCACACACACACACGGGCATGCATACATGCTGCACATACACATGTCATGAGCACATAAACATAGGCGCACACATACAGACACATGTACAACACACACACACACACACACACACACACACACACACACACACACACACACACACACACACACACACACACACACACACACACAGAGGAAAACACTTCTCTATAGAAACCCCATCATACACTGGCCGCTCTGCAGCTCGGCTGTTGGAAACGTGGAAGTGATTGTGGTTTGGGCTTTTTTTTGAGCTACAATGTTATTTTGAAAAATGAATCATTATGCAGGGCAAAAAGTGAAGAGACCATTACCTTAAAGGGTTAATTCACCCAAATTACAAAAAGAAAACATATTTTCTTACGTATCTCTAATGGCATGTAGCCATGCAGATAGTTCTATAATTTATGCCTCCAATCCCAAAACAATGGAGGCGAGTGACATTTCATTTGTGGTACTCACAGCACTGAAAAATGATGTACCACTTTCTAACAAGGTACACATTATAAATGCTGTAATTTACAAATGCTGTATAGATCAGTTATGAGCCATTAATAAGAACAACGTAATGGGTTGCCAGGTTGGCTGTTGTTTATCCTCATGCATGACATTTGCTTTGTTCTCGCTCCAGTGGACCATACAACCGTTTTCCCTACTGGGGCATCGGGACCAAAATCATTTTATCAAAAAGTTATTAAAGAATAGGGTCAGAGTTTTGCAAGTCTATCTTAATACAATACTCACATATGTAATCATTCCTCCTGTCCATACTGGCTGTGAAGTGACCCCCATCAAACCTATTGTAATGTAAGTGATGGGGGACAAAATTCATTCTGCTGCAGTTCCTAAAATCTCCCTCTGTAGTCATGCGAGGAAGGAAACACTTCATGGCAGAATGATTACAGCAACCAATAACTCTTTCAATGCATGAACATATGGGTACGTATTGTATTAAGATAGATAAAAATATAAAATATCTGGACCTTTAACATACAACTGCAGACTTGATGGATTGTTGTAACAACCTTTTATTAATGATGGCTTATTAACATTTAGAAATGCAAATGACTTACTAACCTTTGGCGATGAACGAATCTTTATTAATGACTTTATTAACATTTGTTCTGCAGAATTGATTTTTTTTTATGAAGTTAGATCCATTAACCTTTTTTGATGACTTATAACTGCAGATTTATGACTCTTTATTTATGACTTGTTAGCATTTAATGAGGATATCTCAGGCTTTTGGCTCATAAAAGTAACTGAGAAAATGTGTGTATATTGGGTGAACTGACACTTTAAGATCACATACACAACACTATTTTCTTGTATATTCAACACAGAAAACATAGACCTGTCTGTTACCTTTCTGAGTTTTTCAGATGTTACTCATTTACTTTCTGAATCCTCACTTTCAGCCATCATTTTGTGTATTTTCTGAGCCCGTGTTGATTTTGTTTCACTCCAGTCTTTTAGCAAACATGTATTTTAATCAACTTATGTTTGCTATCTGATCCAGGCACAGTGAATCCCCCTGTGTGGTGTGAAATTTGATTAAGGTAATTGGCAAGCGTTGGCTTGTGTAAACCATAATGTGTGCTCCTCTCCACTCAGTATGTATAGGCAAACACCCACAGATAGACAGACACAACAAAATACCAGAACATTTTACACTCAGAAAAATTTAGGGTACATCTAATTGAAAGTTAGTTATTTTAAAACCATCTTAATTTAATTCTGCCATCATTTCATGCGGCGCTTGTTTGATGCCAGAGAAAAACTCGCACAGGCTTCAAATTTGGGACATGATGAAATATAAACATATGAAGGATTTGATTCCAAAATAAGTCGCCGGAAGGTGACGTGTACTCTTAAAAAAATCAAAGGGAGTACAGAAATTAGATAATGACAACATAAGTCTTTGGTTGACAGAGTTATCTGTATTTTAGAGATATTCAGGGCTTAATTCCAGGTATTTTTTTAAGGTTTGGTACACTTAGACAGAAATCAGGTTTGGCAGTAATATAAACTTTGGGCAGTAAACATGGCTGAATGACACACTGTTAGATAACGTGTAAGGTTTGCAGTTCTCATGACAGGGTGTCATCTTGATTGCAGCCTCTGCTGCAAGGCTCACATCTTTTAACTCTGAAATGCTCAGTTACAAGATCCCGGGCAAAGATTATTTTTCCCTTACTCCCCTGCTAGGTGACAGTGATCGTGCTTTTGAAGTTACTAAGTTATTCAAGCCTCTGGCATTGCCCTAAACCTGAGACAGCATATTAGGATGAATCCTCGAGGCAAGATGGAAAACAAAAGAGCCAATATTCAGCCATTGGTGTAGTAGCTTAGTCTCGAACCAAAGAAAAAGAATCCCCCTTGATATTTCTATAAGGCAAATTGACTCCTGTTGTAATGGGTGGTCAAGAAAATTGCAGCAGTATTGATTGGGTAATGTTCAACACGGACATGTCGATAGGGTGTCTGAAAACCTAAGAACTTGGCTTCGGCTGGCTTTAATAAAAAATGACCTGCCTGGAGCAAGTTCACAGAAAGCAATGAGTCACTCACGGGAAATCTCTTCAAACCCCTCCATGTTTTAGAGAAAAATAGCAAAGGGGGCAACCAAAGAATTTTCTATTTTTAACCTAGTTTTCTTTCTCTCCTGCATTCTGGAAATGACAAACAATCCCTCTTTCACTGTGTTTCTTTGGCTGCAGCCTGAAAACAATGCAACCAACGCAGTGTTTGCGCAGGTTGGGTCGAGATAATGTTTTGCTTTTCACTTGTGAGAACTGTACAAATCCCAGCGTGGATAGATTATGCATAACAAATCAAACTCATGACTGTCAAAGACATGCAGAGGAGAGGATAGGAGGGGGAACAGGAGGACATGAGTGTTTGCTTCTGCACATGGAGGAAAGGAAAGAGGAGGAGGGCAAAGAAGGGGCTGGTCCAAGTGATGAAGAGGGGTGAGAGCTTATAGCGACCAGAAAAGAGAAGAAAGAGAGAAAGTGAGGATGAAAGAGAGAGAGGTTGAGAAAGATTGGTGCCTATTATTCTCCTGAGAAGGGAATAGTCATAGAGGGGTTGGTTCCCATGGCAATAGTTCCCTCAGTGCATGTGTGTGTGTGTGTGTAGATGGACTGTAGCTGGGCCTTGAGACTGTACGGAGACGAGGCCATAGCGAACCTCAGAGCCACCCGGAGCCTTGAAACAGCAGAGAATCTCAGACAGACACTATTGTTTACCTGCCTGTTCTCTCCGCCTCACTCATCACCCCTCATCTTCAATTTTTTTTTTTTTTTTTTTTGCTTGCCATTATGTATCGTCCTTGGGCATTTAAAGCAAATATAACAAATTTAGTGAGTTGAAAAAGCAATTCCACCTTCGTCACCCATGGCCTCCTTGTTGGGAGTGCATAAGGGTTTAGATGTGGAGCTCTCCAAAAACAGATTTTGAGCTTTACTGTAGCATCTTCAATGTATAAATGTTTTCGTGAGCCTCTCACATTATAATACATTCACTCACAATAAAAGCAAACTAAAGCTTCTATTATAAATTATGATTTTTGGTGTCCAATTTCTAGAGGATGTAACAAAACCTTCCTCTGAACTTAAGACCCTACAAACGATTGTTATTCTGATTTATGGCATACTGGATATTACACTAGCATGAAACTGTAGTGCAGCAAAGAAAGTGATGTATTAACAATGGTGGTACTGTTCCACATGTGTATCTCAATCCACTATAATCTACGAGCATGTTTGTTTATTACAGAACCCCATCAAACCCAGTGTATCATTATTGTCATCACATAGAGACTTAGGAATAATGCACTAAGATCCTAGTTTTAAACATCACATTTTAGCCCCCTGCATGTTTAATGGTGGCTCTGGAAAGTTTGTAGTTTTCTCCGTAGTGGGAGGCAGATCGACATAGTCAGCTCAGATTCACAACAGTTTATTGACTCCAACAGGGACCCAGTTTCATGGTGTAAAAGTGTCTATGAAAGCTTTTCAAGCCACTCAGGCAGCATAATCCACCTCTTCTCTGTCCATTTGTATGCTTGGTATGGTTGGAAATGTTTGATTTTTACTAGAATGTGCCAACATTTTGCTAAATACATAGTTTATGTTTGCTGCTAGCTAGCTAAGTTAGCTTTTTATGCCTGACACTCAGAAGTGTAACCAGGTGTAGAGTAGGTATACAGCTAACTGTTTGTTTAGCCACATGGGAACAATACAGCTTTCAAGCCTACAGGCAGATAGTACTGTATTATATCTTTAAATGAGTTTGAATAGGGGTCCTGTAAATGGCATGTACAGTATATGTAGCCACACACTGTAGGTCTGTCTCTTAAAAGGACTGTATAATCACTAAAGGTCGCAGCATTAACATCCTGCCTCAGTGCCCATTGTTTTTTCCTCTCTTGAGTCTCTCTCTTTTTCCATCCTCTCTGTCCCACTTAGGTGAGGATTCAAGGAGGTAAGGGCGGAAGGAAGGGAGGAAGAAAGAAAGGGAAGAGTGGGGGATTTCCAAATGGAGTGTGTTAACATTTTAGGCAGCAGAGAGTGAGGCTGAAGCTCAGAGGGTTAGTGAAGGGTATTTTAACCGGACATAAGGCTATCGGACACATCGGCCGTGTGTCCGGTGACCTTTCCTCAAAATAGGTTGTTTGTAAGTGCTTGTTCCAGAAAAACAACTCATATGAGCATTTTCGTCTTTGGCAACTGGTGCTTTCACACCTAACCTGTTTGTTCGGGTCAATCGAACTCTGGTGCGTTTCCCAGTTTTAGTTTACTTCATTTAGGCTGGTGTGAAAGCTGTCAGTTGAACTCTATTGCGGTTTGTTTGTGGTTTGAAAGCAAAGCTAAAATACTGTTAAATCCATCTGCTGATGGTGAACTGTTGAGAAAGCAATCCTCTGATCTGTAGGTTACAAGTGATGTATAGCTCATATTTAAGGTAATTTAGTAACCATAGTAACACCTACGAGTGTCAGCACATGAGTGCGGGGATTTCCCGATACACCAGAAAGTAAAAAAAGCTTTAAAACAGAAGTCTACTGAGTTTGTGTCCTACTTGTCTAATTTAGCAGTTCCCCAATAACGTGAGTGAAACTTACAGTATATTACCTCCCGTAATATTACAGTACAAACAGCTTCTTTCTTGTCCCATTTCTATCTGTCTGTCACTATTTATACACAATATGATATATGAGGTCCAGTTACGGTCTTGACTAATAATACTCATGTTAAATTATTTCTGCATGAGCTCATCAGAGAAGATAAACAAACACATAAGGTTCATTCAAGTGCAGCATGACTTCCTGTCAGTGTCTGGAATTTGATTTCCCCCATGTGGGTCCATGTAGTGCTGATGAAGCAGGATGGCAGTCACCAAAACTGTCCAATCAATGAGGTAACCTGTCAGTCCATATGACTTCAAGCTTACAGCTTAGTTCATTTGTAAGAAGACAGTTTGAACACAAAATGGACCAGAGTTAAAAGGAACAGTGTATGTTTTTACCAAACTACAGATGTGAAATCACTCTTAAACATCATGGTTAAAGTTAGGAAAAGATCATCTTCAAGAAACCAACGTTGAGTGTTGGTAGGAGACAGAATGTGAAACAGTCTCCTGAGTTTAAGTTACAGACTTTATTGATCTTATGCAGCCCGCCCAATTTTTCATTTGTTCAATTTCTGGTTTTATCTCTTATAGGTGCTATAAGTACTTAAAGTCGTGGTTCTGATTGACTCACACAGCCTGCTATACATTTCTCAGAGTTGGAAACACACGTCAACATTTTTAAGGAAGTCATTTGTCATGTTACGCTCAGCGTTAACTAGTTTACTGTGTGTTGTAGTAGCTGTGCTCTGATGCTAACTTATCAGTGTGATGATGCCTTAACATTATTTACATTCTTCACAAAGGATCACTAAACCAGATGATTTTTGCTTTGTTGGCCTGGAATCTTTCCCCCCTACTATGTAATAGAACATATATTTTATTGATAATATCATTTGGAATAATTAGCTTGTTGTCAATAATAAGCCTATGTCATGGCCTTGGACTGTGTGTAATAGTGTAACTAACTAAATGAGTCGCCACTGTGACTCAAGCAAACGTTTTGAACGGCCACACCCAGACAACTTTATAACATATATCATATTGTTATAAACACATAATAAAACATTAATACCAACACATTCTGACCAGTCACCATGCCTATTATAAGCTGATCTCAGAGCTGTGTCATTTTCTTCAAGCTCCGGCAGTCCTTCACACTGTACATTATATTATAAAACTAGTCAGATGTTTGCTAAATGGAGGCCTAAACTGAGACCAATACTATCATTTTTCTCAGGAGGACATGATCACAGGAAGTTGCTTGTCAGGGAAATTTACTGTAAACATGGGTCATTTGAAGCAACTAACAACCACAGCTGTTGTTTTTCCTGTGAGGTCAGTCTTGTCCTCTCATTTACACGATGGTCCCTCAAACCTCTCCGCCTTGTAGAGCCCTTGAGTTTACTCCTCACAGTAGACTATGGATGATACTGGGCCAGCAGCGCCCACCACCAAACGCAGCTCAGCACTCCACTTTACTTGTCAGATTAAAAAGATCAAAAGTCGGGGAAAAAAAGGCAAAGAGGGTGAGGGAGATAAAGCGTGAGAGAGAGAGACAGAGAGAGCAGGCTTAAAAGGGAGACTACATGGAGAAGAACACAAGAACACAGTGTCCTAATTAATGTCTTCCTCCATTAATCCACTCCGAAGCTTCCCATGCTGCTGGGTTTGATCTCAGCAACGTTGCTATCAAAGCCTTGTAACATGGTCTTGTATTACGGGGAAGATCTCAGTCAGGCAGTATTAAGGAGAATCATTCAGTGCAGTTCCTTCTTGTTGCCGATGCTGTGTGGGGTTTTTGTACGACGGCATGACTGTACAGTTTCAATCCCTCATTAGAACAAGAGCGCAATTTAAAGCTCCACTACTGGATCAAATGACTATATAATGTGAAGGCTATATCGCGTGTAGTGACAAACCCACAAAGAATTATCACCCACGTCTGCAGCTCTTTTAGCTCGTTGTTTTGGTTTTATGGCCTGGCACCAAAACGGGAGACAAACAGGATTAGCAACTAGCTTTAGCAATTAGACCCAGATATTTTTCTTGAGAGTTGGTTGAGATCAAAACAGTCTCACCACAACAAGGACGTGTTTTCAGTGAAAAAGCTCTGATATAACCCACTGCACGCTACCTGCCTAGCACAAAACAAACTAAGTTAGCGGCTAGTTAGTGAACATAGTGGCGCATTTAGCCTCTAAAGAGCCTTGTATGTCCCTCAGGAGTTGATGGAGACCAAAACAGACATAAAAGGAGAGTGAATATTGGACATAAATTTGTTAGGTGGCCAGAGAAACAGCTCTAAACGATTGCTAACGTTGCTCCATGTCTTCTGCATGTGTAAATAAGCAACAAGTTTGCAATAACACCTTTATGTGGTGATAATATGTCAGGGCTTTGTGATTTTCAGCTTGCAGCAGAGTTCTTCTGTCCCAGAAATCAATTATTTCAGCTTTAATAGTGTGCTAAATCCCCGGAGAAGCAACAGGCAATGACCCCAGTGACCAATGTGAGCACAGAAAACAAAGCAAGCCTTGGACTGACAAACTGTTGTTGATTGACAGATAGAAAACATGGAAGTGAAAGACAAGCACCTCCCTGATGTTGCCTTTCACATTCAGCACAATACAGAGTGCTGTGGGATGTTTTGATTGTAAGGGCCAAAGCTAAGTGCATCCCAGCTACAACAAAGCATCTGAACGTCAATCTCGGCTTATGAGGAGGGAATCTTATCGAATAAAACCTCTTATCGAATAAAACCTCAAAATGCCATTAGCAAGAGACAAAAGACAGAACAAAATGGCAAGAGGATCGTTGCTAATTCAGCAAAAGGGAAATCAATGGCCCTCTTCCTGCTTTTTCTGTAGCTACCCGACTCCCCGCCTGTCAATCTCCGAAAAAACCAGGGCTGAGGCGGGGCGCGTGGGGGCTGCAACTGCCCGCAGCTCCCGGCTCGGAGGAGAGGTTCGAGGCAAGAAAACAGTGACTCAAAAAATCATAAACACCTCACATTTCCTGTGTCAGTTCGGCTCTAAAAATACTCCTGTTCGCCTTCGCCTCACATCGCCTCCTCTCTGGTCTCAAGGAGCTATGCAAATACAAGCCCCTCCATTTTTTTTTGTTTTGTTTTCCTTCCACACCCTCTTCCTCAAAGCCCCCCATCCTATTGTTCTGACTACCTCTTCTCCATCTCTTGTAGACTACATGACAGAGCCTCGCCTTCCCTCTTGTTGTTCCTACTCTCTCCAGGGTAGGGGGAAGAAATGATAAAAGCTATTTACAAGTAACTGTAGGCAACAGTGGAAATCCAAGACTTGGAAAAATTCAAGCTTTTTTTTTTGTACCTTGTTTTCTTTGATGGCAGAGCCATTTGTGATGCTGCGTCGTGAACTGCAGCACAGTGCAGCGAAGTCCTGAGTGACAATTTAAGGGGGAACTGAAGCACTTTTAGGGACTTTGACTATGCCGGCTTCTGCAGATTGTGTTTGACTTTTTTTGTTCTTGAAAACAGAAGCAAGACATCAGTCCTGCTTGGCACATGCTGCGAGGCAAAGACACAACTCCTCAAATGCGTGCAAACCATTTAGAAGGCTTCTGATGTTTAACACGCACAAACCGAGAGGCTTGCAGCACGTGGGACTCAGTGTGTTCTGCTATTAATCACAAGTCCATCAGCCCGCGGTCCATTTCATGGAGCTGTTCTGAGGCTTGTAGAGATATGATTGTGATGCACACTGAGATTCATAAAGCCCAACAAAGACATTCATGTAAGTGCCACAGGAAACACTGGCTTTCATGGCAACCGTAATGAATCTCCCGCCTCATCTCTCACTCTTTCTCTCTCCCATCTCCCTCGCCGTATTCAACGGACTCTAATTGCACGCTCTTTTTCTCTCCAGACTCCACTTGCCATGCATTACCCGCTGCCCCCCACCCCCTTTTCCGACGAACGGTCTCCAACCCGGCCACCCCCATTTCCTCTTTCTCCCTTGATTGATTCTCACCTTTTCCATTCTTGCCATTCACCTCATTAACGGAGCCCCCGTCTGCTCATTTCCTATTTTGCCTCCCACTCCTTCCTACATCCAACCCCACACACACACACACACACTTCCTGTCCTGTCGTCTCTGAAGCGGCGGCAGGCTCGGATTCGTCGTCTCCGGCCAAGGCCCTGCGACATTCTGTAATTAGAGAGGAGCATAATAGAGAGGGTTCCTCATCAGCCGAGGTGGAAGGGGAGGGGAGGGCACCACCGCCATCCATCCATCCATCCATCCATCCATCCATCCTTGAGTTTAATCAGTGGCACACAATAGGATGTCACCTGCTCCCAGACGCAGCCGCTGGAGAGAGGCAGTGATGCTGTCACAAACCATTTGGGGCGAGGCAGCTCTTTAAGGCCTCCTGTTCCTCCACGGTTGTCTCTGTTAATTTGGTCTCCCTGGGAACGAGGGAGAGGGAACCCGTGAAAAATCAAGCTCATTTAGTCGTGTTAATTTATTTATTTACAGACGCTTATCCAGCATGCTCTTCTTTATTGGTTTTCCTTCTGAAATCCCTGAGGAATCATGGATATCTGAGTGCATGAATGTTTGCTTTATACATGTGTGTGTGTAATACATGTCTGTGTGTGTGTACAGTATATGTCACAGTAAGGTTAATCAGGCCCTTAATCAATTCTACCCAGTGGGGGAAAGTAAATAAGTACATTTACTCAAATAATGTTCTTAAGTACACTTTTTAAGGTACTTGAGTTTTTCCATTTTGTAATATTTTACACCTGTATTATACTT
Source organism: Macquaria australasica (assembly GCA_005408345.1). Classification (NCBI taxonomy): domain Eukaryota; kingdom Metazoa; phylum Chordata; class Actinopteri; order Centrarchiformes; family Percichthyidae; genus Macquaria; species Macquaria australasica. The sequence goes on along the minus strand of SEMN01000213.1, from coordinate 265,034 downwards.
TTATTGGGCTTATTGTACTTTTTACTTTTATCAGATTAAGTAAGACTACTGTGTTCAAGTCTGATAATTGATATAGATATCATATAGATGAATGGAAACCTTTGGTTGCCTGGGATGGTAGAAAAGAAAACCTAAAATTATAGAAAATGCTTGAAAACGCAGAAATATAAAGTACACATGATTTGCAGAGTTGAAGAGCTTAAACTTACAAACACACTTGCATGGTCATTTAAGTATTTTTAAATGAACAATGCTACTTTTACTTAAGTAAAGGATCCGAGTACTGCTTTCGCCACAGGTTACCTCCAGTTTTTAGCACCACACATACACACTAACCAATGAGTCACTCAGTCATTTACTCGCTGGCTACACACAGAGACACACAGGTGACAATGAAACACCATCTCAGTCTGTTTTGTCCGGTTGGCAGGGTTCGTGCTCACACAGAGAGAGAGAGACAGACACGCTGCGAAGCCATGGGCTGCGGGCTGCGTAAGATGAAGCCGACGTCGGAGGAGTGCAGTCCAGGGAAGATTTACTCCACCCTGAAGAGACCACAGGTGGAGACCAAGGTGGGCGTGGCTTACACCTACCGCTACCTGGACTTCCTCATCGGCAAAGATGGTAAGACATGAATTTTGTACCAATCTGCTTAGAGATGGCGATAAATAATCTGACCTTTACTGTTTTTTATTGACATTGATATTGCAACTTATCTACTTGTAAACATTTTTGCCACGACCCCCCAATCCTTTTAATTTTAGTAGGAGTTTTGTATTGCAAATACAGCCCACCAAGTTCAGCACTAAAAGCCAGAAATCTCTGCACAGCAATAGTTACTATTGATCAGTAATCCCCACAGCCCCCTTTTGCAGATATGTTATGGTCATTTTGTGCTGCAGGGTTGTAAAAATCTAAATTATTGCCTCTTCCACATGCACAGTTGAAAATATATGAATAGCTCAAGGCCTTTGGCATTTTGCTGCATCACACCTCCGCATGATAAAGCGACAATATGCCTCACAGGTTTTGCAAGGGGGCTGATCTGCAGTGCAATCTACAACTCTGTGCTGTGTGTAGTATTTTACTGAATAATGCTACCTCCAGTGTGATTAATCTGTCTACTCCCGTTCTGAAAATGCCATAATACCTGCATATTCCCAGTCGAAAAACACTGAAGATTCAGAAGCAGAACAAATCTATCACTCATGTATATGGAATAACAGCAAACTGGCTGTAATTTTCATCAGGATTTTCTTGTAATGATGGAGTGTTAATTAGCGCCTGCTCCCTCTATAGCAGCCACTGTTGTAATTTCGTTTCTGACAATTAGTCAGTCATGCTTTCACGTTGTGCTAATGATATAGAATTTTCCAGCCCAATCCACACCAAACATCTTGCTGGCGCCCATCAATTATGTATGGCACTGAGTCCAACCCCCTAGCAGGGGATGCAAACAAAGTAAAGTGTGGCCTGCTGAGCAGAGAGATTGTTCAAGGTCACAGGTTTGATCCTCACAAAACTCTTCGTTTCAGATAGTTTCTGTATGTTTCCGTTGGTGAGATACTGGCCCGACTGGCTCTGCACTCTGCCCAGCCTGGTGAGCTGCAAACATGTAAACAAGTTAACTGTGAAGATGTTGCTGCCAGTCAATCAGAATCTGAGGCTCCCTGTGCTGCGGATGATAATATGAAAATGAATCAGTTCCCTTTACAAAGATAGCATCCACACACACACACACACACACACACACACACACACACACACACACATAGAAAAGGCCGGTAGAACCCCCCCCTCTCCTTCCTCTCCTCAGTCTGAGGTGTTTATGAGATGGAAGGTGGGTGTTGCTTCCTGAGATGCCGACCTAAAGTAACGGCTCGGGGGGCTTCTTTGTGTGTGTGTTAATGTGATGTGTATGGAGGAGTATTCATGTGTGTTTGTGTTGTTGTGTCCTAAACTTAAAAGGATCCAATTTTCCAACAAAGGCAGGATTTTTGCCTGAAGAAAGCTGGGGTTTAAGGTAAACATTAAAATTTAGATCAGTTTTAGGTTGGGTAAGGTTTGTTTGGATTGGATTTAGATATTAGGTTAGGTTAAATCAGGTTAAATCAGGCTAAACCAGGTTAGATTAGGATAAGGGTAGGTCAAGTTAAACCAGGATAGGGTAGAGTTAAGCTAGGTTAGTTTAGGTTTAATTCATTGATCAACATTGGCACAAACAAATATTCGTCTGGTTCCCAGGCTAGGCATCTTTGGGACCATCGGGAACAATGTCTGTATATTGACTCCCAAAGCATTTGGTGTAAATTGGCATGTCTGCATGCTCATACTTGTACACATATGTAACATGCAGTCAGTATGTTTACATGCATACAAATAGGTTGTTTACCATGAATATCCAGATTAAGTGTGTAATACTAATGAATTCACATTGCGCTTTGACACAACCAATATTCCTGATGCTGTTAGTTGTAACAGGAAAGTAATTTTGCTAATCAACCCAAACCCAAAAAAGTAGACCCCCTTCCTCTTCTCCCACTGCTAGGCATACCACTCATTTTTCAGACACACTGCTTTGCTTCCAGTTCACTCCCACACGCCATTTTGTAGCTTGCGCACAGAACTAAAACAAAGACAGAGACCAGACTAAAGCATATCGATACCAGTCATTTAAAAGAGCAGCTCCATTATTAGACTATTAGTAAGAGAACATGGTTAAGGTGTTTAAATGACAGTTGCAATAATCAAAAGTATTGTTCTAGTGATTATAATCTAATTATTAGACTGCCTGTAAACCCTGCCTGTCTGCCAGGAGCAGGAAGCTGTCAAATATATTGATTTACAAAGTAGAGTAATGTCATCTGCCAACAACAGCCAATAGCAGCTCAGAAGACATACTGTATATCAGCACTGGGGTTAAGGTCAAGGTAAATTTAAGATTAGGTGTAGAATTAGGATTAGATTACGGTTAAATATATAATGGAGGTCATTAAGGTTGAGGTGAGCAAATGGGAAATTAATGTGCTCAGGGAAGATTGTGTGTGTGTTTGTTTGTATGTACAGTATATGTGTGTGCGCTCTAGGCCTGGGAGGAATCAGGGTGCTATATTTAGCCATAACTCTGTTATTTATGCTCATGACAGTTATAGCTGAAATGATGGTGGCAGGGGAGTTTGGTGGCGGCGGTGGGGAGGGGGCCAGGGGGGGATGGTACGGGAAGCCGGGAGATGTAGTGCGCGGCGTGTTCGCCCTGACAGTTGATTAGTCTCCATTAGTTTGTCAGGCTGACTAGACTGGATGGATGAAGGAGCTGGGGGTCATGGGCGTCTGGGGGCCAGGCAGGCTTTTCCACCCTCCCTTGTACGGGACGTGACATAAGGGCGGGGCTAGGAGGGGAGGCGGGAGGTGGACGGGTGCCTCCCTTTTGTTGAACTGTGCGTGTGTGTGTGTGTGTGTGTGTGTGTGTGTGCCTTTGGCGCACGGCCACATTATTATCTTCAAGTATTATCTCTAATGCTGGGGGTTGGTACTTACTGTAATCAGTTTTCTCTTGCTCTGTCTTTCTGTCACTGTCAGTACACCTCTGTCTATGTTTCTCTGTTTTTCAGCTCTTAAAATATGTGTGTGTGTGTGTGTGTGTGTGTGTGTCTGCCTGTTTCCCATGGGAGCACATTAAGATCTGAGAAATCAAGAGTCTGTAAGTGCAGTCCCAGTGGCTGAATCATTTCACTGCATCAGCAGATTTTCGGGTTGAAGGGTTAACGTGTTACTCATGGCTGTAATTACATTGTACCAGGTATGTAAGTGTAGGTAATGATTCATGTGTCTGGCCTTTTTCGACAGGAAAGCTGTAAAATATTTAAGACGCAGTCAAAGATTATGAATATGGAAATATAGTCTCTGGTGGAGCTGTAGGGCGTGCACATAAATATACTTACAGTGTGAGCTGCAACAAAAACCTGTGATCCTTTTTTTAATCATCTGTGACAATCAGCTCACAGCGGAAACCAGTAAAGTAGATACTTACAAACAGTGTTTGGGTTGTCACGCATACTTTTCTCAAAAATAATGAATTGTGTTACTTGAAAATTAACTAGTTACTCTACTTGTTCCTTAAAAGGTACCCTGTGGAGTTTTCTTCTAAACAGAAGAGTTATGTTAACATGAACTCTTCTTCACCAAAACACATTGTGTGAATCTGAGGCATACACTAATAAAATATTTGCAAAGCTGTCTTGTTAAAGTTGAAACCTGCATTGTTTACATTTATGTCTTCTTCTTTCCTGCCTTTTGCTGGCACCTCACTACTTTTTTTGGCGTGTTACCACCAGCTGTTGCTCAGTGCAGTAGCGTGAATCCATTTGCAGAAATGGGTATCGTGTCATTCACGTCCTCATGCACCTGCACGAGATACAAATAAAAGGTGACCTATTCATCAAAATGTTGCACAATAGCGCTACTAGTGATCAAAAAGTCCACAGGGTTCCTTTAAAGCAAGAGTATGTAACTTTTGAAGAAAGAAGTAACACATTCTTCCTCTTACAAATAAAAAAGTTGAATTCATGAGCAATAAACCTGAACTCAATACACTCAGAGATTTTGCTTATTCAGCCAAACTTGGTCTGGTATGACCAGTAGCTTATGGTGGCCAAAGTTAGCAGACTTTAGATAGATATTGCCAGTCAGTTTGCTGACTTTATGACTCTTCTCCACTTGTGGTACTGTTAAGGCCAGTTCAGACCAAAGATTCGCAATGAGACGAAACTGTTTTAGAACGTCGCAGGGAAAAGTTGCAGCGGTGTGAACTGGCCCGTCTCAGCTCGACTCAAGCTGGCTGATGGCATTTCCTGAGACTCAGCTTGTCAAATCGCTAGCGGCTGGTTTTAGAACGAACAGCTGGTCATCTCGACCCTCTCGTCAGTACTAGAAATGAAACTGCAGAAAGTAACTCACTATCGCTATCATTCATATTTTAAGACGCTACAATTGATATCCAGCTACAAAAAAATGCCTGAAAAGCCGTCAGTTAGAAGGGAAGTACAGAGAGCCGTTGCTATGGAAACAATACACCGTCTCTTAGCTGGCAGGTTTCAGAACGTTGCAGACTGGCACACTGCAAGTAGTTGCAAGTTTCAAATCGTCTCATTGCAAATCTTTGGTCTGAGCTGGGCTTCACGCTACGTTTAAGCATGTCACAGAATGTCAAAGTAAAACATGTCTGACCAGGAAGCGTTTGTTGTTTCCTGCTTGTGTTGCCATGTCACTCTTTGACAGGTCGCCTAATTGTGATGTTTTTAAAGCAACCGAGACAAGAGAATCTTGGAAAATGAAGGGAAAATGTGCCATAATTATCCTGTAAATGCCACTTGTAGCTTCAAGTCTCATTTTTGTGTTACACTCTAAAATTATCAGGCTGCTTGAATTCTTTAGGAATTGTGATTATAGAAGCACATTTTAAATTCAGATGTAAATTCAGACCTTGTTGTTGCCTCATTCTTGTCAGCTTTGCACCCAACTCGGATATTCTTGATAATCTTCATATCACAATTTATCTTGTGCAATTGAAACAGTAATGTCATATATTGATGTTACGAGAACAAGTAATATGATTACATTAATTTGTATGTTGTGACACAAAAGAATTGATCAAAGTTCGTTTGATCCTGTAAGCAGCATCAGAAACAACAACACTGTCATATGCAAAACAGGAACAACTGTGGAAGAACATTATTTTTAACACCAACAATTCAGGAACCATTATTACTGTCACTGTCTAATTTTACATAATAAGAGAACACCTTTCTTTGAAAGAAAATGCACCAGAAGCAGCAGAAACATCTGCATCAGCATTTTTAACTGGGAACAAAATGAGGCTGACTTTTTGCTTCCCCTTCACCTCTCTCTCTTCTTGGGAAATATGCTCTCATGATGTTGAGTTCACTTCACTGTGACTACTGCACTGTGAATAACATTTGTAATAATTTCTTGCCACAGTGTTAGATCATAGCTTTCTGCAACTGCCACCATAATGGCCCTGCAGGCTACTAACCAGCCACCAAATGTACAAAAATAACACCTTTCACTGCAGAAACAGTGATGAAAGGGAGAGTAAATCGGTGGAAAGCTGGAGGTAATAAACCTCCTCTGCATTAAATATAAGCGTCAGCCCACCAATGAGTTGTTGCCTCATGTTGCTGCATCATTTTGGAGCATGCATTCAGCTTCATTGTCACCCTGCTACCATTCAGTCACCTCTGAAAGAGCCGCAGAAAAACAAAACGGAGAGTCTGTTTGATATTGAGATCATGACCCTACAGGGAGCTGAGAAAGCGCCTCGCTGTTGCTGTGTGTGATGGTGTGGAAAGAAGCCATTTCATCGTAAACACAAGCACAACAGACTCAGGCATGTGCAGCATGAATCTTATTTCCCAAAATGTGATTTTGAAAAGTTAAAAATGTTGACAATTGAAAGCATGCTCAACACGTCGCATCTCCTCGGCAGGCAGGTTGGGAAAACTGGAAATATAAAGATGTTGTCCCCTTGACATCAAAGCCGGTGAGCAGACGTGAGGCCAGCACACGCACACACAGGCCCAGACACACACCGTTTGATATCATCTCAGGAGCTAGACACGTCATTTATATGCAAAAACCCCAGAGCCCCGGGTCCCCTTGTTAATATGAGCTGTAGCCGTCGTGGCAGGTGAGTGACACGCAGGAGCAGCCTCGCCCCCCCCGCCCCCGTCACTCCACTCAGATATAAGACTGAGCTGCAGGAGAGGTCAGCAGGACCGTCGTGCACCAGAGTGGCTTTCCGAAGGGGAGATTAGTCCTTGGATGGCGGGGGGAGCCCGGATTTATCCCCTGGCTCCTCTCCCTGAAAGGTGGAATTGAATCGCAGTTATTGAAGGGGAGAATGACATTGAAGACTGAATTCACGGTCATCTGGTTTTTACATTATATTTCCATTATATTCCCGCTGCCCAGGGTGTGGCTGCGCAGCTCAAACCAAAACATGATTGTAAATTAGATGCAGGCCGAAGTGAGTTGAATGGGAAATGTGTTTCTGATGGTCTGAGAAATCGAAACGGGCAAGTGGTGATTATGTATTGGAAAATACTGAATTAATAATCCAGACCTCCTTTGGAAACAGGCCTGTCATCGCACACTGAGCGCTCCTGATGAAGGTATTCAATGTGATTGCCGGTAAATTGTGGAATCTTTTAGAAATGTGCATGAAATATGCATCAGCTGCCGTCCAAACCGACAGTACAAATTCAGCCTTGTGTCGCTGCTTCTTGTTTCTGCCTCCATCCGCAGTTAGTGGCATACTAAGTGGATGCTACTTGTATTGTTTCGAGCCAGTCAGGCAGCAAAATGCCAAGCCATCGTTTGCTGAGACAAAGATGTCGGAGCAGCATTTTAGGCGCGTGACAGCGCCAGAGCTCAGCAGGTCCCATTCGTTAAGCTTCAAACGGCTGCAACTGCTGACAAAGTTTTCAGCAACAGGAAACTGCTCGGTTCCTTCCTCTTTCTCCCTCTCTCCCTCCCTCCCTGTCTCTTGCTCAGCAGTATGTTTAAGATTAGCTTTCCTTGTAATGCTTCATATTCTGTGCAGACTATTTCCTGTGTCTGAAGGCTTTGTTATTGCAGTTAACTGAACTCAGTTTCCAGTGCGCGGTGTATGTGTGTGTATGGTGTTGCAGCAAATGCAATTTCCCTCGCTCAGAGAAATATTATCCTCATGATTTGATTCAGGTTGTCCAGGCCTGCACGGTGAGTGTGTCACACGTTTCTTAACTGGATGCCAGTTGTTGTTGTTGTTGTGTGAGATGGGATGCTAGGAATATAAGATGAGGGTCAGAGGGTCGGGGAATAAGAAGAAAAACAATAAAAGAAAGCAGACGTGTAACACTAAGTTAGATTCAGAGGCATTTTAAAGTTTGGAAAACCTTCAGGGGCACTTGGATTTTAATGTAAAATCCCTAGAGATTTCTGAGATTCCAGTCTTGATGCACTTTCTAAACGACCTTGTCATCAACCAGTGCTACAGCAAAAAAACAAAAAAAACAAACAAAAAAAACACATCCTCAGGCTCTCTGGGTTTTATTTTTGAGATATGAATTCTGCATGTGGGTGGGGAACCTGCGTGCGTCATTAGATGAGTAAGTGAGTGTGAGTGTCTTGAAGAGAGAGGAAATGAGGGGAGAAAGATGGAAACCAAGATAGAGACTGTGTGTGTGGTTTGTACACATGTAGTTGGATGACATGTCTTTTTAGTGTCTGAACCTGCGTGTCTGCGTTGCTTTGTCTTGTGTTTAGGTGTGTTTGTACACTGCTGTGTTTTATCCAGCCTGCCTGCTTATTGCCTCTTCTAACGTGGCCTCCGCTTTTTTCCGGCTCGCCTGACAGACAATATGCCCGGGCGCCCCCTCAAAGCTTTATTGGCTCTTATTGCCATCTCACTCAGATCCAATGTGCCAGTATTGATTGTGTTGAAATGCAATCAGGGTCTCCACAGCAGAGGAGCAAACAATCTAAATTTAACAAAACACCTCCGCCGGCCTTCAGCCTGGCCCTGATAGCACCTCCCAAAGAGGAACAAATGTGTTTATGTGTGTGCAGAGAAATAGAGGACCTTTCACGTGGTCACAGCTATTGTTAGATGCTCCTCTAAGAAGCCTGTGAGGCCGCAGAAGCAGAATGTGCAGGAAGTGACCTCAGCCTTGACCTCACTTCCTGCCAAGTGGGAGGTTAAGGCGCATTGTCAAAGCAAAAGATGTTTTTGGGTTCAACGTGAGATCTCAGATGTCAGATAGTGGACAGACTTCTCGACGTAAAACAATCTAAAATGTAATTCTTGTGTGCAAACTCAAGATATTGCCCCCGTTTGGAGACCTGAAATGTTGCTTGATTTCAGCTTTAGGAAAATGCATACTTGACATTCCTCCAGGGGTTGTGAGATGATTTTATGAGCTCAAGAGCTTGGACAATTTTCTCAGCTCATAAAGGAACCATGTGATCTCTCAGCTGAAGTGAAAACAAACAATCATCAAAATCTGAGTTATGAGTTTTCGCACAATGACATTACAAGGCACACTCTCAACATCTCCATACTTTTTTCTTGAGAGGAAGAAAATGCTGTGAACACTGTGAATAACTATGATTTGTCAGCTTGATAATGAAATTTTCAGCTGCCTCCATATTGCTCAAAGTTATAAACTGCTCCTCATTTAAAACTCTGTGTCCTTTTCAAATCAATTTACACGCAGGTAGGAGAGCCTACAACTTTTTCTTTAATAAAGTGTTTAAAATTTCCATGAATTCATTTTGAGAAACATGTCCCAACACGAAATTCAGCCAAAAACAACAAAGATCTTTCTGTCCTCAAAAAAACACAACAGCTTTGTAAGCAAGAATGAATTATATGATAACATTAATAGTAACCAGTTTGCTTTTCACTTTTTATTTTTAATACCTGTCATCAATCATTTGGTTAGAATAGGTGTCATTTTTCAGTAGCAGATATCTCAATGTGAAATGAAAGTCTTCATTTTTCCAAAATAATAGACACTGACAACAAAAGATGAGGTTTTGTGCATGCGCAGGAGCTTTTCCATTAAGACAGGAGATAATGCAACACTGCTTATGTGTCCTTTTAAGTAAGGACAACAACATATTTAATAGAGAAGTGGGATAAAACTGTAATTAAGAGGCATTGCGTTTAGCCTCTAAAATGATGAATACAACCAATAAATGATTCTTGCATTGATCAGAGAGGGCAGGATTCTCATCATCTCTCACTTAATGATCCTGTTTTTCCTTTAACACTTTGTCTTAGTTACTTTCTGTGAGTGTTGGATCTCATCTCTCACACATGTGAGACAATGAAACAGTGATTTAGAGATATCCAAACCATCCTTTTGCAGACAGTTGTGGTCTTTCTCCTCATGTCAAATCTATTTCCACAGCTATTAAAAATGCTCCAGCTGAGACTTCCAGACCTTCTGAAGTTATGTGAGCCCCTCCCACCACTCTGGACGTGTTAGGAGTTGGAAGCCGGACATTTTTCAAAAGCATGTTTGAAATTTCCTCTTGTTAGTATGAATTGGCAGAGGCGGCGTGCGTCTTTCTGCTGCACCACCCTCCTCCCGCTAGACCCTCGTTACTCAGAAACCAGCTCTCCAGTGAGGCCTACCGAACTCGTGGCATCAATAAGTGAAAAAAGCAGCTGTTTTATTTAAGTGTATTTGATAAATGGGGTGAGGAATTCATGGAAAATGTGTTTGTTGAGCAAAGCCAAATTGACTCTTTCAGAAGCTGCGCTGATGAGAGCAACATCTCTAGACAGCACTGTGAGCCGTGAATCAACTAGCTGTGTATACAGTGGCCTCGCAGACCTTTAATGTGATTTCATCCTTGCAAGCACGGACTAACAATTTGCCCAAAGCCATTGTCAAACGGGAATGGAGACGCTTCAAACCTGCTTGTGTTTTCAACCCATCACATCAAGGGGTGGCATTCAAAAACAGGGTGCTGATTGGGGTCAATTTGCGTGCACGTTACAGTTTGATTGCACTCACACCCACGTGGGATGCAGAGAACGGTTTGTCGGTGTGATGAAATTGCAGTCACGGAAGAGAGGCGAGGGGAAAGCAATCATAGTTCACTGTCCCCATCTGCAACATGGAGGTATAATTCTCTATTCTTCTGTGACGGCAGGTGATAGCACCCTGATAGGCAGTTTATACTGCATGATGATATGTGTAAACACACTGTGCAGAAGCTGTCACCTGCTGTTGAATTAAAGTGCACTGGTCGCCTACATGCAGTTGTACCAGCAGTATGTTAAAGATGTTTTTGGAGATTTTCAGCATAGAAAATCTATTTAAAATCTGGGTCTTATGTAGGTTTTAATTCCACACTCACCTCAATGTTGTTAGCGCCATTTGCAATGAGCACAATTGAGGAAATCTTATTTAAATCTTTATCTTATTGAAATTAAAATAAGCTTCAAATTATGCCTCCTTAAATTCCCAGAATTTAAAAAAAACCAAAACAAATATAATGAGTTCTAAGTATGCGTTACAAACTGGTGTTCACTCATGTGCACGTGCAGCTTTTGCTTTGTTTCACTCCTGAAAACAGTACACGACGGCTTGAACTTTCTGAACCGTGAAACTGTGAGGCAGCCATTTGTGTGCAATAACTCTGTGCGTCTCTCTTTTTCAGTCTATTGTTATACTCATGGACAAAAGACAGAGACAGGTGTCACAGAGGCACAGTAGGTTGTTAATTATGAAACAGATATCGCACGCGTACACTCACTCCGTCATAATTACACATCCGTCTCATATTTCACTTGGGTGTCTGGCTCTTTGGGTCCACCATTGTTTCCAAGGATTCAAATGACAGTGGTGGGATGCAGGTTCGTATGAAGAGAGGCCACCTGTTGCTCAGCAGGGTCCCCATGTGGAGGGGGGATTAAGGTGCGGGTGCGGGGGCCGTCTATAATTTGACTTAATTACTTCTGAAGAGACTGGGTGATGGATTAGCACTGTGTTTCTATTAGCATACGCTCGGTCTCCGGTTCCCCATGGCCCTCCAGTGCAGCCCACTGAAACTCTCAATTGTCTAAAACCATCCATCCATTTTCCTCCACCTCGAAGTCTGAATTAGAATTAGATGATATATTTTTTTGCTGGTATTAAAGGCTGAAATGAAGTTTGTTTGTTTTGTTTTTTTACTAGCAGCGTGGCTCTAAGGATGGTAATGCTGATCTGGCAGTCGGTCAGTCCACCACTTTGGTCCAGACTGAAATATCTCAACAACTATCGGATGGATTGATGTGAAATCTGGTACAGACATTCATGTTCCCCATAAGATGAACTGTAATGACATTCCCATCAGCCTCAGCTGTATTTTGTGTTTAGTGCTAAGTAGCAAATGTTAGCATGCTAACACTCTAAACAAAGATGTGACCATTCTACCTGCTAAACATCAGCCTCACAGAGTTGCAAGCATGGCTGTAGAAGTACTGGATATTGACCATTTGTGTCATCCACATCCAATGTGATGGATGTCTTTTTCCTTGACCACAATGACATTAAAACAGTTTACACTTGCAAGGAAATTTTATTTCCTATATTTAATTTCTCCAAAATATATTTTATGTTTCGTCTCAATCTTGAAATGTCTAATATCTAACAGGTGTCCCTGACTTTAAAGAGATGCTCACACTTAAATAATTTAATCAGCTTGGGTTTCAAACTGAGTTTTAGTTTCATTTGAAGGTCAAAGTGAGACTTTTTATAACATTTGAAATAAATAACACAATCTTCCTCTTACAAATAAAAAAGTAGAATTCATAATCAATGACACCCAGCCTTGCTCAATCCAATAGGGTTTTGGTGCTAGAGCCTTACTTGGTCCTGAAGCTTGACTTTACAAGGACTTCATTTATTCTAAGGCTGCATTAACACCTGATCTGAATGTGTACAATGTCAATTATTTGGTTTTAAATGAAAGGACCCCACTCCACAGCATCTTCGTGTTTCATTTGCAGTCTCAGTGCGCAACCTGGCAGGTGTTGCATTTGTTTGCTTCTGGATAGAGAATGTGTCAGAAAACAAAACTGGGTTTTGTAAGTGCTATAGCTCCGTATAAACAAAAAACCCAATTTACATCGGGGCTACATGCTTCAGCAGCAACAGCTCTCTTATTTGTTGGCATATCAACACAATATAGTCTCTGCTGGGACCATCCAACTGATCTGAACTTACCTCAGACACTCCCCTCCACTGCTGCACACAACAGGAGCAACACATATTAAATACAATGATGGATTAGGGGTGAAGGTATAGCCTGAATAACCGGGGAAACCCTCAATATTTCACAGTTAAACGCTATTCTGAAAGCTTAAACATGTGGAATAAAATATGAAGATAATCCTGAGCTCAGTCTGGGGATGGTGTTTAGAGACTCCAGGCAGAACAGGCCCAGATACCAACTTGAAACTGCTCGGCAACAAACAGGTCACCGGAGCCCTTGTACAGTTTCACAGTCGAGAGCAATTTGCAAGCCTGAAACCATTTCACACTTTGTTGTTATTTTTAGGCTCACTCCTCATCTTGTAAGTGTGGAACAGACTGGCTAACATTTGGTTGGTGGAGTCTTTAAAGGAGAAACATATTTAGTGTTACACTGAGTGTTATGGGTGCCTTTGATCCGGGTTTCAGTGGCACCTTTTGTCCTTTCAGGTCCATTTTGATTGACCTATGCACATTGACTACTAAACATTCTGCTCTCTGTCTGCAAGCGGTCCATATTCTGCACTTTAATGGCCGAGACTTCCAATATTGGTTGTTTTACTTTCTGTTGATGCAATTGTTTGTGCCGGGTTGGCATTTCTTTCTGCTGCTGCCAACATATTATCAAGATTTTGTACAACTCAGGTGTCTTTTTCGGGACAGTAGTCACATTCCCACTTGAAAATTTGACAACTTGAGGTTATACACACTCTCATTTCTAATTTTTCATACATCTTTTGTTGGGCATTCGTAACTTATCAAGAACCTTTTTTCAGTTTTCACTGTCCACATGCAGTAAACGCAACAGTAAAGCATCACCTGAAGAAAGGATCTGAGGTACAACTACTATCCCATGTAGTGAAAGTCTGGCTCAGATGTCAGAGGAAAGAGTGGAATGTGACAAGTGAGCTCCAACATGTACAAGTTCCCAGATGTTTCCTTGAATTTAGATCACAACACATCCAGTAGTAAATTGTGATGTCCCAAAGCTACCTTTGACACCCCCGATCACGCTCCCACGCTCGCCTTCTCTCGACACTGACAGCAAACCTCTCCCCGCCAGGTAGTTTGGACGAGCTTTCTGCTTGCAGAGTATCTGAAGTGACATGTCGGGTTCTTCTCCCGTCAGGGCTCCGGTAGTAATTGAAGAGGCAAGCACATCTCTCACTGCAGACATTTCAACGGGTGAACTGGAGGAATGTCAAGGGCTTGGGGGCTGGGTGTAAGAGTGTTTTTAAGTCAGCGTGTGTGTGTGTGTCCAAGTCTGCATTGCTTCTGTTTTTTTCACTGCCTGTCTCTCCCCTGTGTGTTTACTTTAACCGTACATGCAAACCTCGATATGCACACAATTACATCACTGCACACCAACACACAGTGATGACAGTAACTAAGCACAGTTACTCTGAGGTAGTTCTTTACTATTATGCTGTTATATTTCTACTCCACAACATTTATTTGACAGCTGTAGTTACTGCTTATTTTGCAGATTGGGTATTTAAAACTATAATGAGCATATACATTAAAATGCATTATTATATAGTACTACCCAACAGTATATAAAATAGTTAGAAGTAGCTCCCTCTCGGCCAGCAACAACATTAATGCATCAGTAATAATAATCTATTTATATATCATAAAATATAATAATATAACAGATAAAGGGGACATTCTTCCTGTATAATGAGTACTTTTAAGTTTGATATGGAATGGTAAATGGACTGCATTTTATATAGTGCTTCTCACATTCACACACATTCTCACACTAGGCAGAGGCCTAACCATCGGGAGCAGTTGGGGTTCAGTGTCTTGCTCAAAGACCCTTAAGCACAGGGGAAGCCGGGGAGTCTGCGATCAGTAAGCAACCCACTCTACCTGCTGTGACACAGATATGTTAGCAACATCTTCCTGATAATACTTATGTACTTTTAAGGTATTTTCAGACAGCGTGAGGTTGCAGCCGCCTCCATAGTTTCCAGTGTAAACATACACAGTGGCACCACGGCAGGAAGCAGTGTCACGGGGGAGAGAGGCCGGTTGCCACTCTCTTGTTGCTGCTTGCCAGTTGATGATGGTTTAACTGTTTTTTTAACTTGCCGCTGCAGTTTGCCATGAAGAAAAACAATGCAGGTGTTAATTTTATTGGTATCTGAGTTTATACACCTCTTCAGGACCAGTGAACAAACAGTATCAATGAAGAAAATCAGAGAAACATCAGTGTAAAAGTTTGATTATCTGGTCTGGGCCAGTAAACACTTAATGATGTTGCTTAGCTGAACTGAGGCATTAAGCTACAACCTGCTCTAACTGTGATGAGATTAGAGTAGAATAGCAGCAGCCTGTGGTGCATGGTACCAGTTGTTAGTGGGACTGGATGTAGCCTGTTGTGGTGTAGTTGTGCCCTGCTGCAGCCATTCAAAATACACAACACAGACATTGCTGTGCGGCAGACACAATGGTAAGTGCTTGCTGTCTAAAAGCACCTTTACTTTAACTTGTAATGGAAGCATTTTACATTGTGGTTTTGCAACCAAAGCAAAGGACCTGAATACTTATTTTACCACTTTAAATAAGCATCTGTAGTGAGTCAGACTGATCCTTTGTACAGTAAAAAAAAAAAAAAAGTCCTCAAAATATTTCTGAATTTATAAATAATTTGTGATTTTTTTTCCCTCTCTGACACTGAATACTGTTTTTTGCCTGAAAGGTAACAACAATAATAACACGGGTTGTTTGCCCTGGTTGCAGTCTTCAGAGTATGGAGTAAATTATGCACCATAATCAACAGCACAAAGCATCTAATGGCAGACCCCTCGGTGCCACTGAAACATCCCAGGTCTGTCAGAGAACTTAATCATCGCAGAACCCCATGTTTTAAAATTCAAATTTGTACTCTTTTGCAATGCTAATGGAAGAAAACCCCCCAATCAACGTCTCAGCAGAAAACGCTTTAAATGTGATTTTCGACAGGAGGCTAAAGTCAGGGTGTACTGTATGGAAAAAAGCCTGCAACTTGTAGTTAGCAGTGAACAGGAAGTCAGAGTGGTGAGCGGGGCGCTGTTGAAAACGCAGCAGTGGAGCCGTTGTGGGCTTTGATCAACAACCTGCTCATTTACCACAGCTTGTCTCTCAAGCGGCGTCTCCAAGCAACTGAGGGCTGTCAGCGGAGGAGGTGGCGTCGAGCGGACAAAACGCACTCTGGAGGCCTCCTGTCAGCCTGAGGACTGGTGATGGAGGCAATTCCTGATAAAAAGAGAGAGAGAGAGAGAGAGAGAGAGAGAAAATGAAACAGAGGGAAAAAGATATAGACCTTTATTCTTTCTATATACAAACCTTTTTACTGGCTGAACAAATTATAGGTAGTTTTCCCCCATCAAGACATCCGGCGCCTGTCCATTTAGCTGTGAGTTCTGAGTTCCAGTCATTTAGTGAGGGGAACAGATGAATTTGGCTTGCTTTTCTCCCTATCTCCAGTAAAAGCTTCCGCCGGAGCTCTGGACACAGATTGAGAGATGCATATGTATTTAGAAATTTGCCCAGGCAGCCTTAAATGCTCTGTCTAGACAAAGAGAGAGCAATTGCATTAGCATTTAGCCAGCCATCCAGTCTATTTGTTTTCATCTTTATTTACCCAGAAAAGCTCTGCTGTGTGCTCTTATTCAGCAACGCCCTTCGCACTCGCTCAGTTACGGACATTAAGACCTGGGAGCTGCCCACTACAGCCACAGTCTGGTGCCAGTCAGCAGCTCCATCTGAGCAGTCGGCTGTTAAGCACCTTGCTCAAGGGCATCTTAACAGGAGTTGTTGACAGAGCAAAAAAGCGTGTCTCATTCGCTTCCCGTGTCCACATTTTCCTCGCTTCTCCAGTCACGAGTTTGCTTTTTGAATTTTTGCCTCGGGGCAAAACACACACACACACACACACTGTAAACCCATCCTTTGGTGCCCATTACCCTAATGGTAAGATTTCCTAAGCTGGCAATGTGAATGTGTGAATTGTCAACATCACAAACTGATGTAGAGATTTGCAGGAAGAAAACAAACTTTGCTGCAGTCGTCACAGGTTTTACATTTGTTCATGTCACGTTTTACACCAGAGTAAATCTTAAATAAATGGTAGAAATTAGTGGCCTTCACTCTAATATCCAGTTCTAATATAATTCGTCATTCTCCCGGCTTAAGTTTCATTCTGGCAATGATTTTTGGTTGATCAGGTGTCCATTTCTCACATAACATCAGACTGATATGAGTGATATGAAAATCAATACCCCTCAGAAAACATGATTCATTTGTTTGTTTTCAGCGTAACATTCATGGCTGAACCTGTTTAATAAAGCACCTCATGGCCGTGGGATGCGACCCCTGGCAGCAGTTCAGTCCTACATTATTAGCGCAGCGAGTGTCATCATGTCCGCTCGCAGCATCTGGGAAGTGAACGGGAGCAGACTGTTCTGCTCTACATGCAGGTGTGATCCCATCGGTCTGAGTGTTACTGTGAGAATGTGAGGCGGGAGAGCGCAGGAGGTGTGAAGGCACAGGGAGAGTGTGTGTCTCGAGTCTGTGTATGTGTGTGTGTGTGTGTGTGTGTGTGTGTGTGTGTGTGTGTGCAAGAAATATGATATAATTTCATTTGAATAACTGCACTCAAATGTACAGTATTTGTTTTGTGGATCTGATTGCTTCTCTACATGTGAGCTGAAGCGAGTGAGTGATTAAGCAAGAGAGAGCAATACAAAGAATCTAAGAGAGAAAGTGAGTTGGTAAATGAGCGAATACATGAATGTGAATGAGTGAGTGACCGAATTTTCAGACTGAAAACAGCCCCGAAAAAAGCAAGGGGGCTGCGTTGGTGGGGGCGTGTTGTTTCAGGTACCTGTGAGACAACAGAATAGGATCCAAGAAGGCCTGGTTGACTAATAGATTCATGAGACAAAACACTGCACAGTGGTTTATAATATTAAGAGGGAGGATTGTACGACTCTGGAAAGCTTTCGCAGCGACAGTTTTATCCTCTGTAGCAATGACTGTGAGGTAAACAGTGGAAATACACATTACACAGTAATCTACCAGGAATGAGCCCTTGTAGCATTTGATTGGTCAACGCTGTGGTTTGTTGGACGACATTGCATTGCAGCAAAAGCTGAGCCAGGTTAAATACATTTTTTGCCCTCTGTGTCAGCACCGCCGCCGTGCCAGCGCAGTGGCTTCATTGAAATAAATGACGGGGCTGTTGTCTGTTTGAACGTGACCTGACCCAGTCGTCTGTCTCAGGTAATGGTAACGGCTCGTGTTTCACTCGCATTACACGCATGTGAACACAACCCGAAACATATTTTTACACTCTCCTTTTACAAGTCTATTTTTTACCACACAGCAGTTACGCTTAGAGCATCCAAATGGCCAGCAGCGGACCAGCCTGGATGCATCCTCTGTAGACACAGATGGCTGCTGCTCTGCTAACGTGCAACTTAATACACATAATGTAAGCTAGCTAAACATGAAACCCCTCAGTTTTGGGCCTCCATCCACACTAAGACGGCATTTTCCTTGCACAAAAGTGAGAACGGTCTGCAGAGTGGATAAAACATGAAAATGCCGGCCTAGAAAAACAATGATGTAAGCCTGCTCAGTCAGTGAAGGTCTGTGTGGCAGAAAAGTTAAGACAACAACTAACCCTCTAAAAATGTCAGTATAGTCTATCACTTGATACAGGTGTTGTTATAAACCTGTATTTATGTCCATTCTTTTCATTTTGACAACTTTATGATGATAAAATAGTTATTTGCTTGACGTATCAGCAGCAGCAGCCGCGCAGGAGCTACTGTTTGCCTGGTTAACAGGTAGCGTCTGTGAGCTGCAAATTAAATCACTGTTTTATGCTTCTTCCGTTGTGTGACAGAAAAACAGAAACGGAAAAATATGTACATGAGAACAATTATGTTGTGAACTGGCTGCATCAAAACACTCACAGAGAGAACAGGAGGGGATATAACAGAGGTTTGTCCAGCCAGAGTAACTGGGTTGTCTGTCCAGATCCTCACCATATGTTGGCTGTGATGCACAGTTTTGTTGTTTGCCAAATAAAAAGAAGAATAAAAGATTACGCTACGTGTGGATCTATCTTTTTCAAACCTAAACAGCTTTGTCTGATTTGGCCGGCTTAGTGTGGATGTAGTCTGAGGGACCAAACAAGCAAGTGCGTGAATAAATATGTGTGTGTGTGTGTGTGTGTGTAAATCAGGGAGAGAGTGAGCAGGCGAGTGAATAAGTAAGTGAGTGAGCACAACTGCAGTCATTAGGTGGATGTAGCAAGTGTGTGACTGTATGTGTGCAGCATTGAGTGAATGAGTGATTAAGCGTTTAGGTTGAAAGGGAATGAAGTGAATACAGTAAGTGTGTGTGTGAGTGTGTGTGTGTGTGTGTGTGTGTGTGTGTGAGAGAGAGAGAGGGAGGCACCAGCAGGCCCAGTGACTTTCCCAGTGACTCATTAGGTGGGTAATTAAGGCACAACGCTTCGGCCCCAGGGCTCCACCGAGCTGCACTCTGAGCCCCGACTGCTAATGACGCAGTCCTGGACCTCAGAGAGAGAGAGAGAGAGAGAGAGAGAGAGAGAGACACACAGATTAGTCCACACAGTAGGGCCCCGACTGCTCCTCACACAGAAAGGTGAAAAGACGGAGGGGTCGATACTGTTTACACTCTGCGGGGATGTAATGGACAGTAAGCTCGCCTAAACTCTGTTTGTATCTGCAGAATAATGCAGAGTTCACTCACCTTTGTGACCTAAACAATGAAATGTAACATAAATATTTATGACATGTAATTTACCCCAAAGTAGCATGCATGTTGTAGGACGGGTAGTTCCTTTAGAGGTGCTACTTGTTGCATTTTTATACCAAACTAAAGTGGCAAAATTATAATAATTATCACTAACAACTTGTGTCGTCACCGTAACAGAATTTTAAAAGAAAAAAACCTAAACTTTGTCTTCTTCTTGCTCTTCTTTGTTCAGCTGCTCTAACACTGTTTTATTTAGAGTTAGATGATTCAATTTTGTATTGGATTTGGTTATTGTAATATCAAGATATATCTAAAATTCTTTAAATTCTTCGCCCAGGTTACTTCCCAACTGGTTACTCAATAGAATTTCCATAAAATGTACTATATCACAATGTATAACCTATTGCTGTCATAATATAAAATTACATACACCATAATAAAATATTTTATCCATTTCGCCCACCCCTAATTATAGTAGTGCTGAAATTTTAGTTACGCTGGATTTTAGCCAAGCTAGCAGCTGTTGGTCGACACTTTGGTCCAGACTGAAAAATCTCAGCTAATATGGGACGAATTGCCATGAAATTAAGACTTGATCTCCTGACTTCTCCCTCTAGCGCCATCATCAGGTCAAATTTGCACTATGTCCAATACTTTGGTTTATAACCAAATACGTGTTAAACCAATGTCATTCCCGTCATCCTCTTGCGTTTAGCACTAATCAGCAAATGTTACCATGCTAACATGCTAAACTAAGATGGTAAACATGGTAAACATTATACCATGCTAGCATTGGCATCGTGAGCATGTCAGCAAAGCACCGCTGTGTCTAAGTACGGCCTCACAGACTGCGGACAGTAAAATATACAGAAAATGTTGGTTTTCTTTATACTAGCCAATGTTTGACCAACTGGATATCTCAGCTCACTCAGTGTGTTTTTTTCATTTCACCATCACACACCAGTGATACCTTGCCCTGGCTTGCTCCACTGTCTTGACACTAAGGAGAAGAGATGACAGAAAAATACAGAAAATAGGCACTCACATGTAGAGGCAGAGAAAGAGGTTAAGAGCAAAAGAGACCCATCAAAGAATTTTTGCTCTCCTCTACACAGTGTAGGGAATAGATTTTGGGGTGGGGGGTGGGGGTGGGGTGTAAGCAGTAGTGGTAAAAGCAAGACAGAGGGAGAGAAGGAGAGTTGGAGAGAGTGGGGCAGATTCCCTGCAGAGAGCAGAGGCAGGAAAAATAGGCTAAATGTGCAGAGGAGCCAAGCAGAGAAACTTCCCCATCCTGTGGCAAAGGGGGTGAGAGAAATCGGAGCTGGGGGAGAGGAGAAGAAAAAATAAAAG
The DNA here is from genome assembly GCA_005408345.1 of Macquaria australasica. NCBI lineage: Eukaryota > Metazoa > Chordata > Actinopteri > Centrarchiformes > Percichthyidae > Macquaria > Macquaria australasica. Next base: position 244,095 of record SEMN01000213.1, on the reverse strand, counting down.
GAGGTGGCGGTGGGGAGGACAGAGGAGTTACTGGCATTTCCATTTTGAGCCTGCATGAAGGCTAATGACTCAAGGCGGGCTGCTGAGACCGAGCGAGGGTACTGCAGGTGGTCCTCGCAGGAGTGGAGAGCTCCTGGGGAGACTAAGGCCATTTTAATTGGACACTGAATAACGATATGACTACTTCACAGAGAGAATAGTGGGGTGGTCCTTTCAGTTCCAAAAGGCCAATTACAGTATATTCATGTTGTATTGCTTTTATCAAGACTTTATGAAGGTGCACAGGTTTGAGTCAGGTTTATTCCTGATGGGTTTTATTACTAATTCTGCTCAGTCAATATACATTGTGGAATTGCAGAATGATTTGCTTTGGGAAATAAAATAATATAAAGTAATGTAATTAGAAGGAGATTAAGATAGACTTCAAGTGAGTCCCTGTGTTGTTTGTATCTCGACCAGTTTTCTGTAGTGAACAGAACTATTAAAGATGCACTAATCAATCATTTTATAGTAAAATATGTAATGTGACAAGCAGTGACAGGGAATTATCACCTGACCCTGCAGTTACCCTCAGCTCTACAGAGTTTTTTAGCATCTTTCAGCTCATTGTTTTGGTTCACTTTCACCGCTCTCATCAACTTAGTTTTCAGCTAAAAAGAGCAAGAACAAGAGTGAATATTGGACTTACATTTGTCAGGTGGCCAGAAAAAATATGACTCAAATAAATGCTAAGGTTTTCCTTTAAGAGGCCCAAAAATTAAATTAATACTGCTTTAAGTAGCATAAAGTGGGAATATTTAAATCTGCAATAACTGATTTGTTGGCCACATGGGGGCAACAGAAGCTGACACATGATCACCTTGTAGGTTTTGTCAAACTTGTTAACAAACAGTTGACAACAGCCGAAAAGGAAATGGAGCATTAATTTAAGTCCAATAAGTCCAATATTCACTCTCTTTTAGCTCTGTTCTTGGTCTCCACCAACTCCTGAGAGAAATATCTGGCTCTTCAGCTGCTGATTGCTCCATTATGTTATATTAGTCGCTAACTGTGTCTGAAAACAGCTGCCTGCTGCGGCTGAACATTACGTCATGAGAGCGGAGAGAGTGAACTAAAACAGTAAAGTTGTGGGCCGAAAACCAAAACAATGAGCTTAAAGACGCTAAAACGCTTCGTAGAGCTGAAGGGGAACTGCAGAGTCGGGAGATAATTCTCTGTGGGTTTATAGCTACGAGCGACCCCTTTCACACACAAGGCCTGTGAACCGTTGTTAATATAGAAATATTGATTATAGCTGCTTTAAGTAAAGCAAAACACTGATGTATCTCAAAATTAAGAGTACAGGACTTGTTTCATCCCTGTGTCGTCAGGTAATGAAAGTCATGTTGTTCCTCCTGTCCAAAATGGCATAGCAGCATTTCCCTCAGCTTCGTTTAATCTGAAAGAAAATAAAAACACTCTGTCCTCTAAGATGCTGTGCACCAGTATGAACACGTCAGCTGCTAATTGAGCCATTACTATTAGCAGAAACAAACAATTCTCCAATCATGATGCGGCGAGGCAATATCACCGAACGAGAGACGTGGCGGATAGGAGCAACAGGATCAGAAATCAGTTGCAGCGGGTGGATAATATATGCCGGGCTATTTCCTCCCCCATGCAAATTTGGTCGAACCATTTCTTCCAGAGGCGGAGCATGGCGTGTGTGTGTGCAGAGCCTTGGAGCTCCAATCTTTCAGCTTATTAATTTCATATTTACTCATTTATTTTTAAATGTGTTGAGTGATGGAAATGCAGCAGGCTGCAGCTCAGAGGTGCTTACATGGCAGATGGGTTTAAAAGGGGAAGTGAGCCGGTGTCAGAGGCAGGGTTTCAATTCGAATCTTTTTTTCTTTTATTGTTCATGGAAATTGAGAATTATCCACGGAAAGTTGACCGAGCATACATGGTGGCATCTTACTGTGCTGCCTATTCAACACAAAAGCTACACTTGATCAGTTTGGGACTCAGATGCCCTGCTCAGAGGCACACTGACAACATTTTCTTTTTCCAAGCCTTTTGAAGGATTTGAACTGGCAGCTTTACTGTAGCAAAGCCATTATCCTGCCTGTATTTACTTCCTGCATCTTAAACCAGATAGCTATCAAAGCTATCAAAGGAGTGCTAGAGACAATTAGATTGCTCAAATGTCATGAAGGTGGTCTGAGACACGTTCCAGATGTTGAAATGGCCTCTCAATGTCAGTGAGTGGTGCGTGGAAGTAACGACTTGCACTAAAGTCACGGGTCCTACCCAGATTTTCATCTAAGTTGGGTAAACTAATTTATACCCACTTCCTGTGTCTTGTGCAGATCAAATAACAATATAATATATGTAATAATAAAAACGTCATTCATTTGAATGAGGCCAGTCCGTCAACACATCAGTAAAAGTTGAATGTGGCTTAACTTTTTTTCCTGGACTGCAACGCCACACTATCTAGCACATGGTGACCAATCAAATATGTGCAAGGGCTCATTCCTGGTATCTCACAATTGTCACCTCAAAAGGTAAAATAACTGCCACTGTGATTAAAATCATGTCTTGGCGTCTGAGTCAGAGTCTGGATCTGTTTCTAACTGGACTTCCTGGATTGTATTTTCTTGTCTCACTGGTATCTGAAGCAACACACCCCCACCAGCCCAGCCTCTTGCATTGTTTTAACACAGGGTTGTTATCGGGCTGAGCGGTGGCTAAATACAACTAAGAAGTATCAGAGATGCATCGCTCTCCAGTAGCCTCAGACCACCTTAGGAAGAAGCTTTTCCCGGGCTCCTGAGGTGGTTTAAGAAGCACAGCAGCCAGATGTTGAAAACATTTAAATGCATGTCAGTAAGTGGGGATGTAGAGGTAGCCACTTCCAGGGTCTTGCCACTGTGATAATGGCAGGTGATAACAGCACTAAAATAATCAAAACACTGAAATTCTGTATCTATGCACTAAATTCTATAATGTATCAGGAGAGCGACTCCAGCGTTTTCAGATGTTGTGGTCATAGTGACCATCAGGGCAACCATTGAATATTACTGTATGTGTGGGTGAGAGCTCTGAGTGACATAGTATATGGCAAGCAAAGCTTTCATCCATGTGTTTGTGTCAGTTGCTGGTTAGTTGTGTAAATTGTTTTAGCACAAGTCATCCAAAAATGTGAGGCCCCTTCTTCTCCAACTTTTTCTCCCACTTCTTCCTCCTCCCTCTACCTTATCTCCTTGTTCTTCTCTTTCTTCTTGCTCCTGTCCTCCCCTGCCTTCTTATTCTTCTGTTTGGATTATTTTCTTCATCTCCTGCTCTCTATGTGTATTAAACCATTTCGGGAATTTATCCAGACATGAGACATGTGAAATGAGGGCAGCTGCTAATTCCAAGTGATGAGTCAGTTAAATGTGTGTGACCATCAGAGAAATAAATTGAACAGTTGTTTATTATTTATTATGGTCCTTAGATGAACTCTCTATTCAAACTGCATGTTTACATCTTCACTCTGAACTGAAAGCAGAGCCAGGCAAGGCTTGTTCACACACACACACACACACACTCCATCCTGCTCTCTCCCAGACTATTTTAATTCCCTTCTTAATTCCTTATGTTATTTGTAATTTTTTTCAAAATAAATTAAATTATTCTTTATCATCCTCTTCTCTCCTTCTGTCTCTTTTTGTTTTGGGTTGGCCACATTCTTATCTTCTTTGCAATTGGATAATCAAATGGTTCAATCTGAACATTGTTAAGAAAACAATCCCACCACAAGGTCCGTCTAGTAACTGTTCTGGAGCTTTTGATCATATCTCATGATCTTCCTCAGCAGATGGAGCTCGCTCAATTTGTCGTGGAATTGTAAATGTTCAAATTTCCATTTTGTTTTTTCTCCTGAGCACTTCAAGGACTTCTCAGCTTAAAAAGTTCACTCTTGACCTCGGAAACATCACCACGTTCTGATGAAGATCATCTGATATGATCAAAAGCTTCAGAACAGCTATTAAAAAGGGTCTTGTGGTGGGATTGTTTTCTGTTGCCAAGGTCAAGAATGAAAGTTAAACCTCAATCATAATGTTAATTTAATAAATAAGTCCACAAAGAAACGCATTATGGATGTATTTGAAGTGGAAAAAGACAGAAAACATCTCAAGCTATGTAAACGGCATTTTTTTGATCAGCATTTTTTCTACATTTTTTTGATGTTGTGTTATTCATGGCACTAGTGTTTGCCCACACCTGTAATGTTCAGGTGATCACTGTAATTCTGACTCCTGATCTGTCATCCAGCGTGACCGGCCTGAAGACACAGCTATCAATCCCTATTCATACATTCATACATACATCACCGCCACTTTTGTTTCCTCCTCTGTGTTTAGTGGCAGTGTCTGTTTGACGGCTATGCGCTAACACAATTTTCCAGAAAACCAATTTATTGGTTGTCAGCCAGAAGCCCCCCCTTTTTCTTTTTTTTTTTCTTTTTCATTATTTGTCACGAAGCGATTTGTTCCTGTGCTTTTAGGGCTCCTCTCTGTTGATGTGTGCGAGATTTTTCTTCCAGGGTAAACAAAACGACGGGATGAAGTAATTGGCTGCCAGTTTGCCATGTAAGGTTTACCAGATTGTCTGTCTGATCAACCACAGACTCCTTCAAAGCCCTGAATATTCGCAGTATAAAACATCAAGTCTGCCGCTTGCTTACAGCAGTTATACTGCAGCTAATTTGCTCTCATCTACGCAAACAAAGAGATTCTCCTTGGATAACACGATTTCAGGGCATAGGAACCATAGTAAACATCCTTATAACAGCATGAGATTTAGCACTGGGCAACACTTTGCTCTGGGGACAGCATGATAAATAAAATTTGGTCTGATAAATAAATGTAGAGCCTGTGTATTTAAAGGCCTCTGGATGAGATTATTAGCAGCTCACACAGCGATTAAAGCCAACTTAAGAAGTTGCCAGCGGCTGTGTTCCCACTGCCTAATTGAAACCATTCCTTATTTACTCATCTCAACTAAGGGGATCAGAGAGCAAGCAAAGACGGTTTCATTTTCTACTTAATATCTACCGCCTCATGAATCATGCGCACGCAATAGCATCCCTCTGGGGGAAAGGACAGGGTGTTCGTGTCACACCGAAATGAAGAGGGAAGGGAAGAAAAAAATAAACAAAATCACAGATCACAGAAGGATTAATTCCATTTCTAAAGGCAGCCAGCGGTGGAGGAAGGAGGAGAAGGGAGGGAGGAGGAGCAGAGGGGGGAAAGACGAATACGTTTCACCCATTTGCGATGGCGGCCTATTTCTTTGTGTTAATTCCTCCACGCCTTTTAACTTCTAAAGCTCCTGCATTGTGGCGCAGTAGGACAGAGTGTGATTGAGAAATTTGGAGGAATATTTTTAGCCAAAGCACTCACTTGCCCTCAGGGGACAGCATATGATTTTTTCCTCTCTCCCCTTCTTCCTCTTCTGCTTCTTTCGTGGTTTCACAATGAACCTCTGGATTTGTGCCCGGGAGGAAGAATTGGGATCCGAACTGAATCAGCTCTCTAGCTACATCACAGGAGCTGCCTCCTGATTGGCGCTAGCAGGCTTGTTCCAGAAATCCCTTTTTTTTCCCTCTATTGCAGTCCTGATGATGTAGTGTAGCACGCTGAAAGCATCACCGTGTTACAGCCTGCACGAAATGGTTGAACAATGTCACACATATGAGCTTTAGAATTTGCTTTAGAATTTGTCTGCCAGAGGATGGAGTGCTTTTTCAAGGTGTAAAGGGTGGGGAGTGACAGATTCAATGCTATGATAATCTCATTCCTAAAGAATTACAGTGGTAATCAATTACAGGTATTGAATAGACACAAATCAGATTAGAGATACAACCTGCAACAGCATCAGCATCAGCTGTTAGTATAACTGTAGTTGTTATGGGATTGAACACCAACATTTTTCACCTCTTTTTATTCATGGAAATGTGACCGCTGTCTGTGTTTATTCGCCACAAGCAGCCTATGTTCTGACTGTACAGAAGTGAGCTGTAGATATCTAGAAATATACGCATCGATAGTATACGTATGTGTACCTGTGCTGTGTTTGTGTAACAGCTCACCCTCTGATCTCAAAACCTTCCAGGAGCTCCACTTGTTTTGTTCTTTCAGACACCTCTCATTTCTTCATACTGCTGTATGTTAGTCATAAAGCCTCAGATTAGTCCAAATTTTTCACTCAAGCTGAAACATTTTCAGTTCATGCGGATGCTTCTGTGCCCCAGTTTGCGCCAGCGAAATTTGCTTTGGAATCACTAAAAAAGCACTAGACTTACTATTTATTTATTAATTTAAATACGCTGGACTCAACTGGAGTCGATGAGCATGCAATATTTTCTGTCTAACGTTGGTTTCCAGCAGTCCTGAACCTGTAAGTGATGTGCAATATAATTATGCTTCTCCCTCAGTAATCAAGACAACAATTTCAAATTCATGACAAATGCATTTGTCACACCCACAATCATACCAAGTACATGTGCAATAAAATGCTTCAGTGGCTTCTTAGATAAATGATAAAGGAGCAATGGGCCTGCCAGGTCAGGGGGCCCCTGACCGCTTGGGCCCCTGGGCCCCTGGGCCCCTGGGCCCCTGGGCTTTACCTGAAAAATGTCACTGAAATAAACACAAAATGACTACAAAGAGGCGTAAAATGACCACAAAGAGGCGTAAAATGACCACAAAGAGATGCAAAGTGACCAAAAAGAGGCACAAAACGACTACTAACAGCATCTCTTTCAGTCTGGGGGTCTTGCTCCTATAAAGTAGGGGTGGGGGGCCTTTTATATGTCAGTGTCCAGGGACCCATTGTCTTATAATCCGTCTTTGCATGCAGAACAATCAAGAATGGACAGCAGAAAAGCATGCAGAATTATACATTGGCAGCACTATATGTGCAGTTCAATAAATCAGTCACTATTATATTATTGGATGAATAGATCCACATGTTACTATCACAGTAACACTGGAATGTGTTAGCCAAAAAGCTTTGGTTGCTCTGGCCAAATGTAGTAAATGACGGATGTCATGCAGAACTGCTTTGCACACATTAACAAGACTTTACCATCAAACAAGCAACAACACTCAATATGTGTGAGAGCGTGCTGTTCCATGTCATGTGAGTTTAAATGTGGGATGACTGACTGACCCAGATTTGCCCCATGATGCCCTCGTGTTGCATCGTGGGAAAAACAACCACAGTGTGTACGGCATGAACACAAACCACTTCACACAAAATTATGTTTATGCTTATTTACACAGCACAATGTGAGTGACAGTTCCAATGAGACGCAGGGAAGTTGGAGTACTGACCGATTACATTCAGGTTTTGCAGATTTTGGAGGCACATTGAGAAATTATACACATACAGTACATTATATCTGGCTTTTGGGTTTTTAAATATGGAACCTTCTGTATCCAAATACACCTTGAAAGTAGATTTTCCAACCTTGTCATGGACTTTACTGTTTTTATTTTAAAGTCTTGTTAGCGTTGCTGACTCTACCTGAGACCAAACACAAAAAAACAACAACACTGGCATCGTCTCACAAGTCTGCTCCACCCACGCTTGCCCTCTCTCTGACCTCCCATTGAACTTCTGTACTTTGACTTTTCCCATGGATCTGAACATTTGGCTCTGTATAGTCTCATTGGCTCTAATTAGCCAAAGTGGCATTTCTCACGTCTTGTGACAGCTCGTACAGACAACCAGACCACCTCTCCCTCTCTCCCTGGTCTCTCGTTTTGCATCCAGCTCTTTGTCTTGGCACTCTCCCACGCACCCCAGCTGTTTGGCCTACAGTAAATGTCGCCTCGTACAGCGCACTGCTGGGATCCCAGCCCTCATGCATCTGGGGCCAAGCACCGTCTCGATCGCAGCCTCTCTAACTTTCCCTCTCTTCCTCTCTGTTTTGACCTCTCTGTCGTTTCTTCCTCCATCTTTCCTGTCCATCCTCCTCTCCCCTCCTTCCTGCTATCAAGCTCTCTGTTTTATAATCTAATTGCTCCCATTCCTGAACCTGAACCACTCTCCCTTCCCCCCACTCATTACCATACGTCCTGATTGGCTGATGTTGCCTGACAGAAGCTGTATGTGGCTTGTTGTAACACAGCTGGTTGCTCCCTGAACCAGACTGTCACCGGCGGCTGTCTGCTGCAGGTTTTCATCCCTCAGGGAGGTGGGGGTTGCAGGGGGGTGTGTGTGTGTGTGTGGGGGGGGGGGGCTTTGCACAGCAACTCCGTCCCTAACTTTCTTTTTTAAAAAACAGCCGGCCACTCACTGATTGCAGCTCATTAATGTCAGGCTCCTGTCTGCTCTACTTGGACAGTTAAGTTGAGCTGAGAGGGAATCAAAGTAAGTGTCAGAATATAGAGAGCTGCTGTGATACCGAGCCTAAGCAATCAGCTCTGATTGGATTTTGATCCACTCTTATTAACTCCCAGATTGAGGGGATGGAGTGAAAAGCGTGATGCTAATTGCCAAAACAAACCGGGAATGACTCTAAAATCAGTGTTGGTATCTGAATTGCAAATCTTCACGTGGGTTATTATTATTATTTTTTTTTGGAAAGCAATTTTCCTTCTTGTCTACCAATTTGGTACCTCTTCATCTCCGTTGTGGGCATTATCATTAAAGAATGTGTGAAGTCAGGCAGGCCTAGCTGAACCTGAACCTTTCCACAACAATAAAGACCTCACACATAAATCAAACGGAAGAAATCAAAAAGAGGCTAACTGCTGTGATAAAGGACCGTCTTTTACGTAATTTGCATAGTGTGACAGAAATAGTTCAGATTCTAAGAACTGCAGTGGAAAATATTTCTCATGTGGTTTCCTTTCATCAGTTTACTTTATAGTCAACTGAAACTGTATGCATTGAATAACTTTTGCTGCTCTACCCACTAACATTTTGTTTATAGTCTGTAAATGTCACATTTCAGGTGCAACAGGGGAGAAAACACAAATTCAGACACTGGCAGGACAGAATTAAAGGGCCTTCAATACAACTATCCTAAAGAGTGGCCTATATATATATTTATGTTGGGGCCATATCAGGGAACAAGAGACAGGAGTGGGTCAGCGAGGCAATGAGGGTCAGGTGTGCAGAGAGGAGCAGGATCAGGTGATTGGCAAAATGGCAGGAAAGTCTGAGGGCATCTGGTGGACAGGTGGGGAATGATAAGATCTGGAAAGGTCCATGAAAAGGCAGGTGTTACAGAGATGTTGTGACATTTAAATACTCACAGTACACAGTTGAAAGTAATTCACACTGCAGGAAATATGATGTAATTATTAATGCAAATGTGTCTTTTTCCTGAGAAAAGTCTTTTGTTGTAAGAGAAGAGATTTTCTTTGGAGATTCAGCAGTGATTTGTTTAGAATAAACAGAAGAAGAAGTGCCTTACGAACATGAGCAGTGACCTCCACCATGGCTGACAGAAAAAGGGAACACGGAAAACTTCAAAAACAGAAATCCAAAGTCACAGTCCGGCTTGCTCTGTCTGATAAACAAGAAGCTGTTAACTTTCTCCAGAAGATTCAGCCATTAACACTCAGCAGGAAAGACACGTCTCACACATTATTTCCCTGCTTGGTGTCTCTCAGGTGGGACGTCCACGTTGCGTCTCTCATCGGTGCGGGAGCTGCCAGGCCAGCTGCAGGAGCTTTACCAGCAGGGCTTTGTTCTGGCGGCTGTTCACCCGTTCATCCACCCCTGTGGTCCAGAGTCCAACAGCCCGCAGCACCAGCTCTACCGGGCCATACTGGTCCGACTCAACGACGGGTAAGAGCCACATGAGAGGGATTTTTGACTAATAAATGTGTAATCATCTGACATGGGAGTATATTTATAAGGAAGAAAAGGGTCAAAACATTAATTCTCACCCAGCCTAAGCTATTCAAACATCCACCTACAATTTCTGCGGACAATTTAGTCGTTGAAGGTTAGCAACAATGACCTTATATTTGTTTTCCAGTGAAATAATGTATGTAAAAGTATTATTTCCATTATGTTGTTTGCTCAAGGAAGATTAAGACTATGCACAGTATAATTGTGTACACTGGTACTTAGGGCTAATTGTGTCTTGTACCAAAATTTACTGAAAAATACATGGTTTAAAATCGATTTTCACGCTCATTTTTAGTTTCCATGCACCCAAACGTTTTTATGTTTCCTACTGCAAGAGGTCACTGACCAATGCAGTTTTAAAGTTGTTTTTTTTAATGATAAAAACGACATTAAATTCACGTTTTTCAGAACAGTGAAAAATAATAAATAGATTTATGCGTTACGTTTTCCAAGTCCACAAGTTAAGTTAGGTTAAGGTGTCTTTTTACAGGAATAAGCCTCACTGTCATCGGTGGGGTGAAAGGCAGTGACGATTAAAGGGAGAGGGTCCTTATTAAAATAAATGTATTTTACTAAACAAAGGCGGGGGGCTGGCCCTGAGGAAATCATCTTTCAGAAGTCTTATCTACACCCCTGAGAATAAGACCTTTGTTATTGCAAAATAATGAAGCCATTATAGTCACTTAAGAAAATATGTTGAGATTCCTAATGTACCTTAATTGATGTCATTATCCAGAAAAACACTTGATGGGAATCACATTTAGCTTCATCTTCACGTGTTGAATGATACAAAAATGGTAGTTGGTAAGTGACATTAGGGTTTATGTAATGATTAGACATGTTTACAGCTGCAGTTTCATGTTTTTAGAAATTATTTTTTATGTTAGTAATGTGGGATACAGGCGAGCAGAGAGATCTCCACAATGGCTACCACCTAAAACAAAAAATGTTGCATTTCATATCAGTCGTACAACCTTTCAGTGTTGCTTCAGTATCGTCACACATCTGTTTGTGGCTCCGCAAGCTGTCATGTGGGCAGCTGTATTTGGAAGTGAGTCAGCAATAATCTCAATCCTCCATCTCCAGCTCTTTCAGTGATCTGGCCAAAACTGGCTGCATGGCCCAAAGTCACCGCCGCCCCCTACTTCTGCCCTCCAGCCCTGTGCCCGAGCCCCTCTGTCCTGGGAACTGTGGGGGTGGGCCCACGTTTCGGTCAGGGCAGGAATCCAGGGAGCAGCTCCAAGGGTGGTTGAAGGGCATGTGGGGGGAGTGATGGATGGTGGAGGGTGTGGAGGTTGATTTTTTTTGTCTGGTCAGAATCTTTCTAAAAAAAATCGGTTTCTCTGGACTTTAGCAGAAAAACTGCTGTAGCTTTTTGGGAAAATTCATCGTTGGTTTTGAAGGGGTCATGAAACCTGATCAGCTTATTCAGGACCACGTACTGTGGAGTCAGTTCAGGTAAAAACATGACAATCAAAAAGATTGAAGCTATGAGGAGAAGTTCTTTTTTTTTTCTCCCTGGCAGCAGTGACATGCAGACAGGCGTAGTCCAGCAGCTGAAACCCCAGTGGTGGCTCTGTCTGGCTCTGAAGTCCAACGAACATCCAGGCCTGTTTACCAAAACACTGCTCCCTGGCTGCAGGGCATGGATGTGTGTGAGGGTGTGTGTCTGCTGCACGTGAGTGTGAGTGTGTGTGTGTGTGTGTGTGTGTGTGCGAGACGGTCTTGCCCCTTTCTGAAGAGGTTAGAGATCCAGCCCTCGTACTAACTCTTGTTGTGTTTACATTTGTCTTTGTGCAAACAGTATGTAGCTTGATGTGAATGTGTGTGTGTGTGTGTGTGTGTGTGTGTGTGTGACACTGTACAGGACAAATCTCCTCACTCTCTGCTGTTCCTGAGCAAACACACTTCTGAACGGAGACAAACCATTTCTGCAATTTCTTCACTGCTGAGCAGAAACACACCACTGCTACTAATCTACATTGACATCTCAGTCATTTAGCTAAAGCTCTCACCCACAGCGACAGTACAATAACTGCGGAAAACCAATACCCGATATTACAAGCAACCAAGAGTAAGGAGTGTAATAATCAGAGCCGCTGTGCCCCGACAGTTCTGCTGCAACCACAGACTGATCATGTAACAAAAATGACCCAGAAGACATAAAATAAATACTAAAGAGAGACTCACTGGAAAGATTTTTGTTGTTGTTGTTGTCAGAAAAAATAATTAATAGAGCATCAGGGATTGGATTCAGAAGGGAGAAGGAGGATGACCGGAGGGAATTTGGTGAAAAGATGAATTTAAGATGAGATAAAATAACTCATGGGAGAGCTAAGTTGTAACAGAAAATGTAAGGATTCAACGCAGAAGAAGAAAAAACATAACACAAGCAAAGTAAGCAATAAACAAAAACATAACAAAAGATAAGAGCGGAAAAAAATAATACTGTCAAAAAGTAATGAATTGGAGGGGAAGCATTAGTTAATTAGTTTGTGCAAATGTATGCTGATGATAATTTAAATTCTTAGGTGCAGAAATTGTGTCCTGAGGAAAAAACGTTTTCAAGTTAGTGCCAACTGTCTAACAGGCCTTTTCTCTTCCCGTCATCCCTGCTGGTGTTTGTTGGAGATATCAGGGGCTTGTTTTCATCCCTTCAGAAGAAACCATCCACTGCTCTTTCCTTGTCGTACAGTATGAGAAACAACCTCCACCGCGTGAGATAATTCATCACGGCAAACATGACAACTTAATTTGGGTTTGTCAGACTTTCTGTTTTATCATTATTCACTGTAATTTTGCCAGAGTTGTGCAGTGCACGGTGTTACGATACGCCTTGCTTACTGTCAATCACCTGACAGCCACAGGAAGGAACTCAAGTCTCTGACAGAAGAAAAACTTGTTGCCTTACATTCAGACTTACTGCTCACATCCAGGTCTTTTTATCTGAGGCATCTTTGTTCATTAGGATTCACCATTTCAAGATGAAGTTTTTAATTAGAAAGGTAAATTAAAAGAGTATCACTCGTTAGTCATGTTTCCATTACATCAAGTCCTCGTACCTGGATACAGCCATTACAAACGTGCTTCAACGTTTTCTGATCTGTCACCTCTATGGTTAAAGTCTGGTTAAGTTTTTATTCTCTCGCTCTTTATATTCTTAATTTTATTTGTCTCTGGTGGAGTGGAAGCACTTAACTGTGAGTGATAGCATGAGATCAGTGTTTCTTCTGTACAGCAGAAGAAGCACGAGCGACGTCAACGTCACGGTCAGCCGTTCTCTCTCTTTTCCGATTAGCCAACTTTTCCCCTAAAAACCTATTAAGCAATATTTTGGCTTTTTTTTTTGTTAGTTTTTGTATGCGCAAACAGAGTTGCAATGTGGGAGGAGCCACTAGTTACTTAAGCATTTTTTATTTCCCCATTTGAAAAAGTTCTTTAAATGTTATCCTCCAAGTTCTTCAACATAGAAACAGAAAAGTCTCCTGAATTTAACAGCTTGATGTTATGGCCATCAGTTTGAATTATTTCACCTTATTTCTCAGATATCACATTTAAAGCAAATGGCACTTAATACTACAGAACCACTGAGCCCCAGCAGCCATTGCTATTGAGAAGAAGCCAGTCAGAGGTATAAATCAGAGCAGTAGCAAATTCAGACCTCTTTGTTGTTACAATTGGGGAAAAAACACAGCGCAACAGTTGCTGAATTAATCCAAAACTGACCCAGAACCTGAAAGTGAACTGATTTAAACTGCTAAATGTTTTATCAGGTTCGTACTCTACAAATTGTAATCTTTAGCTTCAGCTCAGCATTAATTGTGCACACACCAGAAAGCTCAGCGATGGGATGTTTCTTACTGAAACACTTGGGAGTCATAATTGACGTCTCTCCGTGCTCGTACCTTTGACTTTTTATCAAAGAACCAGATAATATCTAACTCAATTGTTTATCTTTTATACTGATGATTCAACCAGGAGAGTTTCACGCCCATCCAAGCCTTGGCACATACCATTTATTGTAATTTGTCTATGCAGAAAATAAACGTGACTTTTACTTTTGGAACCCTGGATGCCAGAAATAACTCCTATTACTTTGCACCTATTTTGTAAATGCGTAAAGGTGACTATAATGCACCTATTGTGGGGTGAAAACAAGGCAGCCAGCCACGTTTTAGAAGGTCATATAGTTGAAATGCATGGCACCTTATCTCCCCTCCCTCCCTGCAGATTGTGTCCATTAGTAATCACCTCCCATGCTGTTGTGTAGAACACCTCGGGTTCACTTTCGGCATGTCCAGACATTCGTACAAACAGCCTCAACACTCCTCAGCTCTTTGCTGCTGCAAAACAGAAATATTGATTCTGTATGAAAAGGCTACAGCTGAGTGAACTGCATCTCTCTCTTTAAAAAAAAAGACATGCTTGCCTTGCTCTGGAGAAAAAGACACCATGAGGGGGGAGAGAGGAAGAAAAGAAAATCACAGCTGGAGTGTGAAGAAATAGAGAGAGGAAGACAGAAGGAGGCTAAATGGGATAAAAAAAAAATGAGAGAGAGAGAGAAATATTGAGTGAAAAGGGCAGAGGAGTCTACCATCCTTTGATGGCCGCGGCCGAAAGCGGGGCCCAGGCTTTATCTCCAGTGTCTGTCACCGTGGAGACAGCTGCTCACATCAGCACCAGCCCAGGGGAATCCAAATCTCCACCAGGGGGAAAAAATTAAGGAAGAGAAATAAGAGAAACCAAAAAGCAGAGCATCTCCTGTCTAGTAAATCAAAAGAAGAAGGAAAAGAAGACAGGGAGGGTTGGGGGGGTGGGGGCGGGGGGTTACAGTGACTGGGACTGAAAGCATGACAGTGAGCAGCCATTCATCCGTTGCTCGAAAACTAACAGCTTTTTGCGACTGCACTGAAAACAAAGCGGAAGTCGAGGTAGAGGAGCTGACTGGTGTACAACAGCTGCATAGGCGTCTTTATTTAGCATGTACAGTGTGTGTCCGTGAACACAATCCCAGGCAAGTCTCAATACAATATTAGCCTCAGTGTGAAAAGGCACAGCTAACAAGGCACTTTACATGGAGGGGGTGACGCTGCAGGAACCTGTGCACAGTCAGGAACTACACAGAGGTTGTGTACATACAGCGCCGTGTCATCCGCAAATGTTACCCTGACTGACATATCTGGTTAAGTGGTTTATAACTTTAGAAACCTTAGACAGCAATTTGTCATCGGCAGCCAACCCCTCCGTTACAACCTGCTGCGGGAAAGAAGAAGAATAAAAAAAATCAGCAATGCAGACAGAATGGATTGGACCGTTCGAAAATTTAAAATGTCAACTGTCAAATTTCCCAGTGTTCAATTTGATTGCGATGGAATAGGGTTACAGTTCACCAGGCAATGTCTGATGGGATATATCCATCATTATTGGGTAATTGCAAGGAGCTCCCGTGTGCTCAGGCACGAAAAGAGAAGGGATTGAAAGAGTGAGATGGGTTGAGATGGAGGAGAAGGGTGGAGAGCGCAAGAGAGAGAGAGATGAAGAACTATTGAATATTATATCATTCTAAAAAGGTGTACTTGAAAACAGGGGTTTGTATCTGTAACTGTAGTTTTGCAAACTTGTACATTTATGTTTGTATCTGTAAGCTTAATTCTGCAAACTTGTGCATTGAAGTTTGTATCTGTAACCGTAGTTTTGCAAACTTGTACAGTGACGTTTGTATCTGTAAGCTTAATTCTGCAAACTTGTGCATTGAAGTTTGTATCTGGGAAGGAGGTCCCGCCCTCCCTCCCTTGCGCAAAACTACAGTTACAGATACAAACCCCTGTTTTCAAGTACACCTTTTAGAATGATATAATATTCCATAAAGAACGAGGAAAATAAAGAGGTACTGAAAACAATTAGAGGGGATTCACTCAGGTGAAATGATTCACAAACGTGTGAAAATGGGACATTAGGAGAGGTGTGCTACACTGTATTATTAAAGCTCCACAGTGACAGAGTGCTAAACATGGGTTAATGTTTGCTCCTTGACTGTGCCGTCATACCAGTAGATGAGCGGTGGGCGATGGAGGTGGGTGAGAGGTCCTGACACGGCTCTGTTCCTGACGCAAGAGCAACCAGAGTGAATTCACATTTTCCCTCATATTCACCGACAACAATGTGAAAATGTTTTTTTCAGCCTTGACTTTCTTTCTATAGCATGAGAAAAGCTTTTATTGCATACATTAAGTGCAATTCAACTCCTCTCAAGCAATTTCCTGAAACAGGTTACATCAAAGTGATAATTTAAAAACACTTTACTGATTTGTTACTCTCTGGCAATGGTTGCTTTAAACATTATATAACCTGATTTGACTTCTTGTGTCAGCTACATCTTCTCCTGTGATATACAGTCCTGCGCACAAGAAGTGATGCAGTTGTGATTTTAGCAGCGGATACAGTTTATAGTTCATGGATGAGTAAAAGAAGGAATGGGTAGTTACGAGAGCTGCTTTGAAGTCTCAGGGGCAAGTCCAAGTAAAGTCACCATATGCAAACTGCAAGTCCATAGCAAGTTCTTCTATTGTGCCATTTAAATGGTCTCACTGACCATTTAAATGGCACAATATTTGAACTAACCTTTCAAAGCCGTATTAATTGTGTTAATTGTGACCAATGTTGATTGGTTGGTCTACTACTCTGGTCCAGACTGAAATATCTCAGTCTACAACTATTGGATTGTACAGACATTCATGGTCTCCAGAGGATGCAGCCTACTGACTTTTCCTCTAAAGCCACCATGAGGTTGACATTTTTGTTTTTTAGTGAAATATCTTGGCAACTATTGGAAGGATTGATGTAGAATTGCTGCAGATATTCAAGGTCCCTAGAGGATACATTCAAATGACTTCGGTGATCCCCTGAATTTTCCTCTAGAGCCACCTCCAGGTCAAAGTTTTCACTTATTCAGTGAAACAGTTTAACATCTAGTAGATGGGATTGGCACAACATTTTGTACAGGCATTCATGGTCTCCAGATTATGTATCCTAATGACTTTGGTGATCCCCTGACTTTCCATCCTGCACCATCATCATTTTGTCCAATACTTTGGTTTATAATGAAATACCTGCAAAACTAATGACATTCTCCTCAGCCTCAGCTGTACTTTGTGTTTAGAGCTTATTAGCAAACGTTAGCACGCTAACACGCTAAACCAAAACGGTGAGCATGCTAATTAAGTCTGACTCGAGTCCTAGTCTCATGTATCGTGTCTGCATCCCTGGTAGTAAGTATGAGCGGTGATAGTGCCTATGGCTGAGCAGACAAACAAAAGTGCGCCACCTATATGAACAGAAACACCAAAGAAGTGAGCACTTTTTGCCACAAATGGTGCCAACACTATTATTAAGAAAGAAGGTGACAACTTTATGTAAATTACTTCAACAAACTGAACTGAGCTCGAAGGTTTGTTCTGAGAAGATTTAACATTACAGAAGTTTAAACAAACCAAGATTAAACTGGCTGTAGACATTTTCTTTTACAGTTTGACTTCCACTGAAAAACAATAATATGTCAACACAATGCCTTTTCATACCTCAGTGAACACAGTGTAATTGGAAACCGTACATTTACAAATGATGTAGCCACTATGCCGCTAAAACAAATCCCAAAGCAAGCCATTAACAGGTAATACGCAATTAGTTACCATGTGAGCGTTCGGCTCCAGCGGGAGTGAGAAGTTCTATGGCGAAACAAAGCACGTGACCCATCTGTGGGCAGACACGGGGGGGAAGGCGAGGGGAGGGGGGGCTAGCAGGTGTATTCACCCAGGAGGGAGCTCCAGGTAGGCAGGCAGGCATTTGACACCCGTCTAACCACATGAGACCTCAGAGGTTGACAGCCGGTGCTGCACGCTGCATGAAAAGTCACTGTTTCACACAGAGAAGATGGACTGCAGGTGATGCAGCTGCTATTTTTAACCCGAGGCCTCCCTCCAGGACTGAGTGCGCCGTTTGAATTGTTGTTCTCACTCACCTCTCTCCTCTCTCTCTCTGAAGCTCTGCCTGCAGAAGTCTCCTTCCATTCGGAGTTTTATTCCAAAACGAGTTATTCACCGTTTAAAAATAAAAAATGACGCCTTCTCTGTGCAAAACATTTGATAGCACAAAATGAAATTAAATTCTAGTGCTTAAGTGCAAGTTCTTGATTTAAAAAATCTCTCAGGAGAACTTTATTGATAGATGAACTGGAGTTTGAAATTCTCTCCAAAATGAATTTATATCATTTAGGAAAAAAAGTCTTTATCATTTCATCCTTTGAAGCTGCTTCTCAACTTGCAGCACACAGGGGCACCTGCCTGACATCTCAGTATAGTATTGCCAAACATGTAGTATAAAGTTTATCGTGCAAGTGTAATAATTTGCACTTACAGTAACTACACTATATGCACTATACTGGCTGTCTGTGTCTGTCTCTCCGTCTCTCTGTTTTGTTCCCTGAAGATGTGCCTGGAGCAACCAAGCTGGTTGGTTGTGCTTTATGTTGCAACCATCTTTTTGACAGTGCCACCAGGCTTCTGCCATTGTGCCTGTGAATTGTGAATGTTATGACGTTGTGAAAAGAACGAGAGGCGGCTCTTGGCTCATTGTAATGAATGTTTCACAGAGTGTGTGAAGTTTGTACATAACGAGTCAGTCGGCCCAGTTTCTGCTCTGCTGTGTGTTGCTACAGCGACAGGTGTCAGTGACAGTAGAGTAGAAATGTGGTGACTGTGTTTTTTCTTTGTTTTTGTTTTCTTTGGATGGATGATATAAATGAGGGCCACAGAAAGACTATAGGCCGGGGTTTAATGTGATAATGCAGTGATTCTGGTGCATGTGGGAAGAATACAAGAGTGCTTTTCACTCGAGCAAGTCTGTGAAGATTCAGGTTTGCAACATTTATTCAGACAGTAAAATGGCATGTAAAGTAAAATATAGGCATATTTTTTGACAGGGCAGGGAAGAAAAACAGGTGAGCCTCATCAAGCAAACACTTCAAGAAAATATAAAGAAGCTCATATCTTGCTCTCTGCTTCCCTGTGAATATAGCAGGACAGGCTGTGTCTTGTGTATAAAAACTCTGGCAACTTGGGCAAACTTTAAAGGGGCAGTCCTCCAACTTTATGTGTCAAAGTGTACAGTCACAGGTACACCGCCTGTGAAAATAGGTGTATAATGTCTTCTGTGGCTCTTGAAGGAGTTTTGTCAAATCTGAGAAAATGACTCGAGTTATCTCAGCTTGGCCTTGGAGACTAGAAAATGTTTAATAGAAAGCCTGTGTGACAAACTGGGGGCTTAAAGTTTGAAAAATTGGTGTTTAATAGGCATGGAAGGCCTAATGAAAGAAGCTATTGAGATGCATTATGGGAAGTGTAATGTTTTTGGAATTTGACCCATCCCACTGTAGGGACCACAAGTATCTGCCTCAGATACTGCTGCACAGATTTTAACCGTTCCTTTTTCAAATCTGTCTCTTGAAAGACCCCTAACTTTATGGAAGTACAATGCTAAATAGCTGGAGTGTCCCTTTAATTAGCATTTTTCATGTGAACAACAATAACTCATGTAGATTAAAGGAAACATGTAGTATATGTTTATGAAGCTGAACCAACAGCTGGTTAGCTTAGCTTAAGATAAAGACTCGAAAAGGGGGGGGAAGGTAGCCAAGCACTGCCCACAGTTAAAATCCAAAAAACGGCATCTCTAAAGCTCACTAAATAACAGGTTATTATCTTCTTTGTTTAATCCAAACAAAAACCAAAATGTAAGAAGGTGAGTTATGCTCTCAACTAGTTCTTGGCCAGATGCAAGACGGCGAATAAATGTATATTTCCCAAAAACTATTCCTTTAAACTGTTGTTTTGCTACCAATTTTCCAAATGTTGTTTATAGTTGATACATTAAATCACTCAATCTGCATCCAATGGGGGGCATGACAGCAAAATCACTGTGACAACGCATTAGGAATACATACATGATGCACACACACACAGAGAGAGGCAGGGACACGTATGTGCACTCAGAGGGAGTCTTGGCGTGAACTGGGAAGCTGCAGGCACCGCCTTTAATACACACACCAACATGCACGCATGCATCTTTTACCCTCCCACACATCAGGTGTCCATGTAAAGCCTGATCTCTCGCAGAGCACACACACACAGCCCTCACACACACACACACACACACACACACACACACACACACACACACACACACACACACACACACACGTACTGTATATGCATGTAGACTCTGTAGCACACTGAGGAAAAGGGCGTGTGGGGCTTCTTCTCCTTGTCAACAGGATGAGAAGCAGGGAGATGGAAGCTGGGGCATTAGTCTCCTCAGGGCTAGCTCTGGGATTTCCTCCAGAGGACAGAATAGGAAAATACAACACCATATAAATAGATTCTTCCTGCTCAAAATACTGATATGGCCCCAGCGGGGAGGGCTGAACGATGAGTGTGTGTGTGTGTGTGTGGGGGGGGGGGGGGGTAGATGTGATTTGCATTGAATTCCCTGCTTTCTGAGCTCCCCATGTGTTTTCTTTCATCCATGTGGATCTTTGTCTCACTTAAGTGTTTTATTGTATTTTTCTCTCGGCTCCCACAGGGCAACAATAACATTAACAAAGCTTCTTGATGCAGTGTAATTTGTTGATAGGGGGTTATTTTTGTATTATAGATTTAATGTCTGGGTCTGTGAATAGCACCCTGTTTGTGGATGTTTTATGACTGGAATTTTATAAATGTAGGCTGTTTGTAAATGTGTGTTTGCATGTGTGTGAATGCATGGGTACCCTTGTGTATCGTGAGCATTTGTCCATCAGGCTGGCTGGCTGAAACTCATTGTCCTCTCTCCCCCCCCCCCCCCCACTGTGGTGCCTGCAGGGCGGAGAGGAGCCAGTCAGTCTGCCCACCGTACAAACTACAGCTGGAAGAGTGTCTGTCTGCTGAGCAGGTGCCCACCCCTGAGCTCATCCAGGGCTACGTCAAGAAGGTAGGGCTGCTTTGGAAATGCCAAGCTGAAGGTTTTGTCAGTTGGTGCCCAGATGGAGGGAGGGATGCAGGGAGGAAGGAAGGGAACACAAGACAGGGAGGGATGAATTCAGAGAAACTGTAGTGGCTTTTATTTCAAGTAAATGTCTAGATGCATATTCTAACATCAAATACTGAGTCACAGATCCAAAGCAGACATAGAAGAGCATGTGAAAAAATGTTTCCAACACCAGAAAATACACTCCATCTGCTACCAAAACTTAAATCACTTTGTTCAGCGTGTCACCTTGTGTGAAGGTTCAGAGAACACATTGTTCGTATGTTTACAACTGTATTTTGGTGAATCAACCTCATGCTTAAACCAGCTTGCAAGCATGCCGCTGTCAGGCTGAAGGCTTTTAACAACAGCTTGTCACAGGATGTTCGGAGCACAGTTGTTACTGTAGTACACCATGTTGGAGGAGTGACAATTTTTTACGTAATTACCACTTTAAAAAAAATAACAAAGAAAACATAGGGGTGGTGGTGAAGTGTGTATATTTCAGGAGATGTCAGGTATGAATTAGTTACTTTACAACTTTAATTTAGTTGCCACATGTTGACAGGCTTCTACTACTACTATTACTACTACTACTACTACTACACGAAATGCTTGTGGTAGATAATTATTAACTTTTCTGAACAGTTTCCACTTGAGCCAAAGTAACAACAGAGTGTCAACATAGTCGTCTAAAATCTTTGATACAGTAGTTTTGTCACGCAGCAGTTTATCATTAATTACATGGAGTCAGATTCAGGCAGGGCGGCAGGAAGTGAGAAGCTGTCATCTTCTTGGTTTTTGGGATCAAACTTTTGGAAAACCGACCTAGACCTGGGTTTAAAAAGAGACCTGATCGAAAAAGGACCCAAGGAAAGTGGTGGAGGAAGTATTGACATCTTTGACTTTAGTAAAAGTAGCAATACTGCCCTGAAAAAATACTCTGTTACAAGTAAAAGCACTTAAGTAAAGGTAGAAAGGTATTACTAGCAAATTGTACTTAACGTATTAAAGTAAAAGTACTTGTTGGGCATGTATCATATTATTGAAATACGATTACTGATGCTTTAACATGTAAACAGCATTTTAATGTTACATCAACTTTACATACTGTCAGATAGTTTAATGGTAAATGGACTTCACTTATATAGCACTGTTCAACCTAAACGGTTCCCTAAGCACTTTACAGATTGGTCTCATTCACCCATTCACACACACATTCACACACACATTCACACACCGATGGCGACGGAGCTGCCATGCATCAATTTAGTATTCAGTGTCTTGCCCCAGGACACTTAGACATGTAGACAGGAGGAGCCGGGGATCGAACCGCCAACCCTGGGATTAATGGATGACCCGTTGAGCCACAGCCGGCCGCCCTTAATCTATAGCACAGTATCATATTTTATAAATTGATTGTATTTTATATAATTGATTATATAATAGGTTTTTAAGTGACTGTACAATTTTTACCTCTGAAATGTAGTCGAGTATAAAGTAGCATAAAATTTAAATACTCAAGTAAGGTACCTCAAAATTATACTTAAGTACAGTACTTGAGTAAATGTACAAGTACAGTCCAAATAGACCCAACGACGACTCAATCAAAATGTGAGATCCAAATAGAGAGAGAACACAAACACTGGCAATGGGATGATGCACCTCCTTGATTGGTGGTGCAAAGCAGCAGCGGTCAAAAAGAGCAGCAATACATGTCATTTGTACCCGTATTTCACAGTTCACACTCTCCATCTCACCTCAAAAGAGCTATAATTATAACGCACCGCAGCTGCTCAGATCCACTCGAGTATTATACATATTTACACACAGACCCTCTGCAATACAGCAGGGCCCTACCTCAGCTGATTAGACGGAATGTAATTTGAACCTGGCCCGACTCAGGTCCCGGGTCAGGTCTCGGATACTAGGAACCAAGCCAACCTGTGAAGAGCTCGAATTCGCATCCTTGGTTAAAGTGAAAGTAGCGATGTAAAAATACTCCAATACAAGAAAAAGTACAGACATATTAGCAGCAAAATGTACAAGTTAAATGCTCATTACAAAGAATAGCCCATTTCAGAGTGTTAAATGATGCATTAATGTTAAACAGCATTTTAATGTTGTAGCTGGTCCAGGTAGAGCTAATTTATATGTGGTGGATATGGAGTATAATTACATAATATGTTTTGCATGTAAAATCTTTATTTCCAAAGTTACTAGCAGCTGTCATAAAAATGTAAAAAGTACAACAAGTTGCACAAAATGAAAGTGAAGTACAAATACCTGAAAGTTGTGCACTTAAAAGTACTAAAAGTAGCCAAAAAGTACACTACTCGAGCACTTGGGACCAAGCTTCTTTTTTATTTATCTGTTATTTTTAAAACCATAATCCATAAATATCTCTCCCTTCAAATCCACAATAGTTTTATAAATCTGTCTCACAGACATCACAGGACGAAAGGATTTATTTCTGGGTTTATATAGAGTTAAATATTTCTATGAATTAGCTTTTTAAAATACGGCATATTGTTCAATTGCAGTTCTTCCCAGTACCTGAATGTATGTATGTAATATACTAAAAGCTGTGTTTCCTTAATGGGTCAAGGCTAATGTTAATTAGCAAACCAAATAGCTTAACATTTCTGTATTTTCCATAGAGGAGCCAGAAAGCTGAAATCACATTCACTGATCTGATAATGAATTGGCTCTGTAGCGTGTGTCACTGTTATGAATGCACAGCTGTAGAAAGGCTGTTTGAAACGGCACTTCAGATGATATATATGAACACACCAGTCCTCTCTTATGAGCTGGTTATGCCGCTTCATCATGATTCAGCCCCCCCCTTTCCTAATCTGTATATTAGCGACCGTCATGTCGGCCTCTGAAGCCTCGCTCCTGTACTTTTCTGCACATTTCGCCCTTCGATTAGTCATGTAACCACAGTCCTGTAGGACCTCATTACTGTTGGTTATCGTTTTAATCTACTGAGCTGCTACAGTCCTGCTGGAGGAGGAGGAGGCCATGCTAGAAATCTATTAAAAAGGAAGTGGACATGGATGAGTGGTAGAGGAGTGAGCGGAGAAGTGCATTCCTGTCAGCCTCTCTCTTGGATTTCTGTTTCTTTCTGTTTTTCTTTCTCTTCATTTTCTTTCCTTTCTCTTCCTCACTGTCTCGATCTCTGTCATTATCCCTCTGCCTCTCTTGCTGTCATCTCTCCCCCTCACTCTCTCTCTCTCTCTCTCTCCGGGGTTTTCATCTTGACCTTCAGACACCTCCTCCTGGTGCCACTTTAATAACTTACGGGGGAAATGGGAAATGTGGTCTCAAGTCAAAATTGAAATGGGTTTTTCACCGCAGGCTCTTGATATTC
Organism: Macquaria australasica; assembly: GCA_005408345.1. Taxonomy (NCBI): domain Eukaryota; kingdom Metazoa; phylum Chordata; class Actinopteri; order Centrarchiformes; family Percichthyidae; genus Macquaria; species Macquaria australasica. The sequence goes on along the minus strand of SEMN01000213.1, from coordinate 219,761 downwards.
TGGTGGCAGAATAAGGGAAGCTGCTTCCAGAATATTTTTCATCAAGTTTGTGCTCGGCGTCACTTCGGTTAATGAAGAGAAATGATGCGATGCAAAGATTTCCTTTTTGACCTCGAAACCTCATTTTCTTGACCTGAGGTGGTTCCCTCTGAACCAGTGCAACTTGTCTGTTCATTCAGATTTTAGAGTAATGCTAATTTTTTATTTTGTCCTCCATTTATTCTGTATTGATACTGCAGAGAAGGTATTACAGTAGATCCCAATAGTATGTGAGACATGATTCTTGAAGGGCTTCAACTAACAATTATTCTCATATTCAGTCTGCCACTTAGCATCCAGTTTTCCCCTTTTGTTTCCCTTTAGCTTGTAGCTTTATCTTTATCATCTTAATTGGAGCTCGATGATGTTTATACTGAGGGAAAAGGTTTTTTTTTATTACTGCATCATTACATCAGGATGTCTTTGTGCATCATTGCTCTACAAATGCAATGTTGGCCGGCCGGTCGCTCGGTCCACCACTTTGGTCCAGACTGAAATTTCTCAACAACTATTGGATGGATTGCCTCGAAATTTTGTACACACATTCATGTTCCCCAGAGGATAAATCCTATGATGACTATAATGTTTTGTCTTGATAAGTGTTGGATTAATTGCCTTGAAATTTGGTACAGATATTCAAGTCCCCTTCAGCATGAATTATAATAACTTTGGTGATCCTTTACAAGCACCAACGTCATGTAAAAATTTAAATTTGTCCAATTCTTTTATGACCAAATACTTGGAAAGCTAATGACATTCCCATCAGCCTCAGCCATACTGTCTGTTTAGTGCTAATTAGCTAATGTTAGCTTGCTAACGTGCTGAACTATAATGGTTAACATGATAAACGTGAGCTGCTAAACATCAACATGTTAGCACCGTCATTGTGAGCATGTTGGCATTTAGCTCACAGCCTCACAGAGCAGCTAGCATAGCTGTTGTAGCATATCTTATTTTATAGGCAGCTTTATTTATATAGAACATTTCAAAATTGCTTTACATATCGGCAAAGAAAAGCATTAGAATGACATTCAAAGCAATAAGAATAAAATCAATTAAGATAGAATAAAATTAAATTCTAAAATGAGATAAAATACAGTTACAGTGCAGTAAAAAGTTGTAAGGAACAAAGGAAATAAAAAGGAACAAAGGAAATAAAAGTGCATTAGAGAAACCAATCAAGCAAAGGCACATGACAACACATTTCCCCAAAATTCAGCCTGACATATTTGGTATCTTTGAATATTAATTTAACAATGATACAGGCAGAGAGAAGCAGCAAACCCTCACATTTAAGAAGCAGAAAGCAGCAAATGTTTGCTCAATAAATGACTTAAACGACATTGTTGTCCATTAACGTTCTGTAAGTCAGCTAATCAGTTAATCAGCTACTCATTTCAGCACTAGACTCTTTTATTTGTCCAGCTAGATATCAACTTATTTACTCTGAATTCTTCTCAAAGATAAACCGGCACTACATTAGACTTGATTTAGACTTGACACTTGATTTATTTGCATTTTGTCACTCATATAAACTTACAGTACATTTGTGGTTTATCTGCATCTTTGTTATGATGCTGGACTGTTGGCAAGATGTTTCTGGGACAAGAAAATCTAATCTGAATGGTTCTACTTTGTCAAACAAGGGATTTAATAAAATAATAGCGATGATAATAATGGTACTAAAAATAAATTCAATCATTACAGCCCACTGTTCGAATCTACTTCTACTATCAACTGCACCAACATTAGACAGTCAGAGCCATTCATCTCTCCCTCTCTCTCTCTCTGACTGCCTGCATTACCATTAAATGAGATACAACAGTTGCTCCCTTTTATCTCAGCAATTCCATTTCAACATATTGGTATGAGGAATATGATGTGGAAGCACCCAGAGAGCGTTCACTGATATTAAACAATATGGCTGGAAACAATGTGACTGTTTTCCAATTTAATTTCATAGTGAATAACCTGCACATTTGATTTGATTTTTATTCTTTTTCCTCACTGTGGCTTGAGATAGAGACCGGCACTGCCTTGGCTTGGGGTGGGGGTGGGGGTGGATGGTGGTGGTGGTGGTGGGGGAGGTGGGGGCAGAAATGGAGAATAGCATCATTAACATTCTCTGACAGATAACGTTTCAATCTCGCTCCGTGGCAGAATCCCAATATTGACATAAAATGCCAGATGACAATAAGACAGAGCAAAAAAAAAAAAAAAGTGCAGCGCTGGATTTGGGATGCGGCCTAGGCCTGACTAGGGTTGTGACTGCTCCAATCTAATCAGCAACTGGGTGATTGGAGAAGCTGCTGGGAAGGAACGAAAAGAAACAGAGGGGGTAGACAAAAACACACAAAAAAAGATCCAACAGATGCAGAGGACTCCATGAAAAGTGAAAAACAATTCCATTTCAAGATAATTGACCTCAAACTAATTCTGAAAGTTTGGTTTCAGTTTGAAACCTCATGGGAAATAACTTGTCGTATATGTTCTGCTCCATGGGTTGTTCTTATTTTGCATCCTGAATTTACATTTTTGGCATTTTGCTGATGCTCTAAACCCCAAAACTAATGAGTGCTACAGCAGCTTCACATCCAAGATCTCCAACAGAACACGCAATCAAGTCAAGGGCTGCAACTAATCATTCATCAATTAGTCGGCCGATCACTTTCTTCTCGTTTCGTGTCGTTTAGTCTATAAATTGAAGAAAAAATGGTACCAAAAATGCCCACCACAATTTCTCAGAGCACAAGGTGACATCTTCAAATAGCTTGTTTTGTCCAAGCAACAGTCCAAACCTAAAGATAATCAATGTTTGGCAGTTTGGCTTAAAAAATGACTGAAACGATGAATCCATTATCAAAATAGTTGCCAATAATCTTCTGTTTCAGCTCCAATCAAATTAAAATCAGTGAATGCAAAGTAGCAGCAGTGGCATCACCTGTATTTGTAGCATTTATCATTCCAACTTTAATTTATTTTATTCATGATCCCAACAGCAGATCCAGGATGCTGCTGACCAGGGGGTGATGTTCGTGGGATTTGTCCAGGAACCCTATGGGGCCCCGTGCACCAGGATCAGAGAACCAGACACCCCCTCTTTTTCCCTGCACTCCAGCCCCAGCTCTGTGCTCGGCTCCCTGGGCAGCTGCAGCCCCTCGAACCCCTCAAGCCCCAGAAACCACGCAGAACCAGGAGCTCAAGCTGAGGCAGTGGACAAAGAGGGGAATGAGGAAGCATCACACGAGGCCGGGGAAGGAGCACCGGCTGGGGAGAAGAATAAAAGCGAGAACACTGGGAACCATTCAGGGAGCGGGGTGGAGGGCAGTCTGGACGAGGTCTCGCCTGTGGCGTCTCCGATATCAGAGGGAGATCTGGAGCACAGTGAGGAGCTGACGGAGGAGGACTCGTCGTGTCACAATAACAACAAAGACAGTGGCAGGGACACAAAGGAGAGGCTGAGATACCGTCTGCGGAGGGGCGATGGTGAGTGGTCTCTAAATTCAAACTGAAAGGAAAAATTATGTGATAAGCAAATAACATGTAAATTAGGGCTGTAAAGCTTTTACGTGCTGTGAAAAATGAATGAATTGGAGGGAAAAGAATAGCAAAGTAGTCGCAACAGTAGGTGGAGATGTGTTTTTAGGAACCAAGTTTTTATTGGAGGATTCCTGTTCTGGATAATGGACAGACATGGAAACATTTCATGTGCTGCAGTTAAACAGAATAATAAAATAAAATAAATAAAAGTACCAAATTTTAAAAGGGACAGACAGACAGAAACAGACATGAGTATACCTACACATAAAAGTGCGTACATACTGTATGTACACATTTAGAGCCAGTAGTAAATATATAAAGTTTTTTCCTTTCCTGAACAAATTCAGCACCATGACAGCAAATGTTATTTTAAAGTAAACCTTCCATCCAAAAATCAATTTTGGGATTTTGTTTGATTATTTAAGTGGCTACATTTGGGTACCTGAAGCTCTCTTTTTTACATTTTGCTCCAATACTTAGAGGGAGGGAAAACTCATACTGTGCTCTCTCCTTACAGGTTTAACAAAATTACGCACAATTATGAGTGTATTGTGAAGAGATTTCATGGGAACTACTTCCTACCAAAGAAAGGTTTAAACATGTTTGAAGGTGTATTATCCAGAGTAGCAGGGACACTGTTTCTGGAAGCGGGTTTTTATCGGGGCTGGACGCAGAATTCTCAGAGGCAGATATCTCAAAACATGGGCGTATAACATGTATTTGCATGGCTACATATAATTGGAGGTGAGTGAGTAAATATTCGGGTGAACAGACCCTTTAAAAGAAAAAATACACTAATTAGCCCAATGGGAGTCCTATAATTAAAAAGGTCAAAATTTCAAAACTTTACAAAGCTTTAAAACTTGACAAGACTCTTAAGTTCAAATGACATGAGACCTGTTCCACAGCCATCCTTACAAATTACACAGAAAGGCCTAATGAGAGATGATAATTAAGATAATTAAAGGTCAAAACTTCAAACTGTGAAAGGCCGCGAACTGCTGCAACCGCCACAGGCTCAATGTTGATGAAACTCAGGCTGGTTTCTGCATCATTTATTGACATTGTATGAATGTTATCATAGCATATATCAATTTCAAAATGATCAATGAAAATATGCTTTTTTTGTGCTGCATGTTTATACACCTTCACACCTGTGAACTCCCTCATCAAACCGCAGTCGGTTGCTGGTCCCAGAGCAGCCAAAGAAGTTGGGGGCTGAATCCATCACTCAAGGGCTTCCTGTGTCACATATTCACAGAGATTTAAACTGACAGCTTCTAATCTTTAGCCAATATCTGTCGACATGTCTGTGTAACTTGTTTTGTTTTGGTTTCATTTGAAGCCATACCTTTTGGCTGTTTAACTAAAGAAAAGCGTGGTGCCGTACATCCCTCTCGAAACACTTGGCAACTGCGGAGGTGTCATTTCCTGCTATTGCCTCAATGTTACACAACAATGTGCTGCCTTGGGATATAATCCTCTCTATCCGTTACACAAAAGGAATCGTCTTATAGCTGCGGTGCATACAAATTCACACTCGCACTTAGCCGATGAAGCGGGGAGTCTGTGAAATTCAGTTTTGTCGGGTTTTTTGGGAAACTGCACATTTCATGGCTCGCTCTCTGTCTTCCTCAGAAAGTGAGGCACACGTAGCTACACCTCTTTAAGTTATTCATGGTAGCCCCTTTCTCTATGGGAAATGTGTTGAAATTAGCACAGACATTTATAGTTTGGGCTTTATTTGAGCATTGCGAATTGACAGATGGAGACACCCACCAGTATCGCCCCCCTCCTACAGTCTCCTCCTCTCACAGAACCTATTTGTGATATGTGTCAGTGCAATGTGCAAACTGTACATTTCACACACATCCCAGTGGGAGTGTTAACGTGTGTGCATGTTTGTGTATATACTGTATATTTGTATGTACAGTGTTCAATGCGATTAGGTTCAAAGCACCTAATACTAGGTAGGTGTTGCATAATCAGTGCACTCTTTGGTGTGCGCATACTTTGTGCTTTTGTTTGTGTATGTGTGTGCGGTAACACACTTGGCATCACAGCAGACCACAGCCCACTGGTCCATCTGGGCCTCCCTACAGTGCATTTTGCAGTGAGATAATCCCCCACTGCCTCGTCCTCTACCTCCCTCAGCTTCACAGCTCTCTCTCTCTACCCCCACCTTCATCCCCCTGAATCTCTGCGACAACGCCAGCAGCGCCGGTGTAGCAGCCAGCCGCGGTGGTAGGGGGGAGCCTGCCAAGCTCCCATGTCCCTCTCTACTAATGCCCAGTCTGCCGAGGAGGCCCAAGAGTCTCTGCTTCTGCTGGCTTGTTCTCGCTAATCCTCAGATCTTAAGGTGAACGCCGTGCAAGTGTTGGCAGTGGAGCTGGCGAAGTCTGTGGCTTACGGAGCTCTGGATAGAAACCGAGCCCATAAGTTTGGGGACTCAAATGCTTGGATGGTTTGAAGGAAAGGGATTCTGGAGGAAGAGTAAATGGAAAGTATAACATGGTAGTGACAGCTGTACACTTATGTCTGGATAACACAACCCTGTGTCGTAAAAACTACTTTCAGATAAAACTAATTTGCATGAGCATAAACGTTTTGCAGGAAATTAAATTGAGAATGTTTTATGAACGTACACTGCTGGCACCTAAAGCATGATTAATACTTTTATGTTTATGTTAAGGCAACTCAAAGCACTTAGTTAAAATAAAGGAGAGGACACGGTGGTTAAACCGAGAAACACATGGGCCCTGTGTTTTGCACACCCAACCATCCAGCCTTACCTCTTCCCAACCACTTCTGTGCACTACAAGAATATCACCTTTCCTGGATTTGAAAAAACATTACATACAGTCCAAATCAGTAGGATATGATTGTATTTTGTAGGAGATAGAGTTGGGATAAGAAAGTGTGCAGGGGACACCATGAAACTAAAGTGAAAATGCATGAGAAGCTAGTCATTTAACATGTAAGGAACAAGTGTGTAATTGCCTGAGATATCTTTTCCTCTGATGCTAAAATGCATTGATTGAGTTTCTTGTCATGATATACGTTAATCAAAGTCACAAAAGCATATAATGAGCTTTAAACTTTATCATAGATGTAAACCTGAGGAATATCAGTCTGAAATCTTAAGCATCTTAGTCAATGTGCGGAGAGGAGGAAGTCTTTTCAGCTGCTTGGTTTTATCCTTGAGATCAGTGTTATCTCTGCTCTGATGGGATCAGTGTCCAGCTTCTCAGATTACAGAAACAGACGTTGAAATGATGACATGCCGTGTTGCAAAGACACGCCGCTAAGATCACTGCAGGGTTACTGCCACCGGCTTCGTCATTTGGACAGCCGGGCCGCCGTCAGATAACCTTTGAAGCGACATGCTTTCAACGTCCTAACGACACTCACGCGCTCCTTTTCTTGTTAGCCGGGCTGTCAGCGACAACACGAGTCAGGTTAGCTGCACAGACTTTATTCTGAAAGGCTTAGGGGTCGTCTGTTGATGTAATGAATTTGTGCGATTAGGTTGAAGTGACTTAGTCGTGTGTGTGTGTGTGTGTGTGCGTGCGTGCGTGCGTGCGTGTGCGTGCGTGTGTGTGTGTCTTACACGAGGATACGCAAGTATAGCTATAAATTTCAAATTATTGGGGCATTAAGTCAGATTTTACTGCTCTATAGCAGAAAAATGACCATAATAACTCTATGAAACATTAATAGTTATTGATTAGGATGGCTTTCAGACCTTGTTCTTGTTATACAGCTAAAAAGCAAATGACACTGCAGTATTATTACCACTGTTTTTTGTTTTTTGTGGTAAAAAACAAATCACCTCTCCAGCAGAACTCTGCTCTGAAAAGTTTGTGTGTTTCTATTATATGGTACTGTGTGCTCGTGGGGGACAGGGGGAGTGGTGGGCTTGGCAAGAAACTTGTTTTAGAGATTAATGTTGGCTACTAATGGAGTTTCTTAAAGATCAAAGCTTTTTTAACCTTGTGTTCTTCCTAACAATAAAGTATCTGCTCTTCTGCAGTTTGCACCGGTTTTCTCACATGAATTATAAGATGTTTTTGTATAGAATGTCAAGTTTGTCATGCCAGTGAACATGGCTGGTCAAATCACACAAGGGGAAAGTGATGGGGTACGCAATCTGTTTATCATCTGCAATATAATTTTATGAATTCTGATTCACAATTTAGTTGTGTAAATTAATGCTATAAAAATAATTACTAATAATAATAATTACTAATGTTACTTTTTTCCCGGCTGAAAAAGACTGCTAATCAAAGCGGCAACAACCAATTGGCTCCCAAAGCTTCTGATGCAGATTTACCTTGCAGAGCTCAGCCAGTTTGACATTTTCACTGCAACTTCTAGTCCCATCCTGAAACAAAACATGTTTTTCAAATTCAAGTGACATTCAGCGATGTGAATGCGTTTACCTTGCGATTTACAGAGTGTTTCAGCTGCAAAATGTCTGCACATAGGGAGTCAAATTTCATCACCCTTTTCTGTTTTAAAAAAAAATCACAATTAGTTTTGTAGTTCGGTAAAGTTTACAGCCCGTCATGCTGTTATTCTGCATTGGTCTGTGTACAATAATAATAATAATCGACTCGGGTGCTTCTCGACTGATCATTTGAATCACTGACATTTAGGGGGCAGCCCTACAGATTTTTATCAAACTGATTTCTGAAATATTATTAGAATTGAATGCCACATGAAAGCCTCAGTTTCGACTTGCTATCATCCTACAGTCCAGTGATGGACATCAGCAAGACAGATGTTTTTATGCCTATTTATAAATATCAGAAGATAGTCCTCTTATCTGTTTTGCCCTGCTGAAGTTTCCCTTGGGCAAGGCACTTAATCCCTCTGATGCTCCAGTATATCTCCTGTGAACAGAGCACTTCTGCAACGATGTTTACAGACCCAGAAAGCCTTCACTGACCAAATGAAGGTTAGAAAATGAGTTACCTTCCCCTCCGCCTGAACTACAGTCACCCTGGTGCCATAATCATAGCGTATTTAGATTATAACAAAATATAATGCATGGAAAACTCTCAGCTATTATACAGAAAACATCTAATACTGTGAGACAGACAGAGGCCGGGCAGCATGCTTCTTACTAGTGGCTGTTATTTTATTTCAAGCTGTTATAAATGGGACAAATCTGGCCACTGTCCATAACAGTCCCATCAGTAGCAATGGAATCATCTGTGTTGAATATGGTTTAATGTTGTTCCTCATCTAATTACATCGTGATTACAGAATATAAGAGCTGTGACCCAAAGCTTTACCGCTTTTCTATATCGGTTAGTATACACGGCACAGTTTTTCAGAAGCAGTCTTCATGACCTGCCTGAAGCTCACTGACATACAGAAGGGATTCACGGGACGAACCGTAGTGATACATCATCTCGGCTTGTGCACATAAACTGTAAACCAGTTTATATGATACAGATCGCTACGAAATCATTCACAGTGAGGAAATGTGTTGTTTTGGCAAGTTCGGAGGCATGTTGAATGGGAAGTCATTTCGTTGTTGTGTGCTGTCCAAGATTTGTTTGCCATATTGTCCTCCTTGTAACATGGATAACATGGGGAGGACGAGGGGAGGGTGTGTGAATATTCTGCTGTGATTCAACTTTTCTCAAGAGTGACAAATGACAAGATTTAGGGAATTTGGTGGCCAGCTGTCACATCAGTCAGACGGGGCCAGACAAGAAATGGTTATAAATGATTCATTCTTCCTGGGTGTCTGCCGGACGGATGGATGGACGGAAGAAGCAGAGCGACTGAGCCATGACTCCCCCCCCGCCGCTACCGGCCCACGTCAAAGTGTGTGTGGACGGGTGGGTGGCAGTGCCGCACATTCTGCTCATCCATCTGGTTCACTTGGGGAATGACAGTCCGACATTTGCATTGGAAAGAAAGGGGAAAATGTTACCAGACTGGATTTGAATTGCCTTCTGCCCGATTCCAACCCCGCTCACATCTCACGTTTTGTGTTTTTTCAAAGCTAAGCAGAGCAAATATTTCACTCACTCACATCACAACAAATAAAACTCTTTCCACTTTGATTTAGTATGATGTGAGCGCGGAGCAGAGACATACGTACTGTGGGCAAATTTCCAAGCCTGTCTCTCCCTCCTGAGGCCTGCTGCATTATGTAGATTTGTGCTTGATGTAAACAACAGCTAGCTGGAGAGCTTTTAATGCATTATTCAAGGTTATACTATGAATTAACTTGGTTACAATGAAATGGTCCCTTTTAAGTTCCGCATCAGCAGAGTAACATCACTTCTTGAAAACATTAAAGGAATATGAGGATGACTTGTAGCATGAATATGATCAAACTGCTTTTGATTCATTTCACGTTTGTTGTTGAAAAAGAACCGACTGAAAAAAGGAGGCAACATCCTTGGAAAAGATTTTCGAGTCCAGCTCGGGGCAACACAAATCTCATCTTGTATTACTTTTTCATTTTTCGTCTGTTTTGCACCTGCCAGGTGGAACTTTTGTTCATGATATGATAATGATGTTGAAGTTTTGATTGTAGTGTCTTGCATACAAATTCGTCCTGCCTGCACGGCCTTACAAGACACAAGAAATGAAAGTAGAACAGATGCAGAATGCAGCACATAAATGATACAAAAAGTCCAAAAAATACATAAGTTGCTTTATCAGATTCTCAGAAGCTTCATGTCCACTGCAGAAATAATATATAGTTGTTATTGTATAATCATTGAGACAAACATAGCTAATGAAAACATCAAATTTAAGCCACACAATTAGACAACTGATGAGTCAGGGTCAAATTTGTTGGACAGTCTCTATTTTTCTTGTATTTTTGCTTTGAGTGTGTCCAATTTTAGTACACTAATTTACATTTCAATGCTGCCCTATTTTTTTATGACCAATTTCTTGAGCACAGCTTTCATAATTATTTCCAAGAACCCATGCAAACCGTCCACTTTACTGAGCTGGTTTTTAATATCATCCATCTTTTTTTTGGAGAAATGTTATCTCATCCAGTGCCACATTTTTCACAGAACAAGAAAATCAAACTGGTTGGAAAACAAGAAAGCACACAAATTGTTATTTGCTGTTGACAGCTGATGACCAGGAACACTGTGGCCAACTTTTCTTGGCCAAGAACCTTGTTGACTGTCCACACATTGGCTGAGTTTTCTTGTTTGCTTATCTCATAGGAAATGCATGTACTTCCAATTGATTATTACCACGTTCCTCACAGTGTAGTTCCGTGGTTAGTGTTTAAAAAGTCACTGGAAAATAAGTTCTCCCAAAGTAAGAAGTCCTTTAAGATCGTGATGAAGTGGTTCATTTCCTGCACCCTATCATAACTTAATACTGCAGATAGTTGTTTGCGTTGTAACAAAAGTTACATTTTTTAAACCAAAACTCTGCTGTCTCTCAGCCAACCGTTTACCGGCCATTTCTAATAACTTCTGGCAGCTGAAGGGAGGGAGAGTGCTCCAACAGACAGAGCCAAATTACACTTTGGATTGTGGCCAATGTACAACAGTAGTTCAATAATCATGCAGTAAAACGTGGGACTTCCACAGAGGCTACATCTGTATTCTCACAACCCTTACTGAGTTAAATCAATGACTGGGTTTTGTTTTCTGTCGTGTCTCAACAGGGGTGGAACTGCTCGCATTGTACAACCACCCGATGGTCCGAGAGGGCCAGGTGAAGTACTACACTGTCAAGGTGCCACTGCGGGTTCAAAACTGTGATGAGGGGGTCAAAGGCGTGGAGGCCAACTGGCTGGACCACATGACCCAGCACTTCAACAATGGAGCCTCACTGGTCGATGGATACTTCCACCTGGGCAACGTGAACGGTAAGCTGGCATGACTCGCTGTTACTGCAGAGTTTTCTCCGAAAAAAAGATATGTGTGACGAAATGTCTCATAAGGAATAAAACACAAACAATGCAAACAACACAGCATATTTTATTCCCTTAAATATTAAAATAGCTTTTACCTTTGGCCTTGGCTTCTTGTTCTTCTGCAGGTACTCTCAAAGCTCAGACTATTACAGTTATTAGAACTCAAAAAGGTTCCCAAATTGCCTTCTTTCCCTTCACGGTATTCCCACCTAAACTGTCAACATCAAGCAGATGCCAAATTCATGATGACCTCTATAAAATAAAAAGCCTGGGGCAGATAATGATGCACCTTGGCCTGTGTGGCATCAATTATGCATTAGTTGGCATTCATTTATTCACCAGAAAACAATCAGAACATATTTGAATAACACTTGTTTATGACTTCCTCGGTCAGTGTCAGGAAGTGGTGCAATCCTGCAGGATTTTGTACCGCAAACATACAGTGGATGACTGCAGAAGCTGTGGCAATTTATGTTTGAAATTTCAAGCTCCATAAAGCGATATCATTATTAGCTTTGAATCAAATGACTACCTGTAATGTGAATGTTTCACTCATATTTCCAGACCAACAGAGAAATAACACCCATCTCCGAAGCTTTACACAGCCTTGAAACTACAGAATTTATGTGTTTTGATCCTCTGTCCACATATAAAACTGTAGGCAGCTATTTCCAACAAGCAAGCTCAGATGAGCCTTGTGTATGCTATCTGCCACACACGAAACGGTAGAATTAATTGTGTAAAAGTATATGAGTGAAGGGTGAAAAAAGTCAAGCACCTAGCACCTTACAACCTATATATTTTTCTCAGAAGTTTGTGGATCAAAGTAAAGCTAGAAATCAAGTGGATATTGGACTTAAATTAGCATTAGCCATAACAAAATAATGGTGATATATCAAAGCTGTCATTGCTGTCTGTGTGAGTGTGTTTTGTCTTACTTCCCCTAGTGGTAAAAAATGTTTGATGCAGCTTTCAATATTTTTACCCATGCTAGCAGCATGGCTCTAGGTATAGCAATGTCTGGTCAGTTGATCACATTGGTCCAGACGGAAATATCTCAACAATTGTTGAATTAGTTGCCATGACGTTTTCTACAGACATTTATGGTCCCCAGAGCATAGATATAAAACAGTTTTATATCTATATATCTATATCTATAAAGAGTTTTATATCTATATATCTATATCTAGATATAAAACAGTTTTATATCTATGCCCCAGAGGATGAGTCCTACTGATTTTGGTGAACCCCCAGACTTTTCCTCTAGCGCCACCAGCAGGTCAGAGTTATTTACTTATCCTGTGAAATATCTCAAAATCTACTAGATGGACTGGCACAAAACATTGTTTCCTCTAGCGCCACCATGAGGTTGACATTTGTGGTTTTTAATGAAATGTCTCAACTATTGGACAGATCACCGTGAAATTTGCTACCGACATTCAGAGTTAAACCAATGATATTCCCATCAGCCTCAGCTGTACTTTGTGTTTAGGACTAACTAGCAAATGTTAGCATGCAGCTCAATATTTACTGGTCTACCACCACCACGGTTTGGTATTTGCACCCATAAGAATGCATTGTTTCAATGCCGTTGCTACAAGGTTGGATGAAGGCATCACCTAATACATGGCTAACATCAGAAATTGGTCAGAGTCCTCCACAGTGGCTTCACTTGCCACGTCTGCTGTCCGCACAGACTATTAGCAAAATGTTAGCACTCTAAATTGCTTTTAAGGAAAATTGAGACACTGGCTATGGTGTTTTACAAATGACGGAAGGATGGAGTCTGTTTTCAGTTCAGTGTGCTGTGTGGCTGACATAATGATTCTTTCTCTATGGAGGATTCTTTAGAAGCCGTTTGGTATCCTCTTTTAAACTATTTCCTGTTTGGGTTTTCCTCTTCCATCAGACCCCAGCAGCTCTGTGCTTCGCTCTGACACTGGAGAAATAAGCCAGCCAGAGTAAATAAGAGTCATAATTCATTAATCGGGGAAAGTGAACGCCTCAGCAACTCTGAAACATAGATAATTAACCTGATAACAAATTAGTGCCTCCTTGCATAATTTATGTCCTGAGAATGGAGTAATGAAGTGTATTATTATGATTCAATTTTTTCGGCCTATTAAAGTCCTCTAACATATTTTGTATTTTTCATGTGCTGCTAAGATATGCGTCTCTTGAACAGTGGGTAGGATAGAAAGCAGATCAGCTGCTTTAGGAAAAACTGTCTCTGCCTTTACTGACTTACTGACTTATAGGACTGAATTCAGCTCACAGCTTAAGCTCAACCTCTTTAGCAAACAGACAACTTTACAGAGGTGAATGCTGTTACTTTGTGGATTTTGGTCTCTTGAGAGCAGCTGGCAGTATGACATCAAAGAGGCATCCCGTTTGTTGTTAGCAGCTAATTACATCAAACAGCCGTGCAGCTCAGGTTTAGAATCAGTATCCACTCCTGCCGTTTCCATATTTAGCAACTTATTTGAGACGAGTTTCTGAATTCGTGATGAGGTGCTCGACACGATGCAGGAGACCGCCTCAATCTCATAAACATCAAGGACATGTTTGACAGCCAAACAGCACGCTAAAGGACATGGGCTGACAGAGACAGAAGCATGCAGTTGGATGGGAGATCGTAGCGACAGTTACAGCCTTGTTTCGAGATACAGAGCGACCAGCGTGCTGCAGCTTTCATGTACTGACAGATACATGTGCAGTCTAATGAGTGTAATTGTGTTGAGAAAGACTGACCTTCCCATGCCCTATTTTATTTGTATTCTGTTGTACTAATATCGTTTTTACAGTATTTATCCCTGAGGAAGTGTTGCTGAGCCTGCCTGCTTTCTATTACGGATGGCAATGTCGGTTGGTCCACCACTTTGGTCCAGACTGAAATATCTCAACAATTATTGAATAGATTACCATGAAATTTGTTGCAGATATAAATGGTGCCAAGAGGGTGAATCCTAATGACTCTGGTGATCCCCTGACTTTTCCTCCAGCACCACCATGAGGTTGACATTTGTGGTTTTGAGTGAAATGTCTCCACATCTGCTGGATGGATAGCCATGAAACTCAGTACAGATATCCATGTTGCCCTCAAGAGGAATTGTAATATCTTTGGTAATCCCTTCACTTTTTGTCAATTGCCATCTTTAAGCAAAAATTTGAATTGATCCGATACTTAAAATACCTGCAAAACTAATCACCTGTCCATCAGCCTCAGCTGTACTTTGTGTTTGGTGCTGATTATGTTAGCTTGCTCAAAAGCTAAACATGGTAAACATTAGACCTGCTAAACATCCACATGTTAGCATTGTCATTTTAGCATGTTAGCATGCTGACGTTAGCACTGAGCTCAAAGCACCTCTGTGCTTTAGTACAGCCTCACAGAGCCACTAGATTGGCTGTAGACTCTTAGTCTTGTTTAGCAATGTGTTGCTTCACATTTCATTATACCATACCAGTCGGCTGGTATAGCTTCAACCTTCTACTAATAAGAGCCTCTAAAGTGCCTTGCTCAAAGGCACATAGCTTGAAGGATGGGAGAGGAAGCTGATCCTAGTTTGAACCAGACACTCAGTTTAAAATCCTGTAAACCTGCCTGATTGGCAGATTTTAAGCAGTTGTAATGCTGTGTAATCTGAGATGGATTATAAAGTCCAATTTGGCATCTTTGAAAATACAGCAGCTTCACCATCAGTCATCCACCCAAATACAATAAAGATTTATTTCAGTGCCATCGCTGTTGTGCTGTGAGTCAACAGGAACCACTAAAAGTAAACCATACATTAACAATTATTCATATTGCACTATTGTTATGCAAAGCCCGTAATTCAGTAATTGACTGAAATTAATTATCCATGCAGCTCTGAGCTTCTGATGCCTAAATTCCAAATAGTTACGTAATTTATAATCAACTTGAAAGCACTCAAAGAGCTGCAGACCTTAATCATGCAGGGGTGAGGGGGAACTGGACAATGTGACTAACTGGCCAATATCCAATATTTTATTTTTTTTTAAAAAGTCAATATTAGCATATCAGCATTGACATATCAGTATATGACCTTCATATAAAGTGGTTTATTGTCCTGAATTGAACTGCTTCTGTATGATATTTATGCTCTCAACCTGCTTATGTTACACACATTTATATGAAATTTACCCCATTCTTTTACTTTAATAAGATCAATTAGCATGATTAATGGGATTTATTCACCTTTTGAAACCTTTTAAAGACTTAAAATACAAAACTGTATAAAATCCATTTTATACAGTTTAAAATCCCATTGCATTTATTGCAAGAAGCATTTTTTCAGCAAACTATTAAAAGTTACTTGACAATTAGACATTCTTGAGAAAATAAAACGCTACTCTGAAAACAGATGTGTTTGTTGTTGTTTTTATATTGCTGATTGTTGACCTAGAGTTCATAGATTATATGCATCACTGTTCATGTTCCTGCAGTCAGTCCGCCACTCTGGCCTTTCGTAAATACTGTGCTACCTTCCCATTGTCTCTGACAGTCGGCTGTTTGGCATGGTCCAGAGGAACACACACACACACACACACACACACACAGAAACACACCGTGTCCCCGTGCTCCTTCTAAAGATGGGTTTCCATGGTGAAGCTGGATGAGAAAGCATTAGGCGGCATTGTTTGCATACGCATGTGTGTGTGTATATTTGTGTGTGTATGAGCGATCGCTAAAACGGTGAAAGTCCTGTCTGGTGTGGCAGCACTGTTTGCACCTGAGGCACAGGGTCGAATATTATAGCGCTGCTGAATTGAATTTACAGATCCTAAGCTGCGCGCAGGCCCCACTGTCACAAGACACGCATTAAAGATTCATACACAATGTGGCACTGCCTGCAAACACACATAGGCCTGCATACATCCACACACACTTACACCCATTTACACACAACATATAAGTTCACACTACCTCCCTGGAATTGGGAGTAGGGTGAGGGGTTGAGTTTGTTTACTGAAGAACTGACAGTAATGGTGTTGACGGGGAGTTTTGCCTTTGTTACTTGTATAGCTTAAGCTATCTGCAGAGCCACAATGAGGATTTGTAGCCCGGTTGTGAGACATTGAGCTATTCATATGCATGACAGTCAGCCCTCACTGGTTTCTAAATTTGGGCAAAGCCAATGGAGAAGGAGAAAAAGAAAAGAGAGAGGGGGGGGGGGGTTAGAGAATATGAATTTCCAATAAGATTTTTCTTTACTGTGAAAAGAAATTCAGGGAAGGGAAATGATGTGCAAGCGTTTCTCTGAAACAAAAGTTGACGAGAGGTGGGATTGCAACTGCTATGTTTGTGCATATGTGTGCATGTGCATATACTGGTTGCACGCATGTGTTTCTAAGTGGTTGCAGTTATGTGTATATATGTTTTGACAGCACGTCTGAGTTGCAGTCACAAGACAATCTGAGTGTTCTACCACTATGTATGGTTTTCCTTCTCTGTTCAGTGTATTTGGGCATGTGAGCGCACAACAGACGCACTCAGGTGGTCGAACTGAAACCTCTTGATGCTTGTATTATTCTATTTTAAGTGAAAATGCAAGTCAAATCAGCTGCAGGAATCACTTGTTAAATAGAAAAATAGATCATTGTTCACAGTTGTGGGGCTCAAATGAATAGCAACAGAGTACCCTGTTCTCAAAATGTATTTGTTGAGACTATCATGAACACTGGGATAATACCTTTGTTATGCATCAATATCACAGTGGGCAAAAGTTCAACAAAGGGTTTGACAACTCAGGAGAGAAGAGCGGGGTTGGCGGTTCGATCCCCGGCTCTTCCTGTCTACAAAGTGTCTTGAGCAAGGCATTGAACTCCAAGTTGCTCCCCATGGTTGGACACCGAATCAGCCACTCTACTTCCTATGGTCAGGCCAACACCTTGCATGGTAGCTCGCTGCCATCACTGTGTGTTAATGGGTGAATGAGAGGCACATAGTGAAGCACTTTGGATAAAAGTGCTATATCCAGTCCATTAACTATTTACCAGGTTTTACACTTAAAGACAGTCCTCTGAAGATGATTTCTCCCGTACGAGCTTTAATCACAAAACTATATTCATCTTGACATTTTAGGAAGGATAAATCCCTTTCACAGCTGTGGGGAAGCAAATTTCTCATCATCAATATTTCTGTTACTCCAGAGTGCATTGAAGGCATCAATGAGCACCCCGTGGCACATGGCTGGGCTCATAAGAACATATCAGCTGTAACTTAGTGGAAAATGGAAATGAATGAATACTAAAGCAGGTGTACCGTTGCTTACATGTTGCCCACTTAAAGTTTTCACCCCTGTATTTTCTGTACGTTTGCAAACACCCCATGGTATTCAGTCATCCTGCTGTCTATCCTCTCTTCCTGCTCTACCAGCTAAAGTCTGCCTGGTAACCCACAGGTGCCAGCCTGCCAGCTGCCAAACCTTTGCCTCCGCAGGGAAGAGCCACATCCAATCCACACACACGCACATTAGACACCCTGGTCTCTTTCCCTCTCTCTGGACGTCCACTCATCCTGTTTGAAATATAGATAAGCTGTCAGCGGCCTGTCTCCAGCTCTCCGACGCAGCGCCTGGCAGACATGTTTAAATCATGTCAGCAGACATGACCTGGGGCAGGGTCACCTTCCGGCTCAGCAGCGGTCAGCTGGACTTGAACGCATACAGCATTAACTGATCTGTGCAAGTGCATGGACTTGTGAGAACAAATATGCACATGTTGTGAATGTTTTATGTGATTCCACTAGATTAAATTATAGCAAAAACTTATGTAAATACATGTACAGTATATAATAAATAATCCAAATAAACCTCATGTTATTTCTCCAATAAATTGCTAAATACACTAATTCTTTTTGGGTTTCTGATACTCAAAAGAGCTTTAGGGCATTTAAGGAGTCTGGAGTCTGTCTGAGTTTGCAGACTGATCTCATTTCTGCTCATAGTTCTGGCTCACAGTTTGGATATACCTGCCTGTTCACTGGCCCCCTACATCTTTACACAGGCAGATACCAATCAAATGCCTGATATTGCTTTGGAGAGTATATTTAGTGTCTTTGAAATACGTTGGTGAGACACAAAAATGGAAACCAGATCAACTTTCAGTGTGGCAGTAAATTTCCTTTTGTATTTTGTCTTGACATTAATTACAAATCCCAATCATAAATGTGTCTAATAGTTTGTTCTCGTGACACAACCTAATGCTCTAAATGGATATTTAAAGGACCATACCAGTATTTTTGCAGGTTTTAGCTACTTGAAACACAACAGGATGGTTTGCATAATGTTTAGCAAACATTAGGCAAACACTGTAATGCTGTGCATGGGCCTTAAATCTCTTTGGGTTTTGGACATCTGAAAACATCACCTTGATTGTTTGGAAATAGCTTGAGAGCTTTTAACAGTTTTCAGATGTTTTATAGACTAAATGATTAACTGAGAAAAGAATCGGTAGATTAATTGATTATGAAAAAATAACCATTAGGTGCAGCCCAAGCTGGAATAATAACAAATTCTGAAGCCGGACTGACTTAGCAGCAGTAGGTGATGCACAGTTGCACACAGCTTCATGGGTACAACTACTTTCTCTGCTGCTTGCTCGTTGGAAGCACTGTGTGCTAGAAATTGATGTACAACAGCAGGTTTGCCAACATGTCCATGAATATTAGGAACAAACAGCTTCCAAACTGACTTGATATGTGCAGCCAAAGACCTCACATCTACATTCAAACACCCACACACCACAAATTACTACAAACTCAACACTTTTAAGTTTCAGTCTCTGTGTGTCAGCATTGTCTACGCACACCGGGTATCTGTCATTTGGGTGCTGATTTCAGCTGCTGCATGTCAGCGGGTGTCACTTTCCGTCACCCTGCCACTCCAGCTATCTGGCTCTCCCCCTCCATTTGCTTCTGTGTCTGTCAGTCCCAATGCTGTCGCTCCCTGTTTTTAGTGCGACTGTATTTGCATGCCTCGCCCTGCGACCTTGAGTGTCTGAGTCACAGGGGGATGGAGAACAATTTTACTGAGGGCGCACAGTGGTTTTTGCAAGTGTAAACAACTTATTCTCAGTCGGCCCGCTGGCTGCTCAGCTCAGCTCTCAGTCAATAGGCACAAGATAATGTTTATTCGTGCACGCAACCGGTGCATTCCCCTGACGGACTCAACGCCCCCAGCAACCAACTCCTTCTCATCCACTTCTCCCTCTTTCTCTCTCCTCCGCTCAGCCTCTGTCTGCATTATCAGCAGGGACGGGCTGCTCCCTCTAGTGCGACAAGACAGAAACCCTGTGTCGATCTCACCTGAGTGATCCCGGGTTGCGCTGGCAGGGAACCGATGGTGGGCCTCGGCGCCTCACATTTTCCGAAAAGGCTTCTTTCCAATTATATGCCAAGGGCTGACGAATGAGATGGAGAGGCGTTGGACTGGGGGAGGAAGGGGGTGATGGAGGGAGCGGAGGAAGAGAAAAGGCGAACGAGGTGAACAACGACAATGTCTGTATTTGAGAGAGCCAGTAGATGTCTGAGAGATGTCTTCAATTGAGCGTGCACGGGTCCTAAATGGGTTTTCAGGGAGGGGGAAATAAAAGAGCCTGTCATCCCTCCACTCTATCTCTCCCTCTGTCTTGCTCACTCCCTCCTTCTCTTCCTATCTTCCTCTCGCTCCCTCTCTCCACGGGCTCTCCAGCCACCTCTCATCCCCCTATTATTAGGGCCCAGTAATGAAATGTGGAGTGTCTCGTATTGGTGCCTGGGCCCCAGCAAACTGTATTAGTGTGTAAATGGTGTGGGAGTAATGAGAAAGCACTCAGGCCAGCCGGGAAGACTGGACCATGGGGCGTGCATTGTGTCCGTGTGTGTGTGTGCCTGCATGTAATGTGCATGTGCGTCAAATGAATAACAAGAGACGTTGGGTGGAGAGGGGTCCCGGCTCATGGGGGCCGGAGTGGTGTTCCTGCCTCGGATGCCAATCCTGCAATTGTTAGCCTCCAACTGAAGAGAAGCTTATAAAATCTATTTGGTCAGCAGCACACAATCTCACTAGTGGCCCAAAGCATCAACGTCAATGTCTTTATGTGGCTCACTTAATTCAAGTCTTTTTAAGGTGAATTATGCAGGCTTAGCAAAAGGATTTATGCTTTAATGCCTTACAGACTGACTTCATTAAATCAGTGGCTACATTTTGCCATCGCTAAAATCTGTCCATCCTTTTTAAAGCAGTAGCTCTCTGTCGTGATCCTCTGAATCCTATCAGCTATTGCATTCACCTTGCTTCCCAGCTGTAATTAGCCTCTGTTTAGCTGTCTAGTGTGAAAACCAGCAGAGCTCTGGTTCCTGAAAACCTCTGATGTAGCGCATAATGTCTCCTCTTCTTTTTTAACATCCCAGAAGGGGAATACCTGCTCCTTTCTTTTACACTGTCTCCCTGCATAATGTATAAGTGCACATTGCTCATACAAATGGCCCACACCACTGGCTATGTAATAAAGGGTTGTGTGTGAATGTGGCTGAGTGATATCATTCCATTTCCTCTGGCCTGGAGGGCCTAAAGGTGCAGCAGAGACAAGACAGACACGCTCCATCCAGTAAATACTCTTTTCACAGCTGAATTTTTTCTCCCTGTTTTCTGCAGATATGCTGCCTAAATCAGTGGAAAGTGTCTTCATCTTCCAGGAGGGGAGCGAGGGTGAGCCGAACGTAGCCACCCCGACATACGACGCCATCGTGGTGGAGCAGTGGACCGTCATTGATGTGAGTAGAGAGATCTTTCTTTTCCTTACAGTGTCACAGGTGTTGTGCTCTCTGCCACAGGTAGAGAGGAAACGCTATGGAGGGTTTGTGCTCTCGTCTAAAAGATTGCATCGTTTTTTTCAATACAAACATAGGACTAGTTTCAATGGCACGATTACTTAAAGTTCCCCTCCACTCAAAAATATGTTTTTCTTCTTGTTCCTAATGTTTGAGCTTCACTGTTCAGAATGATGTATGTGCAGATGTATGTTTCTGTTTTTTTGTGGAAATAACATATAATGTAGACATACATTATAGTTCCAAGCAGACTATTTGTATATATGTTTTAAAACATGAGGGGATCTTTAACATAATTTATGTGTTTTAAAAAAAAGGCATGCAGAGACACATTTAAAGCTAAGGCTAAAGCCAAATTCATCAATAATGGTTTATCAGCTTTGAATGAAATTGCTGTGACGATATGATCATATTGAGTTATCATTTTTCAAAATTCTGCTGTTTAAATGAATGATTCCAAGGTATTAAAACAGCTTAGTATCCAAGGAATTACATTCATATTGAATGCTCGTAATTTACGTTCAGTGCCAATGCACGGAGTAGGGCGCCCTGTATGGATGGGAGGGGGAGAGTAAGCGTGTAGAGGTCGGGATGGTGTATAGGTGTGTAGCTCCTTGTAGGAAAACCTATCACAGACCTACAGTCAGCCTTTTTATTAACCAAAACCACGATCATTCCCTAACCTTAACCAAGAGTTTTATTTGTCTAACTCTAACATATCTTAACTATAGTTTCTTTGCAATAACCACAATCTTTCCCTAACTGTAAACAAACTGTAGTTGCCATGCACAGTTATTGTAGAGAGTGAGAATTTGAACATGATCCAGGGTTTTGTGGAATCGTCCAAAATGGATGTTCTTGTCTGGCTGTAGGGTTTAATTTAGTTGTTTACATTTTTTGTGCACTGTAATTGTACAACTGTAAAGACTTGTCTTGAAACACAGTTAATACATTTGATGTTCAGTGCGATTACTTCATATGTGATTTTCCAAACATTTGCCATATCGGCATTTACCATTAGCTGCTGCTAATTAAAGGTCAAACCTGAATAAATTAGTGGAGAAACATGAGGAATACGTATGTTTTCATACAGGGTACAAGGACACGCTGAATGGTTTGATGAGAATAAAAATGATGTGAATCATAAGCTATATGGCCTTCATCTCAACCCAGATGGACACGTATGGGAGATGTTGAAATGGCGTGCTGGACAGCGCTCTCCAGCACCACCATCAAAACATCAAATGAGGGAATATCTTTTAGAAGAACTGTGTTTATCCATTCCAGTAGAGGTTCAGGGGTTTTGAAGCAGTTCTGAAGTCTCGTGGCAGCCCAACGCCTTACTAGGACTCTTTGCAGTATGTTGGTTTTTCTTTTAATTTGTCACCAATCAATTTCGGAAAAATATTCCTATTAATATCATGGTATTCAACAGTATATTTAATCCACATTTCCCAGCCTCGTTTAGAGCACAAATCCTCTTTAAGAGTCTGGTCCTCTGGCACTGAAATCCGTTGTCACTCAGATATTGTGCCCTTCCACCCCCTCCTCGCTCTACAGCCAACCTTCCCCCCCAAAAAAACCCCAAAGGCAAATCTGACAAATCTCAATTTATAGGACATGTGTTGTGGCCGCTTGTCTTATCAGTAGCAAACAAGCCCTTATCTGCCCGCCGATTAGCGTCTCTCCTCAGCACAAGTTCCAAGTTGGAAATTGATTTCTGTCGAGAGTTGAAGGGTTTGCGGCCATTTCGTTGCCTTTCATCTGTATGTATGTGTGTGTCTGCGTGTATACATGTTTGTGCATGCAGCTCTGTATGTGCATGTGTTTGTGTCCGTTAAGTGTGGGTGGATGAGTTTTGGTTTTGTGTGTCGATGCTATCTCTGTAATTGAATTTAGACTTTTTGCGGCCCGTGGCTGTCCAAGTGTGAAAGGAGACTTTTGTCCCCCCAAATGCAGCTTCCTGATTGTCCAGCCCAGTGCTGATGGCCACATGTGCCAATAAAAAAAGACTCCTACAGTCATCTGGTGGCAGCAGTAGAGCCTCCCCTCCTCTGAGATGAATGGTAATACTGTTACAGCTTAATGGATTTCAAGGCTTCCTCAGAAACGTCAACAGTGAACGATGGCGAACCGACACCCAGTGTTCCAGGAGATCCAATCAAGTCTTCCACTGGGACTTTATCAGAAACTGTTTCACCCGAGCAATCTGCACCATGCCAAATTACATTGACAACACACTCGTTCACAAAGGCCGATCAGGGCCACACATCATCCCTTTTCATTGTGATAACTGCCTTAAATTGGTATGCAAAGTATCCTCAGAGCTCATTATTGTTTCAGTGCCGGGATAATTACAATGAAAAATAAGGCAGAATATTGATTGCGGGATTTTTTTTTCTTCTTCTTCTTCTTTATATACGTCATCTTCTTTTCCCCCCTAATGCTTTACAGTTTTATTTATCCAAAAGTCTGACAGGTGGTTGGATGTATGAAGCTCAGAGAAGAAGTGGAAAACAAGCTGTTTTACTCAGGGCAAGCAATCATTTACATTGTCGTCAAGTGGGAGTGTATCATCTCAGGGACGGAGTCTGTTCATCACTGAAGGGGTTGGAAAAAAAGTGTTTTTAATTGTTCCATTTATAAACGAGTTACAACTAATCAGAGGATTTGCATGTGAAAAGTGCCGAGCTTCTAATGGCATCAGATCGACAGGTGTTCGCAAAGCAGCAGAGAGGTGATGAGGTGCAGCACATCAGATTACTACTGTATACAGATGTTTAGTGCTGTCTATAAAACTGATATCCTAGTTATTTTAGCCTACTATACAATGACAAAAGGGGGTTGTTGCATATTAAAACTCAACTCTAGACAAATGCAAAACCTTTTTTTTCCTTTTATTTCAGCATTTTTATTACTGGATTATAACAAGTATAGTAATGTAAGGGATTGCAATTTGAAAAACCGTAATTACATTACAGTTACTAATAATGTAAAGCTCTGTTTAGACAGTTTGGAGGTCGGTTTGTTCACGGTCTTAACAGGTGTTTGACGGAGGGTTGATATCAGTTTAGTCTCTCTGCGTTCAGTGGAGAAGCTGCACCATGCCAAATTACATTGACAAATCACTTTGCTGATTCAAATCACTGACTACGTAGTTCGCTCACTTTTTTCCTAAGCTAAGCGGTCGCATCACCATTCATACAGCCAAGACATTTAGCATTAATTCTGACTGTCTTCAGTTCAGTAGTACATTCAGTCTAGGGCTGCATCTAACGATTATTTTGGTTATCCATTAATCTGCTGATTATTTTCTCAATAATCGATTCATCGTTTGGTCTATAAAACATTAGAAAACAGTGAAAAATGCCCATCACTATATGTGATGACCTCATCAAATGTCTTGGTTTGTCTGAACAAAAGCCAAAACTCAAAAATATTTAATTTATTATAATGTAAGCCCAAGAAAAGCTGCAAATTTTCACATTTTCAACAATCAAATGTTTGGAATTTTCAGTCAGCGGCGCTAACGTTAAGATAGCCTTTGTTGGCCAAAAATGCCTCCAAATTGTAGGACTGGCTGCTTGCTAAATGTCTTGTTTGGTGTCTCGTTTTGTTTTTCTACACGCATTAAATACAGAATATGTGACGTACGGGTGTGGAGGGTTTTAGAGGTTTTTTAAAAGGCACGAGTAATGAGTTACCCAACCGGTCGAGGCAGATGACCGCCCACTCAGAGCCTGGTTCTGCTCGAGGTTTCTACCTATTAAAAGGGAGTTTTTCCTTGCCACTGTCGCCTAGTGCTGCTCATGGTGGGAACTGTTGGGTCTCTGTAAATATAAAGAGTCGGTCTAGACCTGCTCTGTATGAAAAAGTGCCCTGAGATAACTTTATGATATGGCGCTATATAAATAAAACTGAATTGAATTAACGAAAGTGAAGTACAGTTTCTTTTGCCGTGCATTACTTTTTCAATGAGTACCATATAATGAGTAATTGATTACATTGGTGATTACATTAAAACTCTGTTGAACAAAGACTACATACACATTCAGCCTATACCAAAACATTATTTCAAACATTCTACCTTGACAATAATTAAATTTTAATTTAATTTAATTTTTATTTGAAAAGGGACAATGCGCATTAATCAATATTCAGACAAATGTAAATGCACCCAAGTTAGCTGAAAGGCTAGTTTTCATCGGCAGTCCCTTTGCCTGATGTTGATAGGCATCCTAGAATAAAAAATAATGCAATAACACAATATGTACAATAGTAAAAAACATACTACATTGTGATAAGTGTTACAATTTTGTGTAAAAATAGAAGAACCTAAGACTGACCTTGCTGACAAGTAAGACGTGACAATGACAAGTACATTCATCCTATTAGGTCATTTAAAAATTATAGTTTATTACCAAATAATAGACAAAATAAGAATTTAAATTTAGTTAGTTTAGTTGTACTGTGAAGATTATTTAAAAATATATTGATGTGCAATAATAAAAAGCCAATAAATGTGACAAAAAACAGACGTTGCACGTGAGACAAACAAACACTCATGGGTCAAAAGATTCTGACTTCAAAACAAATCACAGAAAGAAATTAAAGAAGAAAACAAGCAACCAAAAATAAACGTCAAACCCTGACAAACTAAGATGCAAGTGCTATGGAAACCGTTTCAACTAAATGACAGCGAAAACACAGCCTGGAGGAAAACAGCACGAAAACAACAAAATGGATAAAATGACAAGCAAGGGAAGGACGCATACATACAGATGTTCAGCATGTAGAAGGCTGCATATATTCTGCATAGAAATGCCATCAGTACTAAAGAGCTCATATAGACATTTCTTTTACAACACAGATTTTGGCCAGATGTTCTAGATACATTTGAAGATGCAGCCGTTGCCTGACAGTTTTTTTCCTGAGCAAAATGACCTGAATAGGGGCCATATGGATGGTGGGGAAGTGCTCAAAATGAATAACTCATCAAGGGTCTCTGCTATGAAACTCCAATTAGGTCCAGCTTCGCATCTATTGTGTCCTGTGGGAAAATCAATACAGGAGCTGCCTGGGAACTAATGTACTGAAAGCCCTCTTTCCCATCACAGGAGCAATAACCAAACAAAACATGTTCTCCTTCAGACCTCAGCTAGGGGTTGGTCTTAATATGTTTGCTCGCCATGAGCTTCTGCAGGAGAATTTATTTATCAAGAGGGACAAAGTGCATTAGCAGGAGGGTGTTGTGTATCCAGATAAAACAGTGAAGGAGCACCAGAGTCACAAAAACATCCATGTGTTTGTGTTTTATTAAAAGATGAACTGATATTCACCTTAGCACAGCTGACGTCTATGAGGAGTCTGATGTTTCTTAGAAGCTTCTCATCCTCTCTTTCATACCTTCCTAAAATGTTGTTTACGGCACCATTATCCACTTCAGGTCTGCCAGACCCCGCGGCAGGTCCATTATGACAAATGTATGTTGTGCAACAAGCTGTATAATAAATTCTCAAGATATAGCAACATTTTTACAAATATATCTAACATGTCACGCTAAAGGGGAAATGTTTATGAGATTGTGCACAGACATGTAGAATATTTCTGTCTGATCTGTAGATGCAGCTTTAACAAACATCCAATTTCCTGTTATGGATATTTCACTCAATGTAAGCATCATATAAGCTTCAAAGAACTTGAGGGGATATTTTTCCCTTTTCTTTTTTTTTTTTTTACTTAATAGCTTGAATTGGGAATTAAAGGGGAATCCCAACGATTTTCCAAGTCTACAGGTCTTAGGGAGTAATACTGCATTTGTAAAAAAAAACAAAAATGGTATACAGCCTTTTGTGGCTCCAGAGAGAGCTGTGTGAAGTCTGATAAACTACCTCAAGTGATGTCACTTGAGTCAGCGTCGGTTGGGGCTGAAGACAACAAGTTAGAAAAAAAATCTGGGGGGTGTGGAGTTAGAAAGAAGTGAGCTTACCAGACCTCTGTAGCCTGCTCCTCAACTCTGCTTGAGGCTAGCGCCTCGGGGGTACATTAGCCGCCACTAGCATAACACAAGAACTGTCTGCAGTCGAGTTGCACTGTGGGTAATGTAGGCGCCAAAATTTTGTCAAGGAAGAACAATGGGTAGAATAAAAAACATGATATCTCAGGTTCTGCTGCATCAATTTTGATCCTTTTTAAAGTGTTATAGATGTGCAATGATAAATCAATGGGAGACTTGTTAAAGTTAGATATCCTGACTTTTAGTCAAGCTTCAAAAACCTCATAAACACCCAGAAACTCCTCCAGAGCTACAACACTTTTTGTACAGGCTGTGTAGTAGCTGCTCCCAACAACTAGTAAATTGACTTTGACATGTAATCTTGGTGAAGTGCCCCTTTGAGAGGAAAATCAGGAATAAAGAGGTCAAAAATCAATGTGGAGCTACTGTATTTGACCATGGATCTGTAAAGGATCATCCTTAAAGGGTCACTTTACCCAGATCCCATAAGAGCATGTTTTTACACCTACACCTAGTGGTATCCATCCATGCACATAATCATCTTGGTTACATGTGCCTAATACAAAGAAAGGTTTTTTTTTGTTGTTGTAGTTTTTGTTACTGACCCTTTAAAATATTCCATACCAGAGCAATAATACTGGCATGGGCGTTTGTTACTCTAATTAGGTACAGCAGAGGCTCGATTACTGTACCTATAATCACAGTAAAAGATATAAAAAAACATCCACAAGAAAATGATTACTTCTGTGCAGTGGTTGCCAGTGCTTTATACATAACTTAGAAAAACGGAAAGAGCAGAAAGCAAGACAGATTGCAAACTAGCTCCCTGGTTACAACAAGAATAGCTTCATTTATGGGTATTGTTAGCGTAGCTAGAACATAAAAAATAACTGTTGTTTTATGAGTTTGGTGTTCAAAAGGATTTAAAGCTAAAAGAACTGTTTTCTCTCTGACTTCAGATGGATATCAGAGGATCTAAAGGCAGATTTAATAAAGAGCTGTTTATGCTTTATTTTTTAAAGATTTACAGCTTTCTGAGCATATACTGTCCGTACATAGTGTTTGATATTCCTGCTGAAAACTATGGATATCATGGCGTGATTGTCAGTAAGTAAAATGTTCTCTCAGGCAATTCAAGTGCTGCAGTTTGATGATGTCGCAGGCTTACTCACGCCTTGATCTTGACAACTCATAACCCCAAAGACAAACCATAAAAAACTGAGAGGAAGTTTAGAGAAAGTGTCTACTGCTGCAGAAAGACACCCTAAAAGTTAATATCAGTGGAGTTCAAATTTAAGAAATGGCAGTCCAAAGTCAAAGCAAGTGAAAGGAGCTTAACAGCGCTGACATTTTTGTCACTCATTCCCAGAATTTACTTGCATCCCTGGCTTTGAAGAGCGGCACTTCACAGTCTCCAGAAATAAAAAATAAAAAAATAGGATTAGGGCCCCACATCACAGCATCGGTATGGCAGGGAGGAATCTTTGAAGAAGTAGTTTTAAGACATAGAAAAGGAAACCTCAGTCACACACACACATGAACACATCGCGTGAGTACAGAGTGTCTTCCTCTGGGTTCACTAGAATCACTTCAGTGGTCGATGCAAAGAACACAGGATGCAGGATGTAGTTTTTGTTTTTTTCCTAACATCAAGCATGGTGCATTGTTTACAACGTGCACTATATGAAGTCTTATGTGTCCTGTGTCTGTGCGTGCATGCTGTGGCCTGCATGTTGTGCAGAGGGCTGATCGTTAACGTGTTTCGCCTGTCTATGATATCTCTATCCTCTCTGACTTAGGTGAGAGAAGAGGTGACCTAGATAGAAGGAGAGTAATTTGCACTGTCCCTGCAAGTGAGAGATTCGCGCCCCGCTCTGTCAGACAACGTGACGGCGATGCTGATAGATCCGGGATGGAGGGAGAGGTTTTGGTTTTTGGTTGTTTATCAGGTGTAGCAAGCTATTAGAAACAAGAAGTGCACTTAACAGAATAGAGGCTTAGCAGTCGTATCATGAATGTCCTAGCAATGGTGGCATACAGTAGCATACAATTACTCAAGTACTGTAATTAAGTACAATTTTAAAGTATTTGAGTATTTCCATTTTAGGCTACTTTATACTTCTAATCCACTACATTTCAGATTACCCCATATTTATTAATTACTAATACTCTACAATGAACTGTAAGAGATTAAACCAGTGGTGTGTAACCTTTTTGGCTTACAAATAAGTAATGTCCAGCCGGGGCCCCTTGTCACATTTAAGATGTCTCAAGAGTTGTTAGCAGCTCCACCAAAGACACATTTCCACTCTAAACTTATTATGAAAAAGTCCAAAAAATAAATACAAATTTGTAGCAGAACAGAAATGGTTTCTTCTTTCCAAAAAAAAGATATATCTGGGAGAATGTCATGACCCCCAAATATAACTTTTGACCCTTTGGAAGTGGCCCGACCCCTAAATTGGGAACTACTAGACTATAAAGTAGTTAAAACTAGCTCCACCTCGACCAGCTACAACAGCTAAATACTGCTTACACATCAGTAACAATCTAATAATGTAATACATAAAAATATATCAGTCATAGTGGCATTTTTTACTTACTTTGGATACTTTGAGTACCTTTTGCTGATAATACTTTAAGTAACTACTAACTAACGAGTATTTTGTCCTTGCTGTATTGGTACTCTTACTTAAGTAAAGGATCTGAGTACCTCTTCCATCACTGCCTAGCAACCATATCACGGATGTCCTCAGAAAATGGCTTAATATAGAGAGAAGAACCAGTGTGGTGTGGGTGGACTGATGAGCAAAAGTGAACCGTCTAAGGAGGCAGATTTGAGTCCAAATTGAGGTTAACATGACACAGAAACTGGCTTGTGTCTATCTCTTGTTCTTCTCTTCTCCAAAGTAGGTTGTGGTTGAAAGAGTCAGCTCAGTTAACCTAAAAAAACATGTCTTTTTAGCTAACTAGCCGGCAGGCTAATTTAACAAAGCAGTAAACACAGACGCAGGGAGGAAGTCTGGGCTCCTCTGTCAGAATTTGGCTCTGGGCCCTCTTTTTTAAAAAAAATTTTTTTTTAAATAAAATAATTAGGGCTGCTGCTTTTAAGATGATGAATTGTCTGATGATATGTCTCAGAACCCCCATTTGAATCATCAGTTTTCAATCATCACATAGTAATGTTTTTATTCTCCCTGCAAAAGTACATGATAAAAGCTTTCACTGACAGCACAGGAGGAACAGTAACAACTCCTTGCATTGGCTGATCCTTTGTTTTCCGAACTACCTCATCATGTGTTACCGGGCTATATAGTTACTCAAAAGTAGGCTAATGCCTCATAAAAGTCTAAAGTTTGGATGCACTTTGGATGTCTTTTGTTGAGCTGTATTATGGTTGCAGCAGTGGAATTTTAAGTAAAGAAATGTCCCTATATGCTGCATGGGTTTGCTGGGGGAGGGCCTAGCTGTATGGTCTACCCTATGCAGCTAGTGATATTTTTAGATCCTGTGAAACAATCAAAGCTCCAGAGCAGCTATGAAATGGACCATGTGAGATTTCTATCACACCTACAACAACGGTTTCCAAGAATGAACTTTCAGTTTCAACTTTTAAGCCGACGTGGACACGAAGTCCCTAAAGAGGTGCTGCACACTTAAACGTGATTTTTAAGCTGTAAACTAAATGATATGACTGTGCTGTGATAAGACACATCAATGCTGCTGTTAATATTAACATTTCTTACCAAATTTATAAAAATCACCATTTCATGGGTTGAAACTGCATCATGTTTTAAATCAGCCCTGAACCTTGCAAGGCCAATGCTGACATAGAGTCAGCCGGTTGGGACCCGTCTACGTCATGAAATTTATATAAAAAAGACTCTAGTCAGTGTCAGTCACTCTCTCCCATGTCTCCTGGCCCACACACTACGTAGACACAAGGCCACGCCTCCTACAGTTGTTGTTCCCTCACTCATTGCATTTTTTAAATATGCTGGGAGAGATGGCTGTAGCAGAATAGGAGGGTGGAGTTACACTTTGAAAGTGCGCTGATAAATGTACATTTGAACATCTACAATTACATGACAATTGAACAAACTCATCGTGATTGAAAGCTCCAGAACAGCTACTAAATGGACCTTGTGATGAGCTTGTGTTGTCAAGCTGGTAATGTGTTTTACAACATCCATGCTAATTTGTCAGCCCCCTATTTATTAATCAGCTAGGGTCCTACAATAAAGCTGAACCACTATTGGTAGATCCACTAGCTCGAGCACAAATCAGATCTGTTCACACAAGATAACTTCTGGCCAATAAGCTGATTATCTAAACACAGAACCGATCAGATGTAACAGTGAGAAAAATATGTAAAAAATAGCATTAAATATATATTTTAAATACTTTTGAAAGGGCCAATCACACCTAAAAAAAAAAAAGGCTATTGCAGTGCTTTAAGACATAGTGGATGCTGAATTTTCTGTTGCTGTGACAACGTTCCAGGCCGAGCGAGCCTATCAGAAACAGTATCTGAATGCCCTTTTTTAAAGATATTTGCTTCATCATTACTGGACTGTGTCTGCCAACCTGTTGACCCTAGTAGTCTGCAAAATTACAGCTATGGTCAGAGCTGGTGAAAACCAGAATTATGGTTTGTTATGTCTACCTTGCAGAGTCAGTGGAGGGGGTCAAAAGAAAAACAGTACTGGTGTTTTTGTTGAGCTGAGTGCACTTTGAACTTCAGGTTGACCTGCAGCTGCACCCTCCTCTGCCATAGGCCTGAAAACAAACTGTGTTTTAGGTATACGTTCCCAAACACTGGATATCTCAATCTCTGAAAACGATAGAGACCTAGGTTTAGCATCAAAATCTTTAAGATTAGATGTGGGTTATTGCCTTGACAGTTGTTTTAGCTGCTATTATCAGCTGTGACAGTGAAAGTGGCTGACATATTCGCCTCTTCCTGCTGAGATGCCCTTTAGCAAGGTGATTTGGCTGCACCGCTCCAGTGTGTTTAACCGTGTGAAGAGATGATCTCAGGAAAAGACCTGGATTTACTTTAAAGTAGTTCCTCTCTCCTCTTGCCGTGTGGTCCTTCTTTATAGTCACTCAGATAACGCCGAAGAGAAAGATGGCGGTGTGATTACTTTGTTTTTTAGGCTCACAGATTGGCGCTGGAGTGCTGATGCAGCGAGGTGGCCCTGCATAATAAGTCAGGCAGAGAGCGGAGCCAGACTCTGGGGACTGTGATTAACTCTCACCTACTCCAAAGAACAGCAAGCCATTACAGAAAAATTATTTCTCAATTTACTTTCCAGGCAAGCTTTGAAAGAGAGCCTGTTTCTGGGAGTGGTTCCAACATAAACCCCCGAAAAATGTAGATGCACCGCTCCCTGTGAGAACTTAGAAAGTAATGCTTGTGTAAATAATGTCTGGAGCAGTGTTGTATTCTAACAATTAGCTCTTTGCAACCTACAACTTGATGTGCGACCTCTTTAGGTCTGTTGGTGCATGTTCTGTCATCCTGGTCAATACAGATGTGTAGGAAGAAAAAATAAGGATGTGTAGGAAGATGTGTAGGAAGGCGTTGTGCGGTGGAGTGGGTTTAAGTGTTTTGACTTAAAGTCTGTCTCCTGGCTGAAAATGAGCACTGCATGCAGTCTCTCTCTCTCTCTCTCTCTCTCTCTTTGTGACTGCACACTGGATCCTGCTGCAGAATTAGTAGAGGTAATACTAGTAAGAAAGTTCTGTAGTCATAGTAGTAATCATACTTGTAGTAGTAGTGGCAATAGATGTAGTAGTTACAGCTCGAGGGGCAGCAGTAGATGCAGTTATACTTGCACTAATTGTAGTGGTAGTTGCTGTAATAGTAATTATAATGGTAGTAGTTGTAGTAGAAGTTGTTGTAATAATACTGTAAAACTCCTGTAAAAATATAAGTAACAGTAGAAGCAGTGGTAGTATTAGTTGTAATAAAAGTCAAGTAGATTTAGTTACATCTAAAACAACAAATGTTGACCATAGTACCAAGTCAAATAAACACTTGCACACTAGTAGTGTTAGTAGAAGTAATAGTACTTGTAGTATTACCAGTAGTAGTAATGCTTCAATAGTAACAGTAGTAGTGTAGCTATCATCGTTATAGTAGTAGATGTTGTAATAGTGGTTTAAGTAGTAGTAGTTGTGGTGGTCAGAGTTACTAATAGTAATAGTCCTTGTAGTAATAGTTGTTGTTCTCATAGTTGCTGTTCTAGTATTACTAGTGATTATCAGTGGATAATATGTTACTTAATAGTATTATAGTAGTGGTTTAGTTTATCCCACATAATTTACCTCCCTCCTCCAAAATGTGCCATAATATCACATGAGCATGTGATTTGACCCTTTCAAGTGTTATTTCCAGGAACATTAATCCTGTAAAATTACAATTAATACATAAATTATCTTTAAGACAATGGTTACTTCTTTGCACTGGTTACCAGAGCATGTTTAGAGTGAAGAAATTTGTGTTAAAGCATAATATATATATATATATATATAAATAAATAAAACTTGGAAAACTGGCAACAGCAGGAAACAAGACCAGATTGCCAACTAGCACCCTGGTTACCACAATAAAAGCTTTTATTTACAGTAACTTACACTGTCACTAGTAAAAATTCAATGAACAACTATGCATTGCTCCTCTGTTAATCTCTGTGATAGAGGCTGATGGAGGCGGGTGTACAGTATATCCACATGAAATCCTTGCCTGGTGCAGCTTTAATTAGAGACGACTTTCACACTTCACAGTACAGTGAAGGCTAATGTAGTGTGTGTAGGTGTGATGTATTCTCAAGTCTCTGTTCTTGTACAGTTGATCAGCGCTATGAATAGACTCCGTGAAGTTCTGAGGTGTAGCTACTTCGTTCATGTTCGCTGCCTTCCTGACTCATATCAGTGCTCATACTGCATCACCGAGTGTAACGGTCTGGAATTTATGTAAAAAAGGTAACGGCCCCCAAATGCTGAGACTTTTATTTTACTCTTGTCTTTTTGCATAGTCCATAACTTTAGGCATCCTTTTGGAGAATATGGAGCAGTTCCTTGAGTTATCTTAATAACTGGCAGCTGTGTGTGTGCGTGTGTGTGTTTTTGTGTGTGTGCGCAGGTGTGAATGCATAATTGTTGTAGGTACGAGCAATCTGACTGACACGCGTTGCGGTTTTTCATTTTCGGCAGGTGCCTAACATGGCAAGAATGACAAGCCACAAGCACACTTCCTCTCCAAACAGGGTGTTGCGTGTGTGTGTGTGTGTTCTGAAACTACATTGAGTAATCTGTGTGTTTGTCAGTTTAAATCACTGATATTTCAAGTTTTGTGTTTCGTCCATTGTTGATTTAAATCTCTCATTGAGACAATGCACAGCACAAACAGCATTAAAATGTTTACCGCAAAGTGAGCAGTTTCACATGAGCAGTCTATTTTGCTTAAGGACTTACTGTGCTGACACACAGTAGCATACAATCATGAATGGAGATGGTTGCCATGTTGGCTGACGGCAACCAGGGAGTTTCTGTCTCAGTTTTTAGTCTCTGCTGTGTACATTTCTTCTTAGACAGCACAGATACGTTGTATTAAAACCATCATATCTGAGAGGGAAGGTATTTTTTAAATGAGTTTTGAGTTTCTTCTTTTGAAGTGATGCTGACAGCACTTGATTGCATCTCATACTTTAAAGCCTCACAGCTGTAATCACGGTAGCGACTCTGCTGCATAATATGCATGCATACTGTTCGTTGTGCTGTGTATGTGTTTAAAGGGAGAAGGATGGGATGATAGCGTTGCTTGGTTTGACTGTAGGTTGTAATGGACATCTTGTTTTCTGCACAGGGTTTGCAGGTGAAGGCAGATTATGTTCCTCTGCTGCAGTCCCTGGCCACGTACGGATGGAGACTCACCTGTGTGCTGCCAACTCCTGTAATCAAGACTAACAGGTAATGACCCTCATCTGACTATTAAAGGTACATTAAGTGTTTTTATGACCTCTAACGACCTCTGTTGGCAACCAGCAGCAATTGCAGCAACAGCATGTGGAAAAACGTCAGATCCTCAGATCCTTTACTAAAATAAAAGGAGTAATACCCCAATATACAATCACCCTATTACAAGTCCTGCATTCATAATTTTAGTTAAGTGAAAGTACAGAAGTATTATCAGCAATGTACCTATGTAGTCATTATGCAGAGTGTCAAATTATTATTATATTATTGGATAAACATCATTGATGCATTAACATGTAAGCAGCATTTTTATGTTGTAGCTGGTCGAGGTGGAGCTAGGTTTTGTATGAAAAATCTTAATTATCAAAGTTACAAGTAGAATTAGAAGTATTAAGAAGTACCATAAAATGGAAATACTTAAGGCATGGCAAGTTTATTTGTATAGCACCTTTCACCAACAAAGCAATTAGTGCTTTATATGAGACATAAAAATGCATTAAGACAACATAAAAAAAAACACAGGGCAATATTAAAAACAGAATAGAAATAAAATAGAAGATAAAAATAAGCAAAAATTGAACACAAAAGGATGCAGTGAGAGATATAATAGCCCTCAAGTAAAGTACCTCAAAATTGTACTTACTGTAAGTACGGTTCTTGTGTTCCAGCACTGCTTGTGAATCATTTAAAACCCCACTGGATTATCCCAAGAATGTACTGTCACCAAGCTTGAAAGACTCTTTTTCTTAGTACATAAACAAGTTGACATTTGGGAGATACATGGTTTTCACAAGATAATAACGAAGTTGCTTTTAGTCACTATAACCTGAAGTAACATAGATTTCTTTTTTCTGTTAAAAGTTCTGTGAATACAAATGAAAATGGAAAATGTCACTACTGCCATCTTTTAGTTTTGTTGTGGGGAGACACACACAAGACCTACGAAGAGTTTCTTAAGAAATGTGAAGCTAAAAACTGGGCCTTGTGTGAAAAGTCATTGCACAACTTAATATCCAAAATAAATTATACACTTTAGGCACTACATACTGTATATGCTACAGTATTCCTGTGAAAACTGGAACACAGTATGGATTAAAACAAGCCCACCTTCTCTGTTCAAGTTATTGTTCAAAGAAATATGACAGCTTTTAGAAGATATTGACCTAAATCTGTTCCAATTTAGGCTGAGCTTCGAGCCGTGCAGCAGCTCTGACTGGAAAATCTCTTCACAGAAATGTAACGGTTCCTCAGCTAAGCCTGTGCTGACTCATCACTCATGGCTGCTATATGAGTGTACATCCGTTTATGGTCAAAGGCCTCGCATGTTCTTCAGGCACCTCCGAAGAGCTTCACTTGAAAACAGTTGTTCTTTAGTGTGCTGATAATGTACTGTAGCCTACCAATCAAATATTTCACTCCAGTTTGGTCGAGTAAGGCTCTCTTCAAACCAGTCTGAGAAACCACTACTGTAGGTGTTTAAGAAAAAATAATATAGTCAAAGGTCTTCACCGTCTAACAGGAAAAATAGGAGAAAACATAAACTAAACCCATAGGTATTGAAACTGGATTCACTAAAGTGTAGACTATCAAATTGGTGAGTAGTGGTTGCTATAGCAACAGAATGTTCAACTGAAACCAACTGCTGGTGGTGAAATAGTCATTTCAAAAGCAAAAGAGATATTACAAGTAAAGTATAAGTAAGTGTAAGTAAAAATAAGTATTACTTACTCACTTACTTATTCTTTAAATATGGTCTATAGTAATGTATACTGCACTGCCATTCTCAATATGGAACTAACAAAATGTTAACCCATATTTTGCATTAAACATTTTTTCTTAATACATGACCATATGTAAGCTACACTGAAAAGGTAATTGGTCACTATAATTGTTCCTGCTGTCCATGCTGGCCCCAAAGAGATCCCAATGTCAATGTAAGTGATAGGGGACAAAATCCACAGTCCCTGATCTGTGCAAGAATGACTTCTAAAGTTCAGCTGGATCTGTCCTGTTAGTGTCAAATTCCCACTTCCTGTCTCTCTGTCGGGACTCAGCAAGGAAACATAGTCCGGGGAAGCACAAGAAGGAATTTCACACTAAATAGACTGTAACTTTGGAGGATTCTCACCTGATTTATCAAACTCAGACTGAAAACTTTCTAAACTTTCGAATGCATTTTTGTACTGAATAAAGACTGGGGATTTTGTCCCCCATCACTTACAATAAAAGCCCTTAGGAAGGGACCTCTTTGCGGCAGACAGGAAGAATGATTACAGCGACCAGTAACAATTTGAATGTACATACAGCCATTTAAGTATTGCTTTAAGATAGACTTGAAAAATGTGAAACTATTCTTTAATATAATGTTGTGTCATACTAATGAAGTGTGCATGTATATCCATCAGTACAGTGACCGATTGTTTGCTCTGCCCCCACCTCAGCTGGGCATGTTTGCTGCTCTTTCACAGCATAGCTGATTAATTACCTCTCTATTTTCATCCTTTGTTTTTTTTTCTACCATCCCTCCCTCTCTCTTCTCTTTCAAAATGCCACAACACAACAGCACAACATGGCTAATTAATCAGAGTCGGCCTAGATACAGTACAAGACAGAGCTCATTTCTCTCCCTGCCTTGAAAACATTTTGCACACCAAAATAATGGTTGATGATCTATTTCAGATTAGCAATACTCATTACACTTGTTTTTGTGGTGTTGGCTCCTCCATTTTTAAATAGCAAATTTGCAAATGCACGCTTTGTGCTGTCTAAGGGTTTGCAGACTGCACTTCATCTGGAGGGGTCGGATAAGTGTCAGTGATCTCAGCAGCGTCTGAAATTAATGCTAACTGGTGCTCAGCGGCTTCTCCACACAACATTAATTCATGTAGTTGTCTCAGAGCATGCATTCATGTTCGCCGCATTCAATTAATGTAGATGGTAATTACATTTTAGAGCCATTAACTACGGTAAATGTGAATTTCTCTACATTAACTATGGAACAAGTGAACACACAACTAGGAGGGTTCAGACAAATTAGTGAATTATTGCAGGTATCTTCATTTATTAGACTAAACAGTGATTATACATTATAGAGTCTTAATCTTAGTTATTTTGGAAGAAAGAGTAACATTTTTGGGTGCAACATTTGATGTGTCAGTTGTTGTTTTTTTTATCATTTCAAGTGGCAGTTTGCAGCAGAGGTGTGTGGTAGACTTTTTACAGGTACATTCACCCATAAATTGACACAAGCTATTGCTGTTCTCTATAGTGCGGCTGACACTGACAGCCTAGAGTAGGTTCAGTAAAGGCCTGTAATTTTCTAAGCCATCCACTCCTTTCTGGCTTAATGGGCTGGGGCTTTTGCTGGGAACTCTGGTTAGTTTTCAGCTTTGATTTGCCAGGAAGCCATCCAGCATTCTTGACAGCCTAGAAAACAGCGTATGGATAAATGGTGGAAGGAAGAAGGTAATGGAAAATAGAAGTTGTGGTGGGCTTTGGGTGGTTTAGATAGTAAGCCTTCTGCTGGAGGAGTCTCAAGTCCATTTGATGTTGACAAAGGGAAGATTTGTAGCAGGCTTTTAGGGTTCTGCAGCGATCATAAACCTGCCATCTTTTCCCATGTGCGAGGTTGAGCGGTCAGCTTAACTTAACACAGCATTATAACCTTTGTGTTTGTGTGTGTGCACGTGTGTGCATGTGTTATTGAACTTGTGTCAGATAGCAGCACAGGACAACATATCTCCTTTTAAGCCATGTCCAATAATAGCAAAAGACAAATAGAAGGAATAAAGCAGAAACAGACAATAAAACTGTCACAAACGTGTCTGTCACAGGAGATAAAAGCAGAGAGGCCAAACTGAGTGGGGAGCTAGTTACTGAGAGCACACTGGACTATGAAACGGGCTGTGCATGACAAAGATGAACAGACGAAGGAGTGAGAATGAGAGACAGGAAGCCCACTCAGAAATGAATCTGCATTTCCTGCCACGATTAATCTGTCAGCGCAAGTGCAGATTATCCTTCGCAGAACACAGGGGTGGGACATGTGCATGGGATGGAGGATTATATTTGGGGAATTGAGGAAAAAAGAAGAAATGCATGTTCTGAGAAGCTGAAGATGTTCACAAGTTGCACACAGATATGCAGGCAAACTTCCAAATCTGCCTCCTTGCATGTGAATTATCAGTTTCCTTGCAAGACTCAAGGGGGAAAGGGGCCGAATGAAACTGACAGATGACAGCAGTAAAGAGGTTGGGCCACAGATGTGAGCCTATATCCTTAAACTGTCAGATAAGAGTGTGAAGCATGAGCAGTGGCCAGAAATAATCTGACTATCTTGATGGAAGGTCAGAAAGAGTGTGAATCACTCCTGTGTTATCCCAGGATTTAACTCCAATGAATTATACATATTTATCTTGGAGTTCTGCAACAATTATTTTCAAGCACAAAGCAAAGGAAAACAATAAATCATGAAGAATCTGCCAGTGTTTCTAAATGATTAAATGTTGGAAAGCAAGTGGGAAAAGCTTATTTCTATCTCCCGTTACTTACTTAATCTTTAATCATTTCTAAACAAATTAATACCAAAAAAAGTGTTTGATTGAAGAAATAAAATTGTTGAATTGCTAATGTCCTCTC
Source organism: Macquaria australasica (assembly GCA_005408345.1). Lineage (NCBI taxonomy): Eukaryota > Metazoa > Chordata > Actinopteri > Centrarchiformes > Percichthyidae > Macquaria > Macquaria australasica. Next base: position 179,792 of record SEMN01000213.1, on the reverse strand, counting down.
CTCTTTCCCTTTCTCTCCCTGTCCTTGTCTTTCAGTGATGGAAGTCTGTCCACCAAACAGATTGTTTTCCTGCAGAGACCCGTCTTGGGCCGAAAGAGGAGGGAATCCAAGGTACACGACCTCACATTCCTCTATGTATTTCTTGGCTAATGTGTGGTCTCCCACCAGTCGTTCTGTCACCTGCCCGCCATATATCCAAGGCCAACATCACCTTTTGCCACCTCCAACTCCACAGCTGTTTTTGTTTTAAGTAGCCAAACACACACAGCGCTGGACAAATGTGAACGGACTCCTCTCTGTTTGAGATATCAGGGATTCTTCAGCAACAGACAAATGTGTTGTTTGGGGAAGCGGGGTTGGTAATGCTTTCTTGGCGACCCTGAATAGTGGTGATAACCTCTAAAGCTAACCTTTGTCCGCAGTGGAATGAATCCATGTTGACGCTTTCTGTGACCCGAATTTAAACTGCCATCACAACAACAAATTTAATAGGCCCTAAGACTCAGGGAATTGCTAGCGTTAACAAGATTTTCGTGCCCGTTTCTTTGCAGTTTATCTCAGTTCTCTATATCCCAGCAGTGTGTAGACCCCTGCACAAGTTGTTCAAGTAATTGAGGACATATTGCATTAATTTTTGCCTGTTTGTTTGGTCAGACTGCAGGCCCTGAGGCACCAATAACTCCCCTCAAAATGGCCTCAATTTCCTTCTCGGCATCAGTGAGACTCATTTGAATTACCTTGTTATCCCAGTGCAATATTAGATCCACTGTGATCCATTCTTAATTAAGTCTGTGCATACTGCTTTGTGCCCAAAAGCATATTTAAAGAGTTACAATGCATTCCACTAACATGCTAATGTAAACTTCAAATGTTTCAGAAATTGATCTTCAAGCCCCGAAGCAAGTCCAACAAGAACTGCATCAAAGACACGGCCAAGAACAAGAAGAAGAAAAAAACAAAAAATGAGAAGGATGCAGAGGATCCCAAGATTCTTGATGACAAAGAAAAGGCTGAGAAAGAGGAAGACAAGAGTAGGGATGAAAAGGTGAACGCAACAGACGTAGAGGCAGCAAGAGAAAGAGAGACATCAAAAGAAAGGGAGGTGAGGTGTGAGGGAGATACGAAGATTGATGATGGGATTGAAATCAGCATAGAGACTGTTGACAAGAAAGATGGAGGAGCGGAGACAAAAGACAAAGGAGCAGAAAACGGCACAGAAGAAGAGGGAGAAGAAAAGATAGTGCTGGATGGAGAGGGATCAAAAGAGAACGGAGGGCCTTTAGAAAACGTAGAGATCCAGGAAGTGACGGAAATCGTTGCGACTGTCGAAACACAGAGCAAGACCAAAGAAAAGGTGGAAGAGGGCGTAGCAGAAGTTGAAGCTGTGATCGAAAACGGGGTCGAGACAGATGAGGAGAAGGACGAGGGCGAAGAGAACGTGATCAAAGGCAAGACAGGAGAGCCAGCAGGCGCGGAGGTCATCGCCAAGGAGATTGTGGCAGGGTCACAGGCCACACCGACTAATCAAAGCCCAGAGGAGACTCAAGAGTAGCCCCAAGTAGTCCAAGTCAAGGTTTTGCCCCGCCCTACCTCTCAAATTCCCCATCTTAACTGGTTCACAGTGTTGTCCCTGATCCAAATTAAATGGGGCTTCGATCCCCATCGCTGCAGCATTCTCCAAACCTACCATCTTTCATAGACAATTACCCCGCAAACTGCCACAGTATAGCTACAGAACGATTTCATGTACCTGCCCTACTGTAGAACCACACATACTGAATGTATATATCCAAAACAGGAGATGTTGGTGCAGGATAGTCGATGTGGAAACACTGGAATGACTGGATGAGGATCAACAGGGGGTTGAATATCTAGAATGATGCCATGATCAGATTGGGCACGTTTTTTTCTTTTATTAAACGAACGAATGAGAAACAGTTTAAAGGCCTGGTCACGAAATTAATTTTGGGGCAAAATCAATTTCTCTTCGATGGTTAACGGTGCAAATATGAATTTGCACCGTTAACCATCGAAGAGAACTCGGAGAATCAATATGGAGGAAGCTATCGTAGCTTGTTAGCTTTGTTGTACCATCCCCTTTTATTTAACCTCCTCTATATAGTATAAACTGCTCCACAAAAGAGGAATGGTCTTCAGACAATTTTGAGAGAGGAGTTGTATGTCTTTTGAATAATGAACTTATTGTCCCATTAGCGACTGAGAGTGAACGACCCAGTACAGAGAAAATAGAAAAAAGCTAAGAGAGCTACTGAGACCAATTAATGCTAGCGTGTTAGCAGTTAGCTCACCAGATACAGCAGTTTACCAACTAGTACTGCGAATAGTCCCTTCGTCACCAAGCCTCTAGAACCACAAATTTTGCAAACGTACACTTACGCTGTTCCACTTTCTGGTGTGACCAGGCCTTTAAGCGAGCGACTGACAATATAAAGGCAGGTTAATCAGAAAAGCGTCTTGCGTGATCGCAGACTGTATCACCATTTTCCCGTTCTGCGCACCACAGTATGTGCGATGGCGAGAGAACTTGGAGGAGAAAGCTGACAGAGGTGATGTGAAAGGCGTTTGTTGCGACAGGCAATCCAAAGTAGGGTGAAGAGATAATTGTTTACGCTGAGCTCTAAGCCGTCAAGTGCTTCAAAGAGAGCCGATAATCACTCTTTGGTGTGGTGTGCTAAGCTCACCTTGCATACAGAATGTTCCATATTCAAAGCCAAGTCAGATAAGGATGTGAAATTCAGCTGAATGTTTGCAGCTCGAGGGCAGAACTCATTTTGAGATGCACCTTGTTAGCTTTCACATACAGGAGTGAGGATTTATTTCCGTGCAAAGTTGCATTTTTAATTGCATTTCCAGTCAATGGCCACAAACAAAGCACTTGTCAGTGTTGGAAACAAGGTTAAGCTGTGTGGTCAGGTCCAGGGCCGAGCCTTGTTGTTTACTGAGACCAAAACTGAAGATTGAGACAAAGAAAGGAGGCTGAGAGCGAAAGAGAAAGACCACAGAGCATAAGAGTCAAATAAAAGAAATGAATAGGCTCGTTTAAAGTAACGGCAGTTTGTGTCCCACATTTCCCGTTGAGATTTCCTTCATTATTTTACCTCCAGCTCTTTAAGCACCTCTTACCAGACATCATTTCTGACAATAACCAAGTCATAATGTGCCGTTTCATTGTACCGTGAAGCTTTCCATTTTAAAAGGGGAGTTGGGGTGGGGGGAGGAAGGTGGCGATGTTCACGGTGTAGAGCTCTCATTAGCGCACTAATGGATTTTGTCAGTGGGATATCTGTCAGGAATCATGCATTTATAATGGGGGGTCACTTATTGGGAGAGGTATTGACAGCAAAACATCTCAACATGTCAAGCAAATAGCCTTCAGATTTAACAGTGATGTCATAGGGAATTATTTGCACTGAGGAGGAAGACTTTGTGTTTAAAAGGCTAAATTTAGCGAGGAAATTTCACACTTCATCATAAAATATGTCAGAAAACCCTATTTATTAAAATATTCGCATTTGGAGAACTTAAAGTACCTGCTGTCCGGCTTTAGACAGACTATAATTTGTCATAATTTGGATATTTTGTTTTATGAGAATAGATGATAGCTCGGTCAAGAGAAATGTCTCCTTTTTTGGGGGATGAAAGTCTTCAATTACACACACAAGTAAGATCGATTATGCTGAATAAGTGCTCTCCTTAATTAATCCACCCGCCGCTGAGATTTTTTTCAATGTAAAATGGCAAGTGTTTTTGTGTAGAGTAGAATATAAAAAACTGTGACCAGCTTAGCCTTATTACTATACTGTAAATGGCCCACAATCTGCTTTTAGAAATGTCTTTTAGAGGCACAATGGTGATTTAAGTGTTATATGTTTGTCATAGTCAAACAGGAAAGTTTTGCTACAGTCAGTGTTGGTATTTTGAAGCTGTTGTTTCCTGTTTTAATTACTGGAATTCAGAGCGAGGGGATAAAAGATTTGAAGTGTTTGTCTATAATATGTTTTGGATTTATTTTTAAGATGTTCAGAGCATTTTTTTTATTATTGTTATTATTATTATTGTGAATGTTCTGTTATTGAGTCAAGAGATTTTACGGTGACTTCATGTTGCCTCTGCTGTTCCGCTAAAGCTTGCTAAAATGTATTTCTGACTGACGCTTCAAGCTACCTCCGGAGGGCTGTTGTTTTGGTTTTTAACCGAGGGGTCGCCGCATGTGTGACCTCCTCGAAACATATGCTCCTTGTCCTCTCGCCCTCCACTATGACGAAGCCCAGACCCGTGAGCGTGAGGTCGCCGCTAATGGCAGACAAGGTCAAGGGTCATATTTGAGCCAGAATGGATTTTCCACAGATGTACACAGGAGTTCGCACGAGCACATGACAAATAACCACTCTGGTATTGAATTAAGATATGAAGTCATATCATAATATTCTCTGTGTTATTTTATTTTCTTTTTTTTTTTACACTTCTCTATCTCTCAGCTGCTTTTAGATTTCGGCTGCTTGAGCTTTAATAAGCACTTATTGTATTCAAGAAATATATTATGTTGCCTCTTGCATCAGAGCTGCTGGGGAGCAAATAAGACTCAGCTGTCACTTTCACACGTTTGTCAGAATGTGACAAATATGAATTATGAAAGGCAATACCAAAACGACGCCTTTTGATAGCTGACGAGATCATTATGAATATTTGAGAAATGTCCCCGTTGAATCCCGGTCAACTTATTTTTCGTCAGATTTAATCAGTTTCTTCATTTTCCCCATGCATCGAGATAAACATTTTAACTGTCATCTATCTGTTTTATGAATATGAATTTATTTCAGTATTCCTGCCTTTCTCCTTTTTATTTTTTTTGTTTTTATGTGAAACTGTGACATTTATTCCCCTTTGGCATCCTGTGAAAACAGGCAGATCATATTCCACTTTATCTAGAAGAGCAGAGTTTGGAAAATCACTTAAACGGCGAGATGTGACATGACAGTTTTTCGACTCCCACTACATTCCCATTGGACATCCACAAACATGGATGATCGTAACCTTGACAAAAGTTACAACCGGCCCTGTGTCCGCCCGTCCTACCTGAGGCCGTGGCCTTTAGGGCCCCGTCTTTCCCTGATAAGGGCTGATTGGTTGCAGTGCAGTCCAACCTCTGACATGAGTACACTCCAGGGACTGTGGGTAATTGTGATTTTTTTTCCTGGTATTACAAAAAAGAAAAACACAGACAGGGAAAAGCGAGGCAGGATCTGACACTTCATCAGTTAAATGATGCTGAACCATGTTAACGTAGCCATCCGTGAAAAGAAGGAGACCTTTGACTAATGTTAGACTTAAAATAAATTTGCAGCCCTCTACCCATTTGTGGAAAAAAAAAAGAAAAAAAAAAGAAGTAATATACAGTTTCCTGTCTTATATCAGCATAATTGTCTCTGAGCCTCAATAGTGGCGCTGGTGCAATCGTTCTTGGTAACGCTGTAAAAAAAAAACCCAAAAAATAAAAGTTCATTGGTTCATTTCCTGTGTGCTACTATGATGTGAACTGAGCAGAGTAGAAATGACAGAACATGATACAATAGGATGCCGTCATTTGTTTTTTCTTGTTGTCACTTTAGCTTGCTCACAGCCTCTGGAAAATGTATTCTTCGGTTTTTCGTCTCTGATGTTAGTTTTATATCACCCCGGCTGCCATCTTGAATGTTGAGTATCTTTGATCATGTGCTGATGTCACTTGCATAGCAGTGTTTGCTATCGAGGAAAAAAAAGTATTCTTTATCTTTGCTATCCCGAGTATGTCCACATTCCTATTGTTCATGACATCTGTACAATTTGTATATTATAAAATGATTTATATTTAATGTGTACATGTGTCCTGGCTTCTTTTGTGTCAAAGGGAATACTGCATCTGTTTGTTGAGGCAGCTGCTATTAAAAGTAACTTAGATGCTCAAGCACAAAGCTTTTTCAGGAATTATGGTTTAGCTCCAGATTTGACTCATGAACCTGAACTGCAGCTCCTGTTTTCATGCCTTTCTTTCTCTCATCGTCCAGCAGTGAAGGAGTCACCTGTACAGTGTCTCAGTATTATGTCCACAGCACTATTTCATCAGTACAGTAACTGTCATGTTACACTCACCTGGTTAACAACTCTTCTGTTCTCAACCACTGATTCAAGGTTTCAAAGTAAAAGCCCTCCAGGAAACGGAGGGATTATATAAGAGGTTCCACAGAGAGTCAACAGTCTGCAGGTTAATACGGTTTCATTTTTTCAGTTGGAGGAGAAAAATGTACACAGATGCATACCTCCAGCAATCAGGGGTGAAGTCGAGACTACTTAAGTTGAGTCTGAGACAAGTCCAAGTACGAGATTGAGTCAAGATCGAGTCCAAAAAGAAAACAGGGCCTATTTAATATTCTTCATACTGTTCTCTTACTTATTGTTCACAGCGAGAGACAACTGTGATATACTACAACTACAATCACTCAGTAATAAAATTATTTGGATTTAGAGAAGTTTATAATGTTCTTACGAACAGAAAACATATATTTGCTTAAACTGTTAGTTATTTGACAAAATCATGTCAAAAACTCAAAGAAAATGATAATTATATTAGAAACAAAATATTCTTGTAGAATTTTACAAGATAACTCTGTAAGAATTATATCTTTCCACACATTTGTGTATAAAACTACACCTCTAACATGAGGGTGCTTGGTTGCTTCATAGCAACATCACACTATGGAAAAATAAGCATTACCTGCACCTGTAAATTACATTAAAGAATGTATATTTATTTAGCATCTCTATGGGGAACTGACAGCACAGCAGCCTTTCCAGTCTGCAAGAAACTCACAAGACAGAGACTGATGTTATAGAAGACCAAGACCGGCTTATCTGCGACCTTGAGAGTCAGCACACACACAGTTCTTAGAAATGTGGTGTTCTCGCTCTACACAAGGACAGTCCATGCTGCCCTTGGAGACACACAAAAAGTAACTGAAAGATTAAATGAGAACTTCAGTCCACTGAACACAGTGAAAATACAAAGAGAAGCAGAATTCGGCAGGGAAATACGACTTATAGACCCGAATCACTATTTTCTCTAAGAGAAGAGAAGTCGTTTTTTTGTTTTGTTTTTTAAAATCTGCTCCATCTGGTTATTACCTTCATTACTGTGGAAACCTCAGAATAGATCAACTTTATAGTTATTGCACCATAATGCCACAACAATACCATTAATTTCACCCTTGCATCAAAACAATGCCATTCAGCCCCAAAACTGTCCCTCATGCATCAATATTTCACCCATGATAATAACCCTATGGTGTTTATGAACAGAAGTATATTTACAGTTGAGTCAACACAGCCGGTGTGATCTATCATGAGCTCGGGAGCCCAAGGGAGCGTAAAGGTTATTATGAGGAGGGCTTTGCCTTCAACCAAAACCACAAACACCATATCCATTCTGCTCCCTACAGGAGGAGTTAATGGTTCTTGAGGCAGATTGGGGACCGCTGGTGAGCCGCTAAGCATGTCAGAGAAACACTGAGCCTGTGGTTTGGATATTAAACTTATGACCCGGGGCGGTACATACATAGAGGTTCCACTGTAGGACCCAGAGGTACTGCTACACAACAGCTTGCTGAGGGCAGCGTTTTTTGAATAATGAAGTTTTTTTGAGAGTCAAAAAAAAAAAAAAATGTTTTCATGATTGTGGTACAGAATGTCATAACAGCGCTCAGGGAGGGGTTGACGTTGATATAATGCAGGTTTAAGGCCTTCGTGCCCAGAGGGCTTCTGAGGTTAACTAAGAGGTGGAGCTGCATGGCTGTGCCAGGTGTTCAATGTTGAATTGATTGATTCAGATTTCATTATCCCCATAAAATGAGTCTAAGATGTTTGTATTGAATGTGTCGTGTAATAAAAGTATTTGTCTCTGGTGTTCCGCTTGATGCAGCTTTGCCATCTAGTGGCTGTCCAAGGCCTCGTGCAACGAAATAGACCTCAAAATACACAGGACTCCTATTAGTGTATTTATGATCAATAGAAAATGAATCCCCATTTGAAATTCCTCATGCCTGATCTCTAATACAAGTGTAGGCTCCAGCTTCTCCAATGTGACGATTTGCAGATTTTCTTATTTTCATATGATTATAAAATAAATCCCTTTGGGTTTTTAAATTATTTATATCCAGGTTTTACTTTTTATTTCCAGGAAAAGGGGCACTCCCTTTCTGATGGAGAGTACCACTAGGCCTGGGAAACCAGCTGTCTTCGGCGGTGCTAGCCCTGACATCACTATGACATCATCAGGGTTATCTTGAGTTAGGCTTGAGACTGAGATAACCACCTGTGTCACAAACTGGGGGCATAGAGTTTGAAAGATGAGGGCATTTAACAGGCAGGCAAGGTCTAATGAAAGATGTTATTGAGTTGCATTATGGGAAATGTAGGATCCAGTATTTTTGAAGCTTGATCCATAAAAGTCAGGATATCTCGCCTCTGCTGTTTCGATTTTTCACCAATCTTTTTTCTATCGCATGTCCCCCCCAACTTTATGGACCCCTTTAAGTAGAATAAGGTTATTAAAAATACATTTATTCCACACTGTCTGACAGTATCACATATTTAATGTATCAGCTTGTTCCATCTCTTCACTGAAGCTAAATTATGTTTACACTGAGTGAAATATTTAAACCCAAGACTCCTTTATATACATTCTCCTAAAATTCAGCCTGACATTTCTGGTATCTTTGGAAACGTTCAGATCTCCACTACAGTTTAAAGTTAAGTTCTGTGGAGTTTTAACTAAGTTTGGCTGCACAGGCTGCGTTTGTAATGACAGTCACACCAGTGAGTCAGTCGGTTTTGTTGTTCAGACAAAATAAGCAATTTTAATATGACACCTTGGGCTTTCAGAACTTCAATATGCTTTTGTCTGTACTTTGTAGACAAAAACAAATGATGGATGTGTTGTATTGTATTTCACATTAACTTGAAATGAGCTCACTCCTCAGACACAGCTGTTTTCCTTGTCAACCCTCCTCCTGCTGATATTAGCACATCCGTTTTTCCAAGCAGACCAACAAGAGCACTTGAGCATCTAACTCCAATAAATACACTGTGAACTCAGATATGAGGTCAGCACGAGTGTATTAATTACCATAACAGAGAGGCACTCTGTAGCTGTGTGTTAAAGACTATAATCACTTTGCCTTGACTTGCAAAAATCTTCTGAAAACCATTACGGCAGTGTTTGATAACGTCCTCAAATTCCCTCCCCAACCCTCCGCACACACTCTGTGTTAGCAGATTAACTACTCACCGATTAATTAACACAATTACCTCTGTGTGTGCCAGTCGTTGTCTTATCAACCTTTGTCAGGCCTTAAACTGTAAATTAATTAATATCCCCTCTCTTGTCATTTCTTAATTACCTCAGTTCCAGCAGGAATTCTGGGAAATGCCTGTGTCAGCGGCTCTGTTTTGAGCTCACGCATGTTATGACTTTGCTGTGAGCTCATTGGTTCATTAGACAGGATATGAAAACATGCCGCTCTCATGCTGATGAGCGGTGATGAGGGGATGACATGATGTAAAAAGTGGCTCTTCAGACGAGGGCTTGATTTGAAACGGCGCTCCTTCATCTTTCTTTTTCCTGCTGAAGGTGTCACTTTGTTTAGAGAGCCGGATGTTTTGACAAATAACTCAGTTTATTGTAGACTGCTCTATACTCTGATCTCAGTAGTATGTGAGTTTTTAAAAAGGAAGGAACAGACACTATTCACATCAAGACCTTCAGGTTCTGGGGAAATTATTAAAGAGACAGCAGCAATATAAATGAGCTCTTTATTATTTGTTCAGGGTGTTGGAGACGGACTGGATCAAACTGCTCAGGTCTGCTTGATGTTCACCTGCCGATCACTGTCAATAAAAACATCAGACACAAGAAGTTCATGAACAGCAATGAATGGTTGTCACAGAAAGTATATATTACATTTGAATCAATTCATATACTCTTCCTGCAGACCTTCAGATGTTAACAAATAGACCGAAACTGTACAAGAAAAGTAAAGTGCTCAGAAAAAAAAAGATGGAAATTTGAGGGTCTACATTTCCTGGGCAAACTCTGTCTGCTGATGAAGATCATGCCATATGATTAAAAGCTCCTGAACAGCTACTAAATGGACCTTGAGGTGAGATTGTTGTCTCAACTGCTGTTTCCAAGGTTAAAAATGAATTTTGAAGCTGTACTCCAAGATTATCAGGTGCAGTTTTCTCCACTGTTTCTTGAACATCCTTTTTTTTTTTTTTTTAAATGAAAATGAATAATATATGCAATAATATACAAAAAATCCCACACTGCCACAGTCATTTTTGGTATTTTCTTTCTATATTCATAAAGTGGAAAATAATTTTAAAAAGGCGCTCTGATGGGATTCGATTGCTTTGTTCATGAGGACTCACTGTGGCTCAAAAGAATTATAGGCTGCAGTCAAACTTAAAAAATAAAATAAATAAAAATCTTTCCTTTGTTGTATTTTTGGATTTGGTTCATTTAGCTTCAAACAGCCCAAGAACAAATTCAGGCTTGAAAACAAAAGTCAGAAAGAAGTTTGGTTATTGGGAGGATAGAGATGTAGTGCACAAACAAATCTAAGTCTATGTAACTGTGAAGAAACACTGAAGGTCTTCAAGAGCACTCAGTCTTGATAGTGTTTGTTTTCCATCATAAACTTGATATTCTTTGGATAGCTTGACAGTTAGCTTCGTTGGTGTTGTGCATCATACTGTGGGTGGGTTTTAAAAAGAGTGCCAAGTGGAAGGGGTGTAAGTTGGCCAAAAATTGCCAGGTCCAATTCAGACTATTATCTAAATAGCCGCTATCTGCAAAGTAGGCTAATGTCAGGTCAAAGTCTACTCACTCATGCCTCCATTGTCAGTGATTATCAGCTGAGAACATACAGCACGGCACGGCTGAAAATTAAGTGTCAAGACCAGGTGGGTATTTCACAAAGCAGCATTAGCAAGTCAGCCAGGTAAATCTTGAAACGTGTTATGAAATATCTTCTGAATTTTTTTTATTAGCAAACATGGCTGCAATATTCAAGACATACATTTTACATTCGAATTACTAGGATGTGGCATAATCTGTGAGTGTGTTTCCTGCCTAACTTGCTAATACTTATTCATGAAATATACCAGAACCTTTGCAAACTTAGCCAGACCTCCATCTTCATCGTCTGGGAACATCTGGAGAATATCTCATGTCATCATCATCAAAAAAAAAAAAAAAAGAAATCCTGGCTGTGAGTTTGAAAACACTTTGTGTGAATTTAAGACAGCCTTCTTCTTAGAAACTTTTGTGCTTGTGTTTGTGGTTAGGATAAGAGTTTAGGGTTACAGTTTTTGGTGGCAGTACCTCCAACACAGGCAATTTTGGTGTGGCTTGGTGCCACCCCATCTGGAATAAAATTGTTCTCAGTTGCTCAAATAAACCAAAATAAAGCCATCCAGAGTCTATGAAAACCTTTTGTACTTTGTATGGATGTGTCATTAACCACTCAGCTATTTCTGGGCTTTGGTTTCCATTATATAACCCTCTGTCTTACCTGCTGAGGCTTGGCACAGCAATGGAAGCGCACATCATTGAGGCTGGAGTCGTCCAGGCCGTACTGGTACTCCTCCATCTTGGTCTCGATGCCACAGATTCCTCCGTCGAGACACTCCTGGCTCCAGTGGCCGTACTCCCCCCAGTCCATGCCGGGCCCCTCCAGCGTCGGGTTGCTGCTGCAGCGGAATTTGATGTTGTTGATGGCCGTGTCGTCACCGAACATACCCTGATGGGGCTCCACGCGGATCTGGAAAGAGGTGAGCATGCCACTGGGGCAGTACTGGGGCTGGGACCAGTCGCCGAAGCTGGACAGGAGAGTAGGAAATAGAGGAGAGTAGGGGGGGCAACAAAATCAGGAAAAGATCCAAGATGAAGGCTGGAAACACTGGAGGGATGTCAAGACATTTCAACATCTGAACACCTAATTTGCAATCCTCGCAGAAGCGGCGCTTTCATTTCCCCTCTGAACATGATGGGAAGCTGCCAGTCTCCATCTTTATGCTGATTTCAAAGTACCTATTTTTATTTATCCATTTTCCTATTTAACCTTTTTACTACAGCCATGTTAGTCCCACTGCGATCAAAGATCTCTTCCACAACAACAAACAGCTGCATATTTAAAGACATCAATAAAACGTAATATTCATTTATTGCTACAAAATCGGTTTACATCTGGGTAATATTAGATGTTATACGTCAGAATTTGCTGCACCCTTATTGAACAGTTTTATTGTAAGTGTACCACTCTCTAATAAGGCGCCATTGATTGTAGCCGCAAGTAATGTCTTTATTGACGGTTAATAAGTTATTTACTTACTAATACTTTACACGTCAAGTTTTGGGTTGCCAGGTTGTGAAAGCTCACTTTGACTGGTTAGATCATTTGACCACTAATTTCTCAGAATCAGTAACTTCTTTTAAATCTCTTCTTAAAACTAATTTTTTTAAAAGACTTTAAGGCTTTAAAATGTTTTTATTTTCCAGTTTTTTTTTGTTTTTTGTTTTTTTCTTATTTTAATGTATTTTGGGTATTTTACTCTATTTTGTTCTCTGTACTATAATTTGCTGGATTTTATATAATTCTGGTGCTGATTTGTTTTAATTTAGTTTTTCCTATGTAAAGCATTTTGCAATGCTGTTTTAAAAAGGTGTGATATAAACAAAGTTTATAATCATTATTATTATTCTAGAAAAGGGCTACAGATAATCTGGACGAAACTCCATTAACAACTTATTAAAACAATTGCAGATCTGATTATTAAAACTCCTGATTAATGACTTATTAACATTTATAACTGCTGACTTAATTGCTTATTAGAAAGCATTTATTAAGGGGTAACCAACATTTATAACTGCATTATTACCAAAAAGAAAGGATAGCACCTGTCAATGGGCATGTAACTGATCTATAAAGCATTAATAAATGATTTTGTAAACATTAATAAAGCCGCTGCCTTAAAGTGGTACCGTTGTGGGCGACTTACTATCCGGTGTGGGATTCAACAGAGTACAGAAAGCTTCGACTCCCATCTTTGGCGCAAATGAGGCGGATCCCGTTGAGGGCGGTGTCATCCGCCCCGTACTGGTTAGGCTCCACCTGAGGAAACAGAAAACAGTTCCCAGAAGCAGCAACAGCTCTGGTCAAACCAGCTTGCTATCTTGTTGTTGTTGTTGTTGTTGTTGTTGTTATCTGATTCTGGCGAAGCAGCAGCTGCTAAATCTGGTGTGAAAGTTCATATCAGGTTAGATTTTGTTGTTTTAGGGTTTACGGTCTATGCAGAACAGTGAAGGTTAGTATCTGAAACAGCAAGAGGCATTTTTCTATTCAGAGTTCATCTCAGTAACTGAGAATTGTTCTGCACACAACACACACATAAAGGATTATTTTTCAAATGCTGCTTTCTCAGGTCTGTGAAGATTATTGTTGTTTGCGTTTCATGCGACTGGAGCTTGTTTTAATCAGATATTTCCTCCTCTAAGTCACCTTAAAGGATAGGTTCACATTTTTTCAAGTCTATCTTAAAACCTACATACCTATTTGTACATTGAAACAGGTTTTAGTTTCTGTAATTGTTCCTCCTCTCCATATTGGCTGTGAAGTGATCTCTTCCTAACACAAGTCCAATATAGTATGGGAGCCAAAATCCACAGTTCTGACTCTGTGCAAAAATGCGTTCTAAACTTCATCTGAAATGAATCTGAGGCCTCAGCAGAGTTAGCCCAATCAAGTGGGTTTCTTTCAAAGTAGTACAGATTCCCTCTTTGTGTTTCACTTGTTGGTATTGTTGCTGAGCTGCAGTGGAGGAAACAGAGTAACACAGAGAGCCTCCTTAGCTTTGGCTAATTAACTTTTTTTCAAAGAACAGGGACTGTAAATTTTGCCCCCCCATCTCCTACACTGAAATCACATTAGCAGAAGATCACTTCCTGGTTGTTTTAATGTACATATATGTACATTAATACATTGAAATTGAACTCTGACATATTTTGAAGTACACTTTTTAAAAGTACATGTTAAATATGCTTCAAATTAGATGCAAAAAGTAAAAGTATACTTGTAAGAACTTCTGTATACTTGTATTTCTAATACACTACAGTATACTACTTTTTAACCTGGGTATGGTCATGTGACTTGAACTTATGTCTTCATGCGTCTCCACAAGGACACACGTTGGCTTAAAATTATGTGTCAAACCCTTTTAACTATTTGTAAAACTAAATATAGAATTGAAAGTGTATAATAGTCATAACTCTGCTGCAGTTATTTCAACTACATCAAACAGTTCTCATCATCTATATCTTCTGTTTCTTAGTTCATCTTCAGGTTAAGCGCAGCAGCCACCTGATATTTATACTGGCCAGGGCAGGTGATCTGAATCAAGGCAATCAACGTGAGGCAGCAAGGAAAGCCCATTCACATGTCCACATGATCAAGAAAACAAGCACAAATCAGACAGGAACAGGACAAAAGTAAGAGAAGCCAGAGAACGAATTCACAAAACACAAATCTATATCTACAAGGATAAAGCTTCAGTTCAATATTTAAGGTGAAAGACAGTAAAATTAATTCTAAATCACTACAAGTCACTGTGTGGAAAAATACATTGGTACATATACATATAAAAATATAAAAAATATCACATATATGAATCTCCTCATGGACAAGGAGATTCAGCATGTGATGTCAGTTGGCCTCGAGTTGATTGCCTTGATTTGTAACAGCTGTGCTGGTTAGTCTGCTGGTCAGATGAGTGTTATTCTAATGCTGAAAAAGGCTGTTTGACAAAAAAAACAACAACCTTTACAAGTAGAAATAAATGCTTTATAGTTATGAGTGTGCGACCTTCCATTCTCTTTTATATATATATATATATCTGCCCATTGTGTGCTTTTTCCCTCCAGTTTTTTATTTCACTAAATGGAGAACATGATTCATCTAATTAGCCAGTGTACTTCATGAAAAGCAAAAGAACTGAATAACCACACTTATACAAGTCAGGTAAGATTTAGTTTTTCTTTGCCTTGCCACAGTAGGTTCATATTTAATTGAATATTTGTTATAGTGAAAGAGTCAGTATATCTTTACCCTGATACTGAAGCCAACAGCAAAGAACTTGTCGGGACACATCTCGGGCCAGGTCCAGTTTCCAAACCTCTCCCCGTTGTTCACAGTGAGCAGAGATCTGTACTGCCTGCCGTTAAAGGCCGCATCAGCTCGTTGCAAAAAGACTTTCTCCTCACATAACCCACTGGACAACACAGCCAGCAGGGCCACAGCGGTGAACAGACTTGCCATATTGACAGCAATGAGTCAGTGTTTCACTCTGAAATGCCAACTAACAAGTACCGGGGGTTCATGCTCAAAGCTCTTATAGCTCAGCACAGTCAATTCCAAAATAGACGCACTCGTATCTGGACGAATCATTTACAGAGTCACAGAGTGGCGTGGGAATGAACAGCTGGTGATGGAAAAAGAAAAAGGTTTTTCCTCACTGAAGTCTGCAGCTACCAATTCATCTTTTACATTACAACATGCAGTGAATCTGTTAGGAATTTTAACATTTCTACATCACCAACCAGCAGAAAATCCACAGGTTTGTTGCTGCCTTTACAAATGTAATCCACGGGATAAGGTTCAACAACAACACAACCTTTACAGTTATGAAGTCTCGTAATCGATTGTTGCAAGGACTGCTGTTGTCCGAGAAGAATTAAATATAGATTGACAAGTGCAGTGCCACTAAGTAAGAGATTAGTAGAAAAGGTGGAAGTGGTTTATTTAGTCTGGCCTGGATATGAACAGACATCACACCGTATCACTGTTGTCAGATAAAAACTGAGGAAGCCCATTTTTTACTGAATTAAAGAAAACAGCCTTACAGTCGGATAAGGGCGTCACTGATAAAGCTGATCACCGTATTCATACACTCATCTTCACACACTCATTTTTACACATGAACATGAAAACAAATGATCTTACATTATCTACATGTATAGGACAATAAATAGCTAGGATGCTAGGTTGACAAAGTTTTAGCATCTTCTTGTGTACTACATAACTGTACATACCTGTGTGTGTATATATAGATTAATTGTGTGGTTATTCTCAATATATCAACATAGAGTATACACACAGAGCTGTAGCTACCACTGAGGTCATGTCCTCAGTATAGTGCCTGAGAATTTGGGATCTGACACAGCCGGGGGAGGAGTTTACATTCTGCAGTTGCGTACAAATTACATGTTGGGTTTTTGAGGCTGATTATGATGTTATATAGTTATTTTGACTATCTTTAAACCTGCTTTAACATTTGTTTTGGCCAACTTGGGGGCAGCAGCAACCACATCAACCACAGCCTGTATGTAAAGACGGACGACATGACAGCTCCTCAAAAGAGAAGCCAAAACATCTGGACCACCCCCTGGTGGCTGACTGCAGTGTAGGTCATCAACCCCGCCTTCTGCATGTTAGCGGATGGGACATGGGCCAAACTGACAAATCAAAGTACACGTCAAATACATTTTTCCCAAAGATGGTTTCTGTCATTTTAGGTAGTTCTTATCACACTGATGTTTGTTCAAGTGTTCATTTTTCTGATAAGTTTGGATTTAATTCGTTATTTGATGCTATAGAAAGAGGGTGTGATGTCATGATTGACAACTGTGAATGTACTCGTGATTGGTTCAGGCGGGTGTGTAGGTGGGAACTCAGTACCGCTCTGGCTCCAAATGATGTCACCAGCGCAAGATGGCAGCACCCGTATTTTGCCTTCATTTTTGTACAGTGGGAGGAAGTGGAGACGTGTCGTCCATCTTTATATACAGTCTATGACGTCAACATATTATCACCTTTTAAGCTGATGTGGCTAACTTGTTAGCAAACACGTGTTATTTACACAGCCATTAGATACGGAACAACATTAGCATTCATTTCAGGTCACCTGATGAATGTAAGTCCAGTATTTACTCTCCTTTTAGCTCTGTCATTGGTCTCCACTAAATTCTAAGGGAAATATCTGACTCTGTAGCTGTGAAAATGCTCCATTTTCTTCACCAGCTAGTCACTAATTGTGTGGGGGGTTTTTTTTCGCTAGCTGCCTGTAAAATAAGGCTATGAAACTAGTGAGAGCAAACAAAAACAGTCAAGTTGCAGAACGGAAAACCAAAACAATGAGCTGAAAGACACTAAAACACTCCATACAGCTGAGGGGAACTGCAGACTAGAGGGATCATTTTCTGTGGGTTTGTCACTATGAGCGACACCTTTAACATACAAGCTGTCATGTCATTCACTGTTAATATAAAAATAAGGATTAGAGCAGCTTTAAATCTGCTTTTTTTGCAGTGTGGAAGTAAAGAGAAATCTCTGCAACTGCATTTAGATCGTCATATAGTGAGAGGAAACCTTTAGAATATATAATTGAACAGCTAAATGAATAAATTAAATTTGAAAACAAATTAAATAGACATTTCTTAGGGTGCTGGTTGCTTGAGGGGAATTTAGACTCTAGACCTCAGTCACAACCACGCTTACCAGTGTTCAGCATATAACCAGGCACTATTGTAAAATGAGATTTATTTTTGTGGAGATTTATTTTGTAGTAATGTTTATTGGGATTATATATATTATATAGATCCAACGTAAAGATGATGAGTCTTAAGGCGAGACAGTTATTGTAAGTGACAGGTGTGACACCTTAATCCTACAAAAAGATCATGACACAAAGTTGGAACGTTTTTTTTTGTTTTTTGTTTTTTGAAGGACAACATGTCAGTTGAGTCCTTGGTTGACAAAAATGATGGAGGATCTCTGCCATGTCGGGGGACCAGCTCTGTAATAAAACACCAGCATGTCATCTTCCCATGATGCCATTTATCTCCTCTCACTCTAGGTCAGGCACAGCAGCCAGCATGTTGAGAGGGACTATTTTCTTTTTACCAGCTTTAATACTTTATGTTGTAACCTAATCCGAGACGTCAGCAGAGCTTGATTATGTTTTATTCATTTCAGCACCAAGACTGCCTTCTGTTGAAAACTCTATAATTCTGAAAGATGACATGGAGATGGTTGTCCTTGGCTGCCTAATGGGCTGAAGTCAAACCTGAAACATGAAAAGAAAGCGTTATAAAACCCGATGACCTGTTTCATTTTGTAACTTAACTACACCAATTTTCACAGCCTGGTCTCTGTCACCATCTCTGACAAATCAATGAACACTGCACAAAAGAAAAAAGTGAATGGTTTCATAACGCGGGCACTGACATCAAAACATACCTGTTTCCACCAATAGTAAACTGCTCCACCAGCAGCTGCAGTGAAGCCCATAAAGAAGATGATCCCCACAGCCATCTTCAGGTGTTTAGCATCCAGCCCTTAGGTGTCTAAGGGAGAGAAATAACATCAGATATCACATGTGTGGCATCTTAATTTCAACACAGTCTGAGCGTGTTTTCTCCTCCATATTGATCCTTACCCCAGTCCACCTCCAGGCTCTCTTTCAGGCTGCTGTGGTCCACCCTGCAGCTCACCTTCTCCCCTCTTTTGGGCGTGAACTCCAGGTAAGAGTGAAGCTGGTAGCTCCAGTCCCCACTGGCCGTGACATGTGTAGACGACACATCGGCGGAGACCTCTACCCCGTCTCTCAGCCAGCTCACCCTTACTTTCTGAGGAAAAAACCCCAGAATGCTGCACTCGAGCACGGAGCGCTCCCCGTAGTCAGCTGGTTTGGTCTGATGGACCTTGACAATCGGAGGCACTGGAGTGTAGAAATGATTAGAGCAAAAAATTAGCTAAATGACCTGCTGGATGTGGAGCCTGCTTCAAAGCAGAGTGCAGAAGAGAGAGAGAGTGTGTCATGGGCTAAACAGTTTTCTTCAAACCATTTAATTAAAGAACTGGGAGAGAACAATCGTTTCCCCTTTCCAATTAAGCATTTTCAAGAGTAGAACTCACAGAAAGTTACCATTTCTATCCAGCGTGCTCCTTCTGAATAATCTTGCGTTGTATCTGCAAAGAGTATCCACTTGAGCTTTTCTTAAGACCATTTTCCAAACCTGACTGTTAAAATGGGCTGCATTTTTCATGCCGTATTCTCCGAAGGCAACGTTCTTCCCAACCCGAGAGTCATACATGGTATTAAGCTTCTGGTTAAATATGTTTTTCACAAAGAAGACCACGTCCGTGATGTTGTCCCCATACTCACAGTCATATATCATCTGATATACATAGCCACCTGTAACAGACAGAAAATCAGTATGGACAGACAACTGTGACAATATAATCAATACTTTTTTTTTTACAGCACGTTTGTTGAACAAAAGCAGCCGTTTTGTTCTATTTCAAAGTGGCAGTATTTTGCAAACTAATTTAACTCTTTAGCCATGGTGCCCAGAGGATGAAGCCTACTCACTCTGGTGATCCCGACTTTTCATGTAGCGCCATCATCAGGTCAGAAATCTAATTTTTCCAATACTTTATATTTATGAAAAAATACCTGCAAATCTAATGACATTCCCATCAGCCTCAGCTGTACTTTGTGTTTAGTACTTAACAGCCAATGTTAACATGCCAACAAGGTAAACTAAGATGGGGAACATGGCAAACACTATACCTGCTTAGCATCAGCATGTTAGCATTGTCATTGAGAGCATGTTAATGAATGAACATGAGTTCCTGTTTTCAACTATACTTGGTTGAGCGACAACACTGGTTCCAACTTACGCTTTTATCACAGTATATTATTATCTCTGTGACGTTTTTAACCATGACTAACCAATAAGACATGTCACATACAGAGGATGGGCAAAATAAAAGGAACACCTTCCAATAAAATTATAGTTCTGCTGTAATTATTGATGAAGCTCGTGTTTTGAACATTGTAAGACTGTCAAAGGTGTTACCTCAATTCAAATGAGTTATGAGGTCATAGTTTGTAATTCTGTTAAGCTAATATTCAGGTAAATGTAAATACATTCCTGTAAAAAGACAAAAACAGTAACACTCTGGACTTGACTGCAACAACTAATTAGCAAACATACTTTTATCACTAAAACCAAGCCATACACATTTCAGTTTGACTGAGACAAACACCCCTTCTTTCACCCTGCAGTGATTGGCTGATTAGCACCAGGCGTGGAGCACCGCTTAAAATACTTTAACCTAACCCACATGAGCATAGCTATAACAGCACAATTTATCATAGAAAACACCACAACATAAATTATCACACATATTCTACAGGTTATAAGAAACATTGTGTAAAGGGGGAAGTTTCCTTCTTATCAGATTCTTCATATTAAGGGGTTTTGCCCAACATGCCCTGTCACACGTCATCATTTTATAAACTGTTCCTCTTCTCACATTTCTTTGTTTTTGTAACTGATGCATGGGCAGTAAATTCTCTACATCACAATTACAGAAGAGGCTACACAGGTGAGTCATATTAAGTTAAAACAATTGACAAATGTGTAAGCTTTAATACAGATCTGACATTCACCATTTTCCATAGGCTATAACCTTTGCTGAATAACAGCCACTGTTGCCACAAGTGACACTAACAGGATAGTTATGTCAGTTACAGCGATATCTATATAACATTTGGTAACATTAGCTACCATTAACCACCGTTAGCTACTGGTAATGATTGCTTTTTATTGCTTATGAATCCAACTTTTTGTTTGTAAGAGGAAGAATGTATCTCATCTTTCAAAAGATACACAGTCTCATTTATTTTTAAGGCAAGATTTAAAAGGTACAGACAGGCCAGAGAGTTGCTGATGGTAACTTCAAGGAAAAAGTCAGACGTATGCAGTAAAAAACACTTGATCATCACGTTGAATCAACTTCTGTCTGTGTCAACAAAAAACTAATAACTGAGCGTCAGCAAATCAATTTTACAGTAGAATTTTAGTATTGCATTGTAAGGTGTGTCTTATATCAACCTTTTGTACCACTCAGTATAAATAATATAACAGTATATGTAAATAAAAGCTCAAATAAAACAGGAATACATGACAAAACCTACCTGCTGGTGTGGTGCAGAGTAAAACAGCAGAGACTGTGAGTTTGCACAGAAAATAAAGTCCCATGCTCATCTCTCAAACACTGAAAACTACGAGATTAAGTTCATCACTTGCATGCAAAAGCCTCCAGACTCAGTCATGTTCCTAAAAACCTCTCATGTTCAAAAGCTAAAAAATACATCCTGCTTTCTCATAAAATGAGTAACGCAAATGTTTATGCAAGGGCAGCGCTGAGATGAACAGGTGTTTCAGGTTTTGTCATAGGTGGGGTTTTGTTGTCATACTTGAAATGATTTAATAGGAGAGAATTCTCTGCACCACAATGACTTGTAAATGAGCAAAACAGAAGTGTGGTCTACTCTTCCCATGCAATGCCATGCCTATTATTGGGCCACTTCTGTACACTAATTCATCATTCAGCATTTCTTCTCTCTGCTCCATCATCGGAGCCCAATTGCAGTCTTAATCCTACTGACAGTATTCCACGGTATGAATTATTTCTTCACCGCCGAATATATACTTTTATTGCAAAATCAAAGCTGCAGTATTTTCAGTGTTTGAGATCTCAGATTCATCCCTCAGAGGCTCCACCGCACACTTCCATATTAAAATGTGGCAGCTATCTTATCAATCGCTGTGAAAATAATTAGATTCAGGCCCGAGCCAAATGAGCCCAGCAGAGAACGGAGGCAGTTTGGAGCATCGCCCATTCTGTGCCCGTATTAAAACACAAGCAAGCAGACATGACAGACATTATTTACTGATCATTCATGTCAGGCAGTCACTGCAGGACCAGCAGTCTGCCCAAAAGCTTAGTCGGTGCTGTGAAAATTGATGGCGACTTTGCAAATGTGCCAGTGATGACGCAGGGGTTAATAAACACACAGAGCCAGAATGGAAGGGCATTGCTCTCTTTCATTTTAATGTGTTTTGCATGTAGTTTGATATACAGGAACAGACATTGTCAACTTCCCTTCATGTGCTTTATTTGTACATGACAAACACAATAAGCTACAAACCTGTCACTGTGCTACAATATGCTAAAACATGGGTAAAGCCTCTGCATTGTCATATATTATTAGAAAGATAAATACATTCTACTGTAAAATGGAAGAAAATGTGTTAAACTGTGTGCATTTGTTCAAGCAAATTTAGAAATAGTACCTGAAGCCTAAACCAAGCATCCCTCTAAAGGAATAATTTGACGTTTTGGGAAATTCTCTAGATGGGACGAATTGATACCACTCTCATATCTGTCCATGAAGTATAAGGCTACAGCTGTTAGCCTAAAAAAATCTGCACCTCTAAAGCTCACTAATTAACTCGTTATATCTCTTTGGCCGAATTTTGTTACTGTCGGACAGAGCCAGCCTAGCTGTTTCCCCGTTTCCAGTCTTTGTGCCAAGCCAAGCTCAGCTAAGCTAACCATCTCCTGGCTGCAGCCTTAAATGTACAGTACAGACATGAGTGATATTCATCTTCTCATCTAACTTTGCCAAAATGTCAAGCTATTGCTTTAACTGATGTCTTTTAGCTCAGATTTGGATTCAGTGTTGTTGCAGAAATAGGGGAAAAAAGAGACACAGGCAACATAAAACAGTGAAGGTATAAAAAATAAAATAAATAAAACTATGATGGGGACAAAAAGAAATCTCACTCCATCTCACTCCCAGAGGAAAAACACGAGAATCTGACATTGAAATTCAGGTGTTTGTCTTGATGCATGTTATGCCTGGCAGGACTTGTTGGCTTTCATGATTAACCAGAGTCCTGTGACAACTCCAATCAGCCCCAGAATCACACCACAAACACACACCGCTGTCTCTACAACCTGCTGGTCTGTGGGTCCTTCAGCCTCTGTGGAAAACACACACACACACACACACACACACACACACACACACACACACACACACACAGAGACAGCATGAGGGTTTTACTGATGATGAGTTTTTGAAAAGCTGATACCAGTCTTTGCTAAAGCTACCTGTAGCCAACATTTTGTGCCAATAATATCCTGCCAAATATCACTTGCTGATGTTTAATATTTAACTAAAGTCCTACATTGCCATCTATTACCTGAATCTCTAAAGCCCTGCTTTCTACTACAGATGCACAATTTATCAGTTAAGTAAAACCGTGGCTTTATTTAGCTATAGCAGCTATTTGTAGCTGTTGTGAGATCACCAATGTTGAATAGATAAAGTTAACAATTAACTATCTGTGTATAAAACAAAACTCTAAAGAAAGATAGACAGATAATATAAAAAAGACTAAAAGAAGTCTACTGCCATGCTGATGTTTAGAAGATATAAAGTTCACCATGTTCACCATCTTAGTTTTTGACTTGATGATGTTATAGATGAAAAAATTAAAAAGGGATCATAAAAGTAATTTCAGTTCATCCTGAGGGGGACATGAATGTTTGTACTGAACCAATAGTCGTCGACACATTTTTGCTAAAAAAAACAAAAATGCCAATCTCAATGTGGCCCTACGGGAAAAAGAAAGAGGATTACCAGTCATTAGGATTCATCCTCTGGGGATCATGAATGTCTGCACAAAATTTCATGGCAATCATCCAATAGTTGTTAAGATATTTCAGTATGGAACCATCGTTGTGACCAACCACTAGCGTGGCTAAAAATGCAAATATATTTTTTGTCATGTTTTATATTTGAGTTGACATAATTTGTGCACATCTATATGTATCTATCATCATCTATCAGCCACAATGTCCATGCAAATTGGTTATTGAATATCAGTCAAATTTCAGTATCATACATCCCGCTCCATTTTCTTCATATCTTGGGTATATTTTACAAGTGCAACATCTTCACCTCTTTGCTCTTCTGTTTCACACCAAAAAAAAAAAAAAAATCCATCCCTTATGTTACTTTTACACCCACTGACTCATCACATCATGACTGACCTACCCCAGAACTTGGTGAGAGGCACCTGCAGGCTGATGTGGTCCACGTTGCACGAGTAGATGTCGCTGTCTTGCGGAGTGAAGTCCAGGTAGGACGAGATGCGGAAGCTGAAGTCGCTGTTGGAGTAGTACTGAGTCAGGCTGACCTCACTCTGGTCCACCAGCTGCCCATTCCTGGTCCAGGTGATGTTGACTACAGGCGGATGGAAGCCGTTGACAAAGCAGATGAGGGTGTTGGGGACCCCGAGTTCCATTCTCCTGCTTTGTGTAGATCAGGGAGGTGGGACTGACTGCAGATGGATGGATTGATGTTTGACAGAGAGAGAGAAAGTTAGACTACATGACCAATACACCCCATATGTGATTTTTGAATATTTAATTCTAAAACCACAGGCATTACTATACTGCTATAGCCTTGCTTTGTGCACAGGGGCACAAACATTGCATGCTTGCATTTGGAACTAAGGGACATTGCCCAAACCATAAGAAAACAGGGTGTCCACATACTTTTAGCCATATAGTGTAACTGTAAAAACCAACACATTACAGAGTTTTTACACGTCTACACCCTTCACAGTTAGTTTAATACCTTATGGATATTTTTAAAAGCTTCCCCAGAGCCATAATTTATTGGGAGTGGAGAGTCAATGATGCAAAAAAACAGTGTCTACTGGTACCTTAAACATGCAATAACAAATTTTTTGGTTACAATGGGGCAGCGGAAACAACATTATCATTCATTTGGAGTCATGGTTTTGGCCACCTGGCAAATGTACCTCCAATATTCACTCTCTTTTAGCTTTGTTTTTGGCTCTCTACCAATGCCTGAGGGAAACATCTAACTATTTAGCTGCTAAATGCTGCACTGTGTTCACCAGCTAGTCGCTAACTGTGTCTGTCTGCTGTTTGGTGCTGAGCAGGTAGTAACAACTGCCTGCTGCGACTGAGGACGACACAATGAGAGCAGTGAGAGTGAACCAAAACAGTAAAGTTGACGGCCAGACAGCTAAACAATGAGCTGAAACTCACGGTAATGCTCTGTAAAGCGCTGTTATTATAAAAATATCGATTAGCCACTTTAAAGTCATAGTGGCACTGAAAGATTCTTTGTGTCCAACATTGATAGTGGGTCAAATGCCACATTATGGGCTGTGGCTTTAATCATCCCAAAACAAAACCTTTTTTGAGATTTCTGTGGCATGGCAAACAAATGATAGATATGAAGTGATACAAGCACTTGCATCTTTCAGATCATTTTTTTGTGTTAATTCATTCCTAAACCAGAGGGAGATTGCTGTAGATAGGCACACCAGTACTATGGAGCGCATGCTAATTAATGGAAACTCCCCAGTGCAGAGCTACACAATAAACAGTGACAAGACGCTTTAACCTGCACTGACAATACATGCATGATTATACACCCAGAGAGGTTAATTGCACCTCACAGGGACTGTCCCTGCTGGTACCTGCTCTTCTCTTAAGAATACACACCAGAGCACTGATCTCATTAACTTGTGTTTAACAACACAGTTTACTGTTGCTCCCATTACACTTCAGCAGTTTCACTGACTTCTGTTCTTGGGATTAGGCTATAATCTAGATTCAGTTTTGGAAAGATGAACCCAGCAGCGAGACTCGTGGCTGTTTACTGATGTTTCTTGTCATTTAACAGCTTTTATTTGCAGCTTCAGAGCCTCAGACAGGGCTCTTCTGACCTTTCCTCAATCCCGGTTCAAGACTAAAGGCAGAGGTGGAAAGTGAGTACATTACTTAACTATGATTTTGAGGAACTTTTACTTTGAATATTTCTATTTTCTGTTGCTTTCTACATCTACTCAACTACATTTCAGAGGGAACTATTGTACATTTCACTCCACTATATGCATTTGACAGCTGTAGTTACTAGCTACTTTGTAGATTTTACATAAAAAAACATACATTTATACAACTCAACACATTGTTAAAGATTAAACCAGAGGTTACAAACGATTTCAGCTTGTGGCCTCTCACAGAAAAAGCATAGTTGGGGCTCCTCATCATGTTTCTGATGTCTCCAGTTGTTAGCAGCTCCACCAAAGAGACATTTCCCCTCTAAACTTCTCACATGGTTTCATTTAAATAACTGGTTTGAGGCCTAAAGAGGCCAAATTATCCAATATTTTTTAAATCAAAAACCAAGATTAGACCAAATCCAATATATGAAGACATTTGGGTAGCAGAACTGTTTTATCTTTCTTTCCTCTCACATTAATCATCTCATGACCCCTCAGATTTATCTTCTGGCCCTTAGGAGGGGGCCCTACCCCTAGGCTGGGAACCACTGAACTAAACTACCAACTGTACATAAAGTAATTCAAACCAGCTCCACCTCGAGCATCTACAACAGTAAAATGCTGCTTACACATTGTTGCATCAGTTTTAAAAAATCTAATAATGTCATATACAATAATATATCAGTCACAGGGGACATTATTCTGCAGAAAGAGTACTTTTACTTTTGATACTTTAAGTATATTTTGCTGATAACACGTCTGTACTTTTACTTAAGTAGGATTTAGAATGCAGGACTTTTACTTGTAATGGAGATTTTCTACATGATTTAAGTAAAAGATCTGAGTACTTCTTCCACCACTGACTAAAGGTGACTTTTCAGTCCGGACCAGACAGCTTTGAGGCTCACAGATTCAGTAAAATCTTTATAAGTACTCTATATTTGCAGTAAAAACTCAGTGTTTCAACTTCCTCACCTATGACCTCTGGAGGGTTACTTTCTCCCTTTATGGCACGTGGGATGTTGTACTGGCAGGTACCCAGGGACACGTATGCATCTTTGTACAGTCCAGGATCAGGGGTCCACTGCTCCACAAACTCTGGCAGACGCGGGACTGCCTGATAGGTGACAGGGTCCACGTAGAGGAGCTGATCGCCATCAAATTCAATATCATACTGGCCATCTCCCGACACGTTCCTTTGACAGAAGGTCAAAAAGCGAAGCAAGTGTTTACCTGCAGTTTGTTGGAAAAGATTAAAAACGTATGACATGACATAGAGGTGTTTGCAATGTGCAGGCAAGTTGTTCAAAGTGAGCAAATCCGGTGTCTGTGCGATGGAGAATTAACACTGAACATCATCCAAGCTCTTACTAAAATTTGAGCTGTTTTTGGCTCCATCAGCCACACTGGCAGGTAACCAACCATGATGATTTCTAAATGTAGCTGGCCTGCAAAAAACAGTAGTTAGATGGAAGAAAATAGTGACATTTCATAATGCAGAGGCAGACAAAAAAGTGTCTTTTATAAACTGATTATAGTACACAGCTGATCAAAATGTAGCCTTTATCCTCAGTGTAGTAATGAACTTACTTTTCTTCATATTCTTCTTCATGCTTTTGCATATCTGAAAACAAAAACTCTTTAATGCCTCCTTACAAATCATGAGTAACATACTTTTACAAAAACTTACCTTGACTGCATTTTGGAAGACAGATAAGCAGCAGTAGTGGGAACAGCTTCATCGCCATGTTGCATTTCAGGTCCTCCACCAAACTGAGCAGGTATCACTGCCAGCAGCTTCTTCCTCCCAAACATCAAAGTGACACTATTGGATTCACATGCTCACAAACACAAACCAATCAGTGCTTTGAACTCAGTGACAGCAATGTTTCCACCTTGAAAACACTGAAGGGAGACGTAACCAGTTTTAACATGAGTAACTGCTGCCACCTAGTGGAGGAGAGTCGTAACATGTTGGACACATCTTGGCTGTTTTTTTGTTTTTGTTTTTTTACTTAAAATACCAAGTTTACTGCGATTATCTTGTTTTTAAAGCTATAGAATGCTCTTAATTTTACATCCTATCATACTTCAGTATATTGCAATTTAATATTGATTTGTTTAGCAATCGAGTACTTAAAAGAACAAAATCACTAAAATGAGGGGTCATTTGTGCTCCTGACTTCCATGAAGGCTCAGTGTCAGCTTTAAGGCAACAGTTGTTTTCGTCTAGATTAATCTAAATCGTTTGTTTTTTTTCAAATTAATCTGTTTGTCTATAAAATTACAGAAATTTGTGGTGATAAAAAGGCCATCACAATTTCCCAGAGCAAGTAATGTCCAGTAAAATGGCTTGTTTCGTCTGACCAACAGTTAAAACAAACTAAAGTATTCAAATTAGAGATAAAAAACAGAAAAATCTTCACATTTGAGAAACTAGAACCACTGAATGTTAGGCATTTTTGGTTGATGACATCCATTATCAAAACTGTCAAATTGCTAATCATTTGAGTTTTAAAATTAAAAAAAAATAACTTAAAATATCCCACTCCCACTGATCCCAGACAGCCAGACAAAACTCAAAGTCTTTCTACAGAAGAGAATATTTTAATAAACACACTTGCCAAATCAAAGGTATGCTTCTGAGAGGCAACAACCTGCTTGACCAGAGGCAGCAATGCTTAGTGAACGCTCTTCAGGTAACAACTAAGACAGTTAACTGGAATGAGAAATAACAGCATGTAAAAAAAATAATAAAAATAAAAAAAGGAAACAAGGTAACTGAAAAAAAACAGACTGAACAGCAGAAATACGATAGTTTGTGCAACAGCAAATACAGTTTAAGTATATACAAGCATATATTCTTTCACTGAACATTCAACAACAGCTTCAACTATGCATGACTGAGGACTTTGTCTCTTTATGTCCAAATAAAGATCCTTAATCTTTGTTTACTTGTAGCGTTACTCAGCTTTAGTTTTGTCAGTCAACACTATTTGTTCCATTAAGTGCCGAGCAGCCAAAAGATTTCTTAAAGAAACCGTTTTCAAGTGCTACAGATGTAAGAAACAGTAATGTAATACTTGACATTTTCAGATTAATGTGGAAATTAGAAATCTGCACTATAACCAGAGAACATTCAGCAGCCCGTGTTCAGCTCTTAAGAAACAGACGCACACTTGTTACAGTTTGACGCAATGAAGAGAAATGTTGAGAACATCAAAGCTGAACAGTAAGAACTGATTTCAAAATACTGAAGACAGTACTTCAGTTAGTGTCATATTTATAAGACTAGTCCGTCTTAAAATGGGCTGGTGGGCTTTAAAGGAGAATAGTGTAGCCATCAAAATCAATACAAACTGAATGAGTATGGTACTTAATTGCAAACGTTGTAATTACAGTATGTTAAACCTTTTCTATACTACTGTATGAGCCCACTTTGTTTTAAAAAAAGAAAAACTACATGCTGTAAAACAGACTGCAGCATGAAGCTCAATGTCAAACTGAGATTTAGCTGCAAGAATAATGTGCGTAAACATAAAAGAGAAATGATCCAGAACATAAACTGTAACCAACTTCAGATTTTGACCTGAAAATGGCAGATACCAGAGGCTTGTTTAAATGTACTGTTCAACAGCTCTTAGACCTGTGAACATGAGAAGGAAATCTTAGAGCTCCTTAACAATGTTGTATTTTTCCCCCAAATAAATCTAACCATTATTAACAATCTGGATTATTAAGGCTGAGTCTAAGGGGTTGATTTAAAATTAAGTGTGGCAGAAGGCCAGATGTTAGAAAAGCAAGGCTTGTGACCAAAAGACTGCTGGTTCAAATTCCAGTAACGTCTGAGGAAATGTGGGTGAAAACAAATAAATAAGCACTCTTCCATTCCCTCACCACAGAGGCCACAGCGTAAGGCCAGCCAAAGCAGATTTGGAGTAAGGCCCGTCTTTCCACATCCTTTAATTTTTTTATTATTTATCACTCCGCTTCCCTCTTTGGGGGATCACCATAAAATTCTTCTTTATAAAAGAAACATAAATTTGTACAAGTATTTACAATGGGGAGAAAGGGGAAACCAAGGCATTTAGTGTTTGGGTTCTACGATTATCCACAGAGACGTTGTTTCACATCCCTGTCCCACATTCAAAACATTTTTAGTCCACTTGGAGTGTTTTTTTGCCGCGGTATCCGATATCTCAGCCTACTACTGTTTCAGGGTGTTTTGTGTCCTGGGCCAGCCCAAGTCCCTGAGTTATTAGTGTTTTCTAGCCAGTGCTAAGGATGTCAACCAGAGTCTGAATCACTGGTGTCTGAGGACGAGGAGGACGAGGAGGAGGAAGATGAGTCGGAGCTGGAGCTGCTGCCACTGAGGCGCGAGGGTTGGGTGTGAGTCTCCACAGCGCTGGGCTTCTCCACTGAGGAGAGAACAATAAGCAAGAGTAAATAAATATGAGTTTTACGTTACACCAGGTAGAGAACTTTTAACGCACCCTGTAAAATATCTTATGAAAGAACATCCATATCTCTGCACATTGCACGTATTCTTTATACTTCAGGCTGTGAACATTTGTACATTCCTCGGTCAATATTTTGCACATCTCACCCTCTTCGTTGCAAACACTGTACAGCTCTTTTCATTTTAAAAACAGACATTTTCCATATTTTTTATACATTTTTCGTTGTGATTCATGACTTTTGTCTTGGTTTTTCATTTCTCTTGATAGGTTTATTGTTATGCACCAAAAATACCAAGGCAAATTCCTTGTATGTGAAAACCTACTTACAGGGTTCGTACAGCTTTTAAAGAGTAAAACTCAAGCACTTTCAAGGTACCTAAACCAAAAATTTCCAACTCTCGAAACCTTTATCATCACATCTAAATTGTTACTATAAATTCCAGGAGATAAACAAATACGACGACGAGATCGTTTAATTTCAAATATTAAAAGATTTTTGGTTTACATGAGTGATTGTGTAGATGATTAAACACCAGATTATGTTGAAAATCATGTGGCGTCTGCATGGGAAGACATGCACACGGAGAATGGGGTATGTGTGAGCTCACCTTTAGGTTTCACAGGTTTCTTGACAGAATTGAGTTGCCCGCTGACATCTTGCAGCCTCCTCTCCAGCTCCCTCCTCTTCTCCAGAGTGAGCTCTTCTTTAGACTTTCCAATACTGCCTTTCTTCGCTGCTGCACATGAAAAGATGACAAAGTTGTTACCGACCTGACCTGGGGTCCACACATAGACTGTATATAAAGATGGACGACGCGTCTCCACTTCCTCCCACTGGACAAAAATGAAGCCAAAATATCCCAGATACAGGTGCTGCCATGTTGTGCGGTATCGAGGTTCTGCCCATACACCCACTCAAACCATTCGCGAGCACACCACAAGTTGTCAATCAAGACGTCACACCCCTTTTAAAGCATCAAATAACCAATTAAAACCAAACGTATCCGAAAAATGCACACTTGAACATACATCAGCTTGATAAGAAAAGAAGGTTTGACCTATACTGCAGCCAGCCACCAGGGGGCAATTGAGATGATTTGGCTTCACTTTGGGGGAGCCGTCATGTCGTCCATCTTTATATAGGTTTTAGTGTATTGGTGTAAATGAGCTGCAGTTAGTTTTAAAAGTGTTTTTGGGAGCGAAGTGGTCCTGGAACGTCAGGGCTTTCGAGGGAATTCTGGAGGTAGAGTGGGCCAAATTCAATCAATCAAACATAAGTAATGGGATGTAACTGTGTGATACCCCAGTGACACACTGTACTCGCCCTCCACATCAGTTCTATTCAGCTGAGACCAAAAGAGCTGTAGCATTCATTCCTGAGTAGCAGACTTGGATCTGGCTAGAATTGGCTAATCAAATTTCCCATTGGTTTAGCAGAAGTGTAACCAACATTCACACAAACTTCCATGGCATGGTCATTGATTAAATGCTTCATGCATCAAGCACTGTGTTGCCATTCTGTACATACTAACTTGGCAAATTCATCATCAACTTTCCACATCACTGTATTGACCTTAAGGAGCTTATCCAGCAGGCTTTACTCAGGAGGAAAACTAGCCCTTCAGTCACTGAGACACATGGAGGGGGAGGGATGAATAAAACATGTGGGTACAGTACCAAAGTCAAGTGCATTAGCTGGCTGAGAAAATTACATTACATGCCTGTCAATTTGGTGTAATACTATGGTAACATTTTTATTTCTTTAGTACATCCAGTCAGGGGAAAATCTGAATTTGATATCAAAATGTAGATCTGTTCCTTTGCATATAACTTGGTTAAAAAGCAGCCAGACCTGCTGTCATAACCAATCGTGTAGCTGAAAAACACCAAACGTCATGTGTCCATCATTATTGACTCTCATTTGAAATTTAAAATGCTAAACAAAATTTCACACTGGTTCATTGCCATGCCTTACAAAGCTGCTGTGTTGCTTGAGGGTGGGAAATGATGCAGTGAAATTCATTTTAGCTGCAAAAGTCTGCACCTAAGTTAAGTGCTTCCCCCAAAATAGGCCTAAAACACGGCTGCATCACATGCTGGATATTGATTAACTGTCCCTGTAAAATATCAGTAATGCTAATAACTTGTCAATGAGTGCAAAGCTACATTGAAGACATTATTAAGCCAGAATATGCTGATATTTGCTTGCCAGACGTTTCATTTACCTTGCTCAGCGTAGGGCTTACGGGGCTTCTTCCTCAGACAGGTCATGACGTAGCGCTCCAGCTCTTTCAGCGTCGATGGCTTGAGTGTTTCAAAGTCAATCTCAATCTCCTCGGGGTTGGTGTCCCTCAGTGAAGGCTCCCGGGACTGAATGATGTGGACCACACGGCCCAGCTTCTCCCCCGGTAGCTTGTTGATGTCGAGGCTCAGCTGGCGTTTTTCATCGTATGACATGGGCACGATCTCCTCCTCTTCCTCCGAGTCGTAGTGCGGCAGCATGGAAGGGGCCACTGGGGGGTAGAACGGCTTCTTTGCGGTCCTACAGAAACAAGAGGAAGCGATACAGTCAGGAAAAAAGCTTATTATCATCAGCTGCTTTGTATTCTAAATAGGTGATGAAAGATGAAAGATTATGTTTATTTTACAGTATAATGTGAAGCTTTAAAAACTCCACATTGATGTGAAGATGAGGAACAGTTTGAAGGTAATTATTTTACTACTAACTTGCTGTTCTTGTTACTCTTTTTCCCCAGGGCTTTCTTGGCCTGGGAGCCCCCTGCTCTGGCAGACTTGCTTTTCAGTATCTTGCCGGGCATTTTCCATTCCTCTGAGCCAGCTCTGCTTCTGCCACCTCGACTTCGCTTCTCCAGCTTCCTTTTTTTCTTCTTCTCCTTTTTGTCCTTCTTCTCCTTCTTCTTCTTGGGCTTGACAATGGGGCCTTGGGAGAGGGCAGCCAGCTGCTCGTGCACGGCTCGGAGCTGTTTAGAAAATTATAATATATTATATTATTAAAATAATGTATTATGTAATAAAAGAGATCTGCATGAATAAATAGTACTGGAGGTCTTACTTGTGTGCACACTTGGTCCTGTAACTCAGCCAGGCGGTGTGCTCGCTCTTCCTCGCTGTCCGAGTTGGGGCTGCTCTCACTCTCTTCGCTCTCACTGCTGGGCTCACTCTCGGAGGTGGAGGAAGAGGAAGAGGAGGAAGAGGAGGAAGAGGAGGATGAGGATGTTGGATGGCCACTCACCGACATGGCTGTGTGATCCATATGTGGTTCATCTGGCATCTTGGCAAAACGGAACTCAAACACATCCTGGGCGACAAATAGAGCCCAAATCAAAGAGGAAGAAAGGCGGAAGGGAGTAAAATACAAACAATTAACTGTCACAGAAGAGTTTCCTCACAGTCTGCTGCACTTTCATTTCAGTCTGATTAGTTGAAAGGTAGAATAAGACAGCTAGGCTCACCTGCAGCTTCCGTGCCATGCCCACAACATCATGGTCGGGTGGGTTGTACTTGTAGCAGTTGGAGAACATGAGTCTGACATCGCTAGCAAACTGTTGAGCGTCCCGGTATTCACGACAGTCCATCTTCCTCTGATGAAGAGTTAGAAAAGGACAAGTTTAGTGCTTCAACCAGACTTTAGAAGTTTGTTCAAATTTTCTCAAGGTTTTTATCATGTTTCTTAATAATTATGTATCTTAATTGGCGATTTGAAATTTCTTAGATTTTCAGCCCCATTGCTTGCTTCTTTGTTCGTCATCACTGTGTGTTACATTATAAAAAGGACATTCTAACATTAAGAGATCTGAAACAACATAACTTCACTATGTAATTAGTAAGAGTAGGAGCTATACTGATCGTCTATTACTCTTTCCATGAGTTAAGCATATGGGACATCACCTTGATGGTGCTGAGGTCCATGGGACACTTAATGATATCATGATAGTCATGAAGTCCCAGTGCAGCTGCGTCCACAGGTGTGTAGAAAGGCCAGGCGTACGCAGCGTGTTTCTTTGATAACATGTCCTTCAGCAGCCCGCTGCAGTGCCTCAGCTGAGGGCTTAGTTTGCCCTTCCTCGAGGGCTGAGACTGGACAGAGTCAGGCAAGTCCTTCTTGGGGGGTTTAATGGGGCGTCCGCTGCCCACTCTGCGTCCAGTGCCTGCCATCATTGGTTGGAGCAGGACAGGACCTCCGGTGCTCCTGACTAGGCCCATCCCAGGTGGGGTCTCCAAGCCCATGCCCCCCATGGAGGAGATGTTGTGCATGGACGTGTCGTGGACTTGGCCCCCGTGGCCTCCTTTACCCAAGCCCACCATGTGCGTTGCTCCCGACATGCCCACAGTCAAGCCCATGGTGGAGGGGGTGGTGGTGTCTGCCTTACGTTTGACACCTTTTTTCTAGAAATAGAGAGTAATGAAGTCAATATGATCACAATATTGTGGCTTTATTCCAATCCTTATAATGCTTGTAATTTAACACATTTTTACTTGCAACACTAATTCTGAATATAAAAAATATTTTGCAATGTTTCACCCACCCCAGACATTTGTGTTTGTGTAAAATATTCGTTGATTATGCTACACCCTCACTTACTGGTCTTGTTTCTCATACATTTTTATGTGTGCAGCAAAAGACAACCACTTCAGAAATTTCTACACAAATTATGCTAATTGTCATTATCAGTATTGCGTGTTTTTGTATATACCTTGGTTGTGGGTTGTGTAGGGGGCAGGCCCATGATGTTGGCCGGAGGCAGGCTTTTGGTCAGCACAGTCTGGGGAGAGTTGGCCAGCATGGACTCCCCAGTGTCCGAGGAAGATGGAGAGTAAGCCGACTGGGACACCGCTGGCACCTGCTGAGCCCTCGATGCTGAGAGATGCAGTATATTCAACTTTAGTAATAGAACTAATCATGTCTGAATAGTTTGGAGGAAGTCTGTTATCACTATAAACTAAAAAAACAACAACATTCAAATTCTGAAAGACTTTGTCACAAACTCACCAGATTTGCGACCTCTTCCCCTGCTGTTCTTGCTTCGAATAGCTGGAGGAGGCAGCTCAATTTCGTCCTGGGGCATCTGGGCCACCTTTTGGAGAAAGATCTTCTCTAAGGACTGGGCCATCAGCACAATGTCGTCTGTCGGCTAGCCAAGAAAACAATTTATAAAAACACATCAGCACACTGCAAAGAAGTCAGTAAAAAAAAAAAAAAAATTACTGTTCTTAGGACAGATTTTAATTTCAATTAATACATTTTATTTGTGTTGTAACAATTAGCTCATTAATTCATGTGCCAACAGAGGAAAACTTCCAATACATTAAATACCAAACATTTGCTTGACACAACTTCACAAATACTTGCAACTTGTTCTGGGGTTTGTCACTGCTTCTGTTTTTATAAATGAAATGAATAACAAAAGTAAAAATGGAGATAAATGGATGAAACCGATGGTGAAAATGATCTTCTCACCCCTAGATGCTAAGACAGAATCAAAGTTTTTGGGATTCTCTACAACTACCACTTAGACACCGTTGGACAAGACAATTCCTAATGGAAGATATACAGTAGTTGTTGAATGTTAAAAAAAAAAAATCACTGTAATCTGTTGTATGATCATTGTAAGCACCTCTGATGTCCAACCGACATTGTGTTGTCTACATCTCCAGAGCAGCTGTCTGATTTGTAAAAATAATTTGGTAATGGATCGACACTACATTTTCCAGAGGCAGCACCATGTTTCTCAACAGTTGGATGCTGTAGTCATTTGTTTCCTTGTCATCTTGACATTTTCAGTTTCCCTCTTGCCTAACAAGTTATGCTGTAGCACACAAACATTATATATATATATATATATATATATACATATATATATATACATATATATATACATATATATATATATATATATATATATATATATATATATATATATGCTCTCTTTCTAACTGTAATATGTATATGTATGTAAATACATGCATGCAATGCAGTGCATGCATTACATGCATGCATGCACACATGCATGCATGTATATGTATGTGTATGTATACTGCATGTAATATGTGTGTGGCATATGTGTAATAATAATATATAATAATAATAATACATTTTGTGTAATAATAATAATATGTGTAATAATAATAATATGTATGTATAATACATGTAATGCAATATGTATGTATGTAATAATATAATAATAATAATAATATATGTATGTATGCACTGTAATAATAATAATAATACGTAATAATATGCAATGCTGCAATACATTACGTAATAGCCATGCATGTAATGTGCATGCATTAATAATGCATTGCATGCATGTGCATGCATTAATATTGTGCATGCATGTGTGTAATAATGCATGCATATGTACTTTTGTGTATAATAATATGCAATACACTGTAATAACACCATACTCTCTCTCTCTCTCTCTCTCCCCATATATATATATATATATATACTCTCTATACTCTACCACATACTATATATACATATATACATATATATATACATATATATATACATATATATATATATATATATATATATATATATATATATATACATATACATATACATATATATATATATATATATATAGGCCAGCACATGTTCTGTACATACGATACGAGTAAGGAGTATCCCAGACAAGTTTCTGTTTGCAGAGTTTTAGATGAGCCGTTTCTCATGAAACAGAAAAGGTTTAAAATTGCCCTCTCTCACAACGTTAAGAAAATTCCTGGGTCTCTTCCTACGCCTGGGTCATCAATAAAAACTATAGGTTTTGTTAGGAGTTGGTACAAATCTACATTTGGACATCTACCCCAACTGCCTTGAGCTTTACATAACCCTGCATCATCCCTGCTGTGAGGAAGGTCCACCTGATATTGAATGTAATCAGTAGAGTGGGGCCATCTTATTAAGGAAAGAGTAAGAGAGAAATTAAAAAAGGACAAAAACACGATGGATAAAGATCTATTTTTTACCTTTTAACCTACCTTGTTGTAGATGTAGCAGTTGGTGAACATTGTGTTGAAGTCCTGTATGCACTCACTTGCACATCGGTAGAAGTTGTTCTCCAGACGCTTTTTGATGGTCCCCATATCCATGGGTTGTTTGATAATTTTGTGGTAATCCTGAAAAGGGCAGAATGATAGACAGAGACACACATGGAGATCTGATGAAAAATGAAACTTGTGGAGCATGTTGAACATTGCAAATCAACTAAAAATAACAGATAGCATCCAGTAGGGGATGTTTACTTTAACATCTGAGCCTAGGCAACACCATGACTTGCAGAAACATAAACAGAACTCAACAAAATTAAAAGTGAAAGTAGAAAGTGAAAGTCTCTTTGTTGAACTCACCGGTAGGTTAAGCCTGTAGGCATCCACAGGCTCGTGGAAAGGCCAGGCAAAGTGATGCCTCCACAGAGACTTCATCAGGGTCCTCTGGAGAAACTGCAGCTGGTTGGTCATGCGGCCTTGCCGGCTGGGATCCTTCACTGGAGGCTGTGGTGGGACAGGAGGCCCCTGGGGCATTGTGTGCGGCAAAGATGGGCTCTCAAAGTCCTCGTACAGCAAGGAGGGCTTGCGAATGCGTTTACCTGAGCTGCTGTGTTGGTCCATCCCGCCACTGGACAACCCAACCAAAGAGCTGGAGGTGAGGAGACAGGAAGATTGTGGGAAAAAGATTCAAGATTGATATGATAAAAGATAAAAAAGGAATACAGTGAACCCATTGTTGTGTGGGAATACAAAGACACACAAGGTCCACAGAGAGAGAGAGAGCGATTCCTGCTAGTGAAGGAACTGGTACTTTTAAGTTGACTATGGTCTT
Source organism: Macquaria australasica (assembly GCA_005408345.1). Taxonomy (NCBI): domain Eukaryota; kingdom Metazoa; phylum Chordata; class Actinopteri; order Centrarchiformes; family Percichthyidae; genus Macquaria; species Macquaria australasica. The sequence goes on along the minus strand of SEMN01000213.1, from coordinate 141,628 downwards.
TGCTGCATGAAATTTGCCACCCCTGTTGATGCAGCCATCGATTCATCGATCTGCTACCCCACTCCCATACACGCATGCACTCATGGAAAATCTGTTAATATCAAAAACTGAAGACTATACATGCTCCACTCACATAACACATGACCAGTGAAATTATGGCTCTGCCCTCCCAGCCAGCTAACCTTCATCTAGGGAACTAGGATTCTATCAAAAGGCTGCTACTTTTAGCACAGTCATGGGAACCGCCATTACATGGGTCCTCACCAGCTAAAAAAAACAAACATTCACTTATAATAAGGTTGGGTGAGAAGACCCTAAAATCACATTTAGCTCCATATAAATACTATACAGAAAACAATTTTTTTTTTTTTTTTTTTTTTTTTAAACTTTGGCTTATAAATATATTACGAATCATGGGGAAAATACTTTGATTCAGCACTAATTCCATACCTGAAATTGTAAGTTAAATTGAATGTCACACACTCACCGTCATAATATTTAAAATAAAGCACCAACTAGTGAGATTACATCTTTGTCACTCACCGTGCTCAATGAGATGGTTTTATTCTAAACAGTGAACTTTACAGCCACTTTTCTAAAAAGAAAAAAACGGATCTAATTAGCCCTGTCTTTTTGTAAATTGCAAGGCAGCTGCACAACAGCAACAAAATAATACTCCAATACTCTGAGCTCTGGTTCCCTCCTATTTACAAAGGAATGAATGTCATGAATACTGCCAATGCCCTTGATTGAGGCACTGAGGTCGCAAAATTGGAGTCAGTCCCTGGGCACTACAGCTGCCCACTAGTCCTACAGTTACTATTAAGAATGGGTTAAAATGCAAAGGACAAATGTCCGAATAGCAATTAATAGAGTAGAGTTAAGTAAAAGACTCTCAGGCATCTTCAGTCTTGGCTGTGGTTATACAGACCATGTGACCCGAGAAGTCTCTCATGTAGTCAGACTAAGTCACCATGTCACCATAAACCCCACCATCCCTTTTTCACCTCCCTCTTAAGCGGAGCACATGAACCAGATTTAGAAGACGTTAAATCTTACCCCAGAGTTCAGGACACACACCTGCCCCACTGACACACAAACTGTGGCAAAGCCTGTGAGCTGATTTCCTACATCAGTCAAAATCCAAGCGATACTAAGAACGGCTGAAGCGCATTAGCATTGAGAAAAACATGAGCCATTGTGTACTGAATACATTACAATATAAAGCTTCCAGTCAAACATATGAGCATTTATTTTAGCATTTTGATGATTTTGATCACTGCAATTATGCACCTGTGGCACAGAACAGACTATATACACATTAGTCCTTGTCGTTTGTAATTTGTTGTTTGTATTATGGGCCTTACTGGTTAAAGTTATCTGCTGCACCTGTGTCCAACAAAGTACTAAATTTAGTATCTGTAAAACACAAAGTTCAGGTTTTTAGTGGAACACAGAGACAAAACAGCCATCATAAAAAAAGGGACAAATGTCAGTTCACCACAGAGAAAAGGTAATCTTTGGTTACTCTTCGGCATTAGTGTTGTACAGCAAATCTGCCAAAAACATTAATATATTTATGATGTTTTTAAACTTTACTTTTGAGCCACAGAGCTCTCCAACATGGCTTAAACGTGACCGAAAAGTATCTATATGCTGATTAAAAAAAAGCTCTGGCAAACATTTGACAGTGTTAAAAAAAACACACACACACACACAATGCATGCTTTGTCTTAAATATTTGCAATAATTACAACACTTGTGAGAAAAATATCTAGATTACGTCCAATAAAATATGGGTTATGTTAAAATAAATGTTAAAATGCAGTATATTACGTCATATTATACCAGCATAACCGTGATACTAAACGAATCCTACGGAGTCTCTTTTTTTTCTATGATCTACCGTTTTATTATTAACTAGTAAACACTTGCACAGCTCCATTTGTCTGATGTGGCTTTGCCGTTGCAGCCTGCACTGAATCAACTTCTGCTTCTACTTAAAAAAAAAAAAAAAAAAAAAGGCATCAGTAGTCACACGGCAGAGCCAACAAACAGTCTATCGCCGAATCAAAACAATGGAGGAAAAGTCCAGCTCCTGGATTCACGTCCCGGCAGCTGGTGATCGCGTGGTTTGGACGCCCCGCCCTCCCTGTTTGTAAACACGGCCCCACGACGACGACGGCGGCGGCGACTTTCTGTCGATAAAGCGAAAACAACGGGATCTTTATTTGGCGCTGCTGCTTCGGGAAAGGTCAAACCCAGTAATTTTGCCACGGCGGACACACACACGCACACGCACACACACACACACACGCGCGCGCTACAGCCGTTTGTTCACCGGCACGGGAGCTGCGAGCTAAGCTAACCGAGCGCTAGCTGGCGTCACCGGAGCAACAACGCCAACGACACATAACGGTTCGTTACCGGCCGATACCTTTTTAGTTAGCGCACCGGACGTGGCGTTTATCGCCAGTTGCCTTGTGTGATCGGCGTTAGAAGGGCGCCTGAGCGACGAATGACCCGATTGACAGAAAGCCGGCGGGGCTGCAGCTGTCATTTATTTTATTTATTTTTTGTTGCCTTCTTTGTGCCAGCTCACTAGCGAAGCCGCAAGCTAAAAAGAAAGGGCGAGTCTACAAATTCAGCTGCACCTTAGAAGACGCTAAGCAGGCCACGGCGGGATCATCTGCTGTGAAAGCCGGCCACAAAAGTCTGTGTTTTAGGGCAACCGTCCGCTGCCGGGAGGCTAACGGTAACGGTAACGTAGCTAACGTTATGCGTTGACGTTTAACGTTAGTCCACCTTCACTAGCACCGAAAGCCACCGCGGACTCTACCTGTCGTGAGGCGGGTTGACGGCCGCTTCCATCGGGCTGAAGGCGGAGTGTTATCGCGATCCGCTGTCGACGCCGCGCTCCCACCGAAGGACCGCCGAGCGACTCCGCAGCGAAATGGCGCCTAAACGCTTCCGCTTGACCCTATATAAACCCACCACGTGGCACTGCCGCGTACTTCCTGTCACGTCCGGGGTGATTCTGCGCTCTCATTGGCTGCGACCAGACGTCTGTCAAACAGCAGCACCCGCCCAACGCTTCCCGGTGGTACATCTTGTTCTCTGTCCTGTTTTGAAACAGTTGCTGCACTGCGTTGAATTCAGCTGCAATTTTTTTTTAGATTTTGGCTTCAAAGTATTCACAATTACGGCTTTACCTTTAAAGAAAATGTTCTTCTGTCTGCAGGGAATGCTGTTATAATGTGTTTAAGATGTCTGCAGATTAAGTATCTGGGTTGCTAATGCAGATCTTCTCTGCCTTATAAACCCCCGTCGGATTAACTAGATGGGAACTGTTGGTATTTTTATGGACATTGTGAAGAGACTGAGTATATGTGGGCCATCAGCAGGCTGAACGTGCTTTTATGTGATGTGCACATATATATATATATATATATATATATATATATATATATATATATATGAGCTTTTTCAACCCAGAAACTATTGAGATTGATCTGATTTCAGGTACTGAAACTGATTCTGTATTTAAAGCAACACACTTTGCACAAGCTGCCACCAGGAACCCCCACAGCCTTTTCAGCCATGCCTTAAAATATTAGAACCAAAATAGCATGAGCTGAAATCATTCATTTTCTGAAAGTCAGTGACTAATTCTGGGATTGACTACGAAGAAAGACCTTTTGATAAAGTTTAACAAAGTGTAGTTACTTAGCCTGGTGCGGCACAAAATCTTTAAAGGGGTACTCCAGCAATTTATTACTGCGCTTTCATAAAGTTAAGGGACTCACAAGATTCAGATTTTTTAAAGAATGGTCAAAATTGAAGCCACAGAGGCTGAGATATCCTGTATTTTAATACCTATGGGTCAAGATCTGATAACGCTGGAGCCTACAATTTCCATGAAGCAACTCAATAGCATCTTGAATTACTGACCTTCATGTGTAAAATTGTTGGATTGCCTCTTTAAGCACAAGCAAAATCAAACGTGTCATGACTGATATGATAGATTCCCAAATTGCTTCTTCCATGATAGGAGTGCTTGGCAAAAAAAAACCCAAAACTTTTAAATGTAGAAAATCCCTGGAAGACTCTAGCTACCCACAACCTGCAACAAGTACGTGCAAGAATATTATTTTTCCATAAACTGAATAACTTTCACAGAGTAGCTCTTAACTAAAAGCTTTGCTATTGTAAAGCCAAAAGTCAAAAAATGGTAGACAAGGATGAATTCAAAAGATTTATTGTTGTGACTCTGGGGAGGGAAACAGAGTCTACTAACAGAAGTGTCAATACAGGGAAAAGTCAAATAAAAATAAAATACAAACATGAAAAATATATAGTCAGAACATTTAGAAACATTCGTTCTTAAATATTGCAATGTGGAATACCTAAAATCTAGCTGACTGATCTCTTCTACATCTACATTTGCAAAGTGTGTGAAGCAATAGAGTGTGTTATCACCATAAACTCTCTTCATGATTCCCATTCACACCCACTGGCGTACGGGAGCTGCGCAGTGGGACCTAAGGTTGGACGATATGATGCCAAATACCATGGGATGATTAAAATTTATATTAGACCATTGAGGGCAATGTCGCAAATCAATGAGCAGGACTTGATTTTTGATTATTTTTGCATCAATGTGATGAACTATCTACATATGTAATTTTTCAAATTGGGTCTTTTTCCAGAAAATGTCCAATATTATAATATACAAAGATATCACAATATAAATTTAAATATATCATGATACATGATATATAGATTCTGCAAATAAAGATAAGACACAGGGCCTACATTACATCCTGCACATTGAAGAAATTTGATCATACATTATCTAAATTGTGTTGGCATGGTTGTGAAGCAGAGGGTACACTATTGCACTTGCTGTGGTACTGTCCTCTTGTTAAGCAGTTCTGGTTGGATATTATTGAAAACTTGTCATGTCTTCTTAATATAGATATTATATCCTGTCCAGTAACCTGTATACTAGGTGTGAAAATGGCCATTGCATATCCAAAAATTGTGCACAGTATTATAGCACTGGCCTTTCTATCAGCCAAGCAAATCATTTTAATTAACTGGAAACAACGCAAACTGAACTGCTTCAGTATGGAGAGCTGGCGCAAGGACTTGCTATCAATGGAACAAGCTGCTCTAATTCCCCAAAATGGACCCTGGAATTTTATTATGTCTTGTCTTGAGAAACCTTAAACAGACCCTGTATTTTTGAATCTCTGTTATATTCTGTACCCCCTCTACCCCCTTTTATTTATTGTCTTTTTGTTTGTTTGTTTGTGTGTGTGTGTGGTCACTGACATTTGTTTGTTGGTTGAAAATTATGAATTAAATTTAAAAAAAAATAAATAAATGTATCATAATAGAGGATTTTATCCATATTGCCTAGTCCAATTAGGACCAATCTTCCTGGAGCAGTTGGGGTTCAGACGCCTATTTCAGGGGCTGCTGATTGAAGAATACCTATTTTTCCTGACAGGCTGGAATTCCAAGAGTAGGCATTTCAAGTACAACTTCACTTACTTCCAAGGTGCATGAGAAGGGAAATATTCTTAAGGGGCAAAAACTCTAGCAACACTTGTAGTAAACAGAATGTTCTCACATTCATCTCACAATGAAATTGTTATTCATAGTACAAGTATTGCTGGAGTTTTGACCGTTTAAGTCTGGACATTTAACCAGCAACCTTCCTGTGACTCGACTGCACGTATCAGTGTGTATCATTACTCTCCTCTTCTTGACGGTGAAAACCCATATTCTGCTTTCTCACGAGTTCAGCATAAAGGCCGCCGTTCTCCAGCAGCTCATCGTGAACGCCCTCTTCCTTTACCATCTTGTCGTCGAGGACAATTATACGATTGGCCTTCTCTACAACACTCATCTTGTTGGATATCAGTAGCACGGAGCAGTTGTTGGCTTGGTTTAACAACGCTTGATGGACCTGTTGAGTACAATCGTGACTTGGTGTAGAAAACAATAGTAAATAATGAGCAAACTTTGAGAAACTCAAGAATTTCCTACCTGGTATTCATTCTCTGTGTCCAAATCACTGGTGGCGTTGTCCAGTATCAGGATTTTAGGACGTCTGATTAAAGCTCTTGCAATGGCAATGCGCTGCTTCTGGCCTCCAGACACCTGGCCTCCCTTCTCCCCAGCATCTGTCCAACAGAGGGACATACTCTTATTGTGTTTATGTACATCTTTGGGGAAATAGTAAGCATCTTTTGCATTAGGTAAGCCCACAAGGCCAAAGTGCAATTCATTGATCCTTTCACTACTGTCAGCTAGGTGACGGTTAAATTTAAGACTGTTTAAGACCTTTTTAATACCACACAGAATGCAATTTAATACCTGTTTTACAGTCATACCAGACAGAGTATGATGGAAAACCAGAAGGGACAATATGGCCTAGAATTATTTATTTATATATTTACATTTCAATACTTCCCAACAGTATATAAAAATAGTTCCTCGTGATATAAACAATTAAATTAAAGCAACCTGGACCCGGATAAGCATCAGAAAATGGATGGATGAATTAACCTATTGACAATGATTAATGCATTTGACTTCATTTAAGTTTTTGCTAAAACTTGCCCATGATGAGCTACTGTAGCTAGTAGTAATAATATTTAAGACTTTTGTAAATTAAATTTAATACTTTTTTTTTTGCCCACCACTAAGAAATGTACCATTACAGGCATCCATCCAATCATTGGGAAAAACATCTAAGAATTTAAATTAAAATGAAAAAGAATTCAAACTTTTTCCAGGCAGTAACAAGAACCCCTGTAAATAACCCCACTTTAGGGTTTAGGATTTGTAATAGATCTAACAGAGACTAAGTTTGTGGGTCGAACCTGTGTCGTATCCATTAGACAGTTCCATGATGAAATCGTGGGCACTAGCCAGCTTGGCAGCCATGTACATCTCCTCATCAGAGGCATCCTCATAGCCATACTTAATGTTCTCCCGCACAGAGCGAGCAAACAGCTTACAATCCTGGCTCACCACAGCAATCTGTAAACAAACAGGATGAAGAGGAAATGACAGTGACTGCCTAACAGCAACTGTCACTGCTAACTCTGAGAATGGTTTACAATGAGGGCAACAGCAGCAAAGGAGTGAAATTAAAGAGACATTTGGAGGAATCTGAGTGAAAACTTTCAATGAACCGTGGTTCACCTTCCTTATATCATTATTGCTGTACAGCTCGGGGCTAATTTCATTTCATTTCCGTTTTATGGTCTCAGCTGCAGAATTCACTTATGTATTTGTCATCTTGAATTTTAGTCGATTTTTGTGGTACAATGACTTGATAAACCCCTTAGGGTGTCAGTACTGCACCCACACAGGTTGTGGTTTATTATGCCTTATTCCATCTGCATGTCCAAAAAAAGAGCACAGTAATTAAGCTTCTTGATTCCCGGTTTAAAAAAAAAAAAAGAAGAGTTCTGCCTCCCAAAGGAAAGATCCAGCAAGGCTAAAAGCTCCTTGCAGTCTTTACTGGTGTTTTTTTTCACAGTGATATAGGACTTTAAAGTTAAAACATGCTGTTTTTCATGGTGGAAAATAGATCATATAAATGACACATTTTCAGGCATTACTGTGATCAACTGAGGTCAAGGGGAAGATTTTGCATCAGACTTCATTGCTTTAGGAGAACAGCTTCACAGCTTGAGTGGACCTTTTCTGTGACTTTGTTTGTAAGCCGTTCTGCCCCCTGGTGGCCAAAAATCACTCAATGCAGCGTTAAAAGGTGCCCTGTGGAGTTTTCTTGTAAACAAACAAAAGATATTTTATACATTCAGCGTTGCCTGCGTGCTCGTGAACAATGCAAACACAATGGTGACCGACTCATAGAAACATTGCTCCATAGTGCTACTAGTAGTTAAACCTCATCAGGGTACCTTAAAGCTTCCTATTATTGCGCTCACTGCAAGTCAAAGTAGATGACAATGTCAGCTAAATGCTTCAAAGATTCAAATGCAAAATGGCTAAAAATGTCTTGTGACAGCCCACCTTGTCATGTAGGTACTGGTCTTTGTAGCTTTGCAGTGGTTTCCCATCCAGTAGGATCTCCCCTGCTTGGGGCTGGTAAAATCTCTCCAGCAGCTTGACACAGGTGGACTTCCCTGATCTGTTGAGCCCCACAAGGGCAGTGATTTGGCCAGCCTTTAGCTCCAGAGACAAATCCTGGTAGAAGAGAGGAATAGGGTGAATTGGTAAAGAGTCTTGTGCAATAAAATCATTTTAATTGTAAATATAATACATGCACAGGATATAAAACATACACACATACCTTGAGCACAAGATTGTTATCGTCTGTCTTCCCAGAATAGGAAAATGTAACTTTTTTGAATTCAATGTGTCCCTCAAGATTTGGGGGGGCCAAAGTGCCCTCTGGGGGTACTTTAGGTTTGCGATCCATATATTCAAAGATCTTCTCAGAGGCACCAATTGCCTTCTTCACTTCCGGGTAATAACGCATGACAGCCTGGAAAAGAGGTGGTAGAATGAGGCAAAATTTGACTAAACTACTTATTTTCTTTTGAACAAAACAATCAGCCACTTGTAATTCTGCAGTAGGTGGAACAAGTGTGACATCAATTCCCTTTATCTTGGCCTGTGGCTCACCTCAACAGCAGAGGCAAACTGTAGCTCATAGAGGACGAATGACACCAGGTCACCACTGCTAACGGCCCCCCTGGTCACAAGAGTCCCTCCATAGTACAGAATACACACCTTCAGGGCCAAAGTGGTCATCTGGGAGAAAATAAACAATGGTTTACACATTAAAGGAACTGTGTTAAATAATATTCAAATTTATTCCCAGCTTCAATGAGCATACAGTTTCGGTTTCTCCTAATGTGCTCAATTTGGAGGAACTAATGGCGTAAGTATTGTCTGTATTTTATTTTCGGCATGTATTTTATTACATTTTCTGTCAGTAAACAACCTTAAACGGAAATGGTAGAGAGTGATAAACACATCTTCAGGCTTTAAAATATCCTGTCAGAAACCTCTAGGTGACACTGCAGACATTACATGCTATATTCTCTAGGTTAACCCCCACTGTCTCATACTCACAGACAAACATATGCTAAGAAATCACTGCACACTTATAACCCGGATCAGTATTCAACTCACGCTGTTCGCCCAGGTAGAGGCTGCATAGGCTGCTGCTTCCTTTTTATTAAGGGCGTAAGTATCCTCCAGCTGCTGTCTGTACCTCTCGGTCTCACCATCCTCGTTGGCAAAACTCCTCACCGTCTTTATGCAGGAAAAGGTCTCTGTGGCCACCTGGTTGGCCTTAGCCAGTGACTCCTGAACCTTTGCAGCAATAGTCTGAAACATGGATACATTTTGTTTTTAAATAGACTGAATTTGTGACAATTTGATATTTTACAAACATGACTGATGGACGGATGGGCATAGTCATGATCATAGCTGCACTGAAAATATTTCGAGATGAACAGTTTTTTTTTAAACAGAGTTAATTAATGGGGCTGCATTAATTGATATTTTTGGCCACTTGAGAGAGATTTAAACAGCAAAGTTTAAAAACCAAAACAAAAAGCTCAAAGATGCTAAAATGCTCCGTACAGCTGAGGGGAACTGCAAAATTGGGTGATAATTTTATGTGGGTTCGTCACTTTCAGCGACCCCTTTCAAATAACAGTCTTTTCATCCACTGTTAATATAAAAGTATTGATTAGAGCAGCTTTAAAGAACATAGGACATTTAGGGAACCCATCTTTACCTGGTGGAAGTGTCCAGTGAGCTCGGGTATGACCCAGATGATGGGCAGTCCCATGCAAGTGAGCAGGGACATTTTCCATGACTGGCTCACCATGAAGAATAAGAGGAAGCCAAAACGAGCCGTGTACCACATCACAAGACTTAGCTTCTCACTCAGGGCCTCGCTCATGTCGTTAGTATCCGTGGTAACACGGGACACCAGTTCGCCTGAGAAAAGAGTTGCGTATCAGCCTTGTCAAAGGAATTACAGTGTAAGTATGTATTCAGTATGTTGTTAAAATCCTGCAACCAGCCCACACAAATACTGTCAAGTATATCTAATAGAAAGTTCAGAACAATAAGAAAACTGAGCTTGGCCTTCATAAACAATTAAAAGTGTCTACCATAAGCGATTTACCTGTGGAAGAGGCCTCAAAGAAAGCAATCTCCTGTTTCAGCACAGCCTGGAAGACGAATCCCTGCACCGAGGTGTGTATGTGGCTCATGGTGACATTGTATATGAGGTCACATATCAACTCAAGCACAGCACTGAAACATACGACAGAGGACACATTACAGTGTAAAATACCCAAAATATCACTACAAGGACATTATTATTATTACGCTACTAGCCCTACTTTAAATTCTGGAGTTATCATTAAATTGAACAGTTTCATTTGTGTACAAATATTCAAAACAAATGATTATCTAAATTCCTTCTCTAAATCCAGAGTTAGGTGATTTTTATTTCTTATTATCTGCATAAATTGTTATTTTGTGTGAAGAAAAAAAACAGAGATAAAAAATCTGTTTGTTTTTTTTTGTTTTTTTTTACAAAGGGAGGGGTTTGAATTAAATCTGACTTCAGTATCAACACCACTTTTTGAAACCCTAAACCCAAAAACTAAAGTTGGTTAAAGTGAAGTTTTGCCAGATAAATCACACATTTGCTGTTCAGCTAAATTAAGACCTGAAACATTGCTCTTTCCTAATAAAAAAGAGAGAGGAGATAAAGATTTTAGATTGGACTTTCTAAGACTCTGAGTTTAATAAATTTAGGTATTATACAAACTTAGAACCGGTAATGCTTCAACTAATTTGTTACAAAAGTTACATTACCTGCCAATAGTCATTAGCGTCATGACTGTGATGGCCTCTGTGAATGCATCAGGTGTTTCTTCATTCATGATCCAGTCTGCCACACGACCAGTGTACCAAGGAATAGCCATCTCACCTGAGGTCAGACGTTCACATTATCACAGTATTGTCTAACTGTTGTTGACCTGAAGAGTCAACAGAGTCAGTGGAGTGGAGACATAACTGGCTGTTGATGGCCTATGACTGAAGCTACCATTTTACTTATCTATATTTACCTACTAGTATGATTTCATTTTTTTTTTACATTAATTGAATTAGGTTACCTGACAATTTTCAGATGGAAATTGTTACTTTAACTTAAAAGACTACATGAATGTCTTCATAGCTCTGCTTGAAAAATGGCTCATTCATTAGTTGAGGCAAACAGTTAGCTTTGAATAAGCTGTACTTGATTCTAAACCGATTACTTTTAATTAACACTACCTACTTTGTGAGTGAGGGTGCAGACAACACAGCAAGAACTGCAGGAAATAACTAAGACTTTGTAGTTGGGTCTAAGGTGGTGTCTTGCTTACCATAAGAAGAGAGAACCACGAGACACAGCACAGCAACAAAGCGCCAGAAATAAGGCTGCATGAATCCCATCAGTCTCTTCAAAGAGGCACCGGTGTCCTCTTTGGGCTTCTCGGAGGGCGGCTTCGTGAACAGAGAGGAGACGTATCGACCCCAGGAGACCAAAAGAGATGACACATATCGACTCCAGTAGAGCCATGCCACTACTGTCACAACATAACCCTGTAACACCTGCAAAACAAATGACAGGTTTAATATTACATGAAATAAATTATTTAATGCTTCAAATGATTCTGACAAATGTTAGGATGAAAGCAAAAACATTTCTAAAATGGTGGATCTCTCGTTCTCTAAAGACTGATTTGGTTTTGGTTTCAGTCTTGTTCCTGTTCCAGACTCAATAGCTTCATTGCAAAAAAAATAATAAATATATATGTATATATATAACCATAACAAGTATTTTAATCTTGCTGTGACATGTCAAATCTTTACTTACAGCAAATGTGATACATATTTCAATAAAGTGAGATAATTTAACTTCTAAAACAAATAAATTGTTTTAAGATTTTTTTGAAAAAAGTCAGTGTCTTAATAATGCTGCTATGCTACACTACTTTGATCAAGATAATTTCACTATTTTGTCCTCAACAAGAACACTGACCAGGGGAAAATCAAGTATGTATCAAGTCAATCAACCAAACTTTTGGTTACTGTTTCACAAATTGGATCCTCTATTTCATGCCATTAAATGAATACTTTGGTTGCTGACAGAGACAAAATAAGAAATCTTAAAATAACACTTTATATAATCTGTAATTATTTTAAACTAGGCCTAAAGGTAAAAGTGGTCATCAGAAGGTTGCTTGGTCGATCCCAGTTCCAGTTATGAGCTACAGGCAGTAGGGTGGCTGGTAACAGCAGGGGAGGAAGCAATCAGATCCTTCAGTTAAGTAAAAGAAGCAATAACACACTGTGAAAATATATTAAAAGAAAAAGATCTGCATTAAAACATTTCAACAGCTAAATGTACTTAAATTACTTGTTATGCAGCAGAATGCCTGTCAGTGTTATGTTGTAAAATATTTGATTATTATTACTGACTTACTACATTTTATTGTTGGGTATTGTATTAATCTATAACTACGCGCTGTACTTTATAAACTCATCACTGACTTTGTATGTAAAATCTTAATCTGCAAAGAAAGTAGTAACTATAGCTATCAGACAAATGTAGTGGAGTAAAAAGCACAATATTTCCCTCTGAAATGTAGTAGAAGTATAAGTTAACATGAAATGGAAATACTCAGATACAGTACAAGTACCTCAAAATTGTACTTAGGGACAGTACCTGCACTTTAGCCAATTCGACATTGTCATTTTTAGGACAACCATGTTTGTTTTTCATTTCTTTTCCAAAGTTTAGTTTTTGGACAAAATAGCATTTGGGTACAAAACTTCTTAGCAGCTGAACTTGAAGTCTAGCATTTCAGACTTTTCCACCAGCACATGAACACACGCACATGGTCAGGGAGCCACAATGCATCACGGGCACTGCTCTAAATCTGTCACTAACATACCTAAAAAAGGTGCTAAGAAAAGTGCCTGCTATTGTGTCGGTGTGATCCATCCTGCCACTAACCATGGTTTCAAACACAGCAGCGTAACAACCAGCAAAACACAGCCACCCACCCTTTCCCAGGAGTGCCACCCCCACAGTTCCTCCATGGTGGACTGCCCTAGTGCCCAGAGAAGGGTGGTGTACGCCGGGAAGTGGAAGCAAAGGACCCCTAAGCTCTGTAGCCCCTTGAAGTTGCTCCACGGCAGGCTTCCAGAGTAGGTGAGGGTCAGGAGGACGAGCAGGCCAGCCCTGGTCAACGCTCCTCCCCACAGGGTGATGAACGGATGGGAGAGGAGGAGAGGTGAGAGCTGGGCCAAGCGGATGGCACGCACCGCACACACATCCAGGCACACAAAAAACAGAGGGAAGAAGTAGCTCATTTTCTGCATAATTCTCTGGCTCTGCAAACACAAGCGGCAGGGAGAGGGAGAGACACAGTCAGGTTTAACTTGTGGGTCTAACAGAAGCCCCCAAAACAGAAAACACAGATACTACCTGTGGGGAGAAACTTGTAGAATACATAGCTACATATTTAGCCTATTTACCCATTTGTAACTATATAAACTAGACCAGTAATTTGCACTTACGTGGCCTTAAATGACAGTGGTGAGAATTTACTTTCACTTTGCTGCAGATGGTTTCATTTTCATCTACACTGCTGATTTCTCTAAAACGCCAAGAGAACCCCCACCCACAGAGACACGAAAACGAATTAGCAAAGCACTCAAAAAAAAAAAAAAAGCAATAGTACGGTTAGTATTATTAAGTCACAATGTTAAGTTATGCCCCAGTCTAGCTAGCATCATTACAGTTGTTCAAAATCCAACTTACATTTACTTTCGACGATCCAAGTTTGATGTGGTGGATGTTTAATATTCGCCTGAAAACGCAAAACGACACCGACGTTTTCCCTAACAAACTAAAATAGTCGATTTAACAATTTCCAACCGGCTACCTGCTCAACACGTCGACCGAGCTCCGACTGCCAAACTGAAACCGAAAGTAACTATTTATATAGTTTTTTTTTTACAACGGAAAGTCCCCTCTGTGTCTGCCAGCGAGGGATCAATCACACTTTGCTTTAAGCGGTACCGCATTTATTCCAAGTCCTGCTTTCATAACGTTTTGTATAAACCTACGATAATGTACTTTGCATGTGACACAGTATATTGTTGACATGATCCGCCTGGTGTAAACCTGGACCGTCTCCAGACAGTCCAACAGCGACACCGTGTGCCGAGCAGCTGAAACTGCCACAGCTTTATTACCTCTGTTCCAGGAACATTATCATTATAAAGGGTAAATAATGCCAGTGGAACAAGCATTCAGATCCTTTACTTAAGTAAGAGTACTAATACCACACTGTGAAAATACTGCACTACAGGTAAAAGTTCTGCATTAAAACTCACTTTTATCTTATGGCTTTCTCTTAACTGATGGTATTGTTGTAACTATTTAAAATATTTTATCTTGTTTTATATCTTATTTTAGTTTTGGATCTTACTGACTTTTATTATTGGTTTTTTTGTAAAGCACGTTGTAACTTTGTTTTTTAAATTTTCTATATAGATAAAGTTGTTATTATTGTTATTATTATTATTACATGAGCTCAATATAAACTGAAAACTAGTGTTGATAGATTTTTTTCTCTACAAGACAGGACCACAGAATGCTGCCTGTCTTAGTTGCTATTGCATTTTAGCGATTCAGTTTCTTTTACAAATGTACAATTAATTAAACTACCAAAAAAAAAAAAAAAAACAAGTGACAGGCTCCCCGAGGGTGTGTGACCCCAGGATAGTTGCCTGCTTTGCCTGGTTGGTTGCCCGTGCCTTGTGATGTGACCCATTAAGAAAACTGAGGGAAAGAAACCGCCAGCAGAAACTTTGAACTCCCTGATAGCTTGCTTCCTTCCTTCCCCCTGCTTTCATGTTAGGAGGATGTGATGAGCAAAACTATAAATGTTCTCTTTTAAGCAGCCTGTTTGCAAGCCCCTATAAATCACTTATACTTAGAATATGTTTCCTTTTATGTATATTTTAAAAATACAATATACATTTCCACAGATTAATTGTAAAAGGAACGCATATTTTATTTATTTAGCCTATACCTCTTACAAAAAAGGGGTCACAAGGGTGTAGTAAGGGCCCTTTGTCACATTTCAAATGTAATTACACAAAATCACGATTTCCTCTGTAAACTTCTAAGATGGTTTCATTTAAATTGCTGTTTGAGGCCTAAAGACGTCAAGTTATCCATGTTACAAAAAAAGCAAAGATTAGAGAAAAAGAATAAAAACTTGTGTAGCAGAAGTTTTGTTTTTGCTTCATTCCTGCCCCATTAATCACATCAAGACCACCCTGATTTATCTTGTGACCCTTTGGAGGGGGCCTGACCCCTAGGTTTGGAACCACTGGACTAAAATACCTAACTGTGTATAAAGTAGCAGCTCCACCTCAACCAGCTAAAACAGTAAAATGCTGTAATAGGGATGCATCATCATTACCAATCTAATTATATAATATATTGTAATATGTCAGTCACAGGAGCCATTAAACTGCATAACAAGTACTTTTCCTTTAAACATTTACTGATACTTCTGTACTTTTATTTAAGCAGGATTTTGAATGCAGGACTTTTACTTGTAATGGAGTATTTTTAGATTCATGTATAGATACTTTTACTTAAGCAAAGGATCTGGATACTTCTTCCACCACTGCCGTTCCGCTGCATAATGAGTACATTTACTTTTGATACTTTAACTACATTTTGCTGATAATACTTGTGTACTTTTGCTCTGAATGCAAGACTTTTACTTGTACATTTACATTTTTTGTATTACTAAATCTGAATTCTTTCGTCCACCACTGCAAAACATTTAAATAACAAAACGTATTTCTTTTATTATTATTTTTGTTATTATTACATGTGTTGCTGTTCCTGTTGAAAGCCAGTGCGCATGCTCAGACATGGCAGCTGCCAGTAGGAATCTCCTCTTATCCGACAGTCAGGGATATTTCGCCAAATAAAACCTGAGATAACAGCTGACAGATGATGCGTTTCACCGCCAGAGCCATGACGGAGTAAACAGCCACCGGCAGCGGGGGAAACCAGTGATCTGATCTGGATGGAACCGACGGGTCTACGGGACGTTTTCAAATGCATAACACTATGTAAGCAAACGCGACAGCACGGCGTTATACGTATCGGTTCTCTTTCATAGCATTCGTTTCGTGTCTCACATTGGGAACGCCTATAGCGTGACCTCATCAGAAGCTCCTATTGCATTCTGCCAGCCAGGATTGGCTGGAACTAAGCACGTCAGTGTCAGGGAGGGTGGAGACCCTCCCCCTATAAAAAGGGTCTGACACTACGCTGCCAGTCATTCAAAAACCTCTTCTCGCTACGAGCAGAAGTTCCAAACCTTCTCTCTGGAGCCAACTGTCTTTCTGTGACCTAGCTTAACTGTCCATCGACACGAGCAAAACTCGGTCACCGGGCGCTTGGTTCACGGTCTGCTCAGTTATCCGAGAGTGACCGCTCACACTAGCCTGTCACCAAACAGTAGTCTGGGCTGCTAATTGTCGAAAGTAGCAATACTTTTGGCAGCTAGCCAAACCGAGTGGCAACACTCTACGGTAGCAATACCCCACCAAAGTAGGAATACTTTACCACACTAACGTTAGCTTTTGGCTAACAAACCATAGAGTAGCAATACTCCAGCTGTATAATCTGCCTGGAAGTCGCAACACTCCCAGTCGGTTCCCGCTATCCCCTAGCCACACCAGGTTAGCAAGAGCGCGCATACAGCATAGCTTCACAGCTAACAAACCCTGCTAGTGACCATGGCTGCCGCTCATGTGCCCACCACAGCAGATGAGAAATCACAGGCGCGAGCCTGCCCTTGCGGGAATAAAATTTCGAGCTGGGATACTCACCAGATGTGTGTGATGTGTCTTGGCCTGAAACACGCCCAAGCCGCCTTTGAGTCCACGGAGGGGTGCACACACTGTGGCCGGTTCTCCCTCAAAGTGCTCCGTCGCCGTCTGGCTCGTCAGACGAATTTGTCCGGCGGCGACCCAATTATGGCTTCTACCGCAGCAGCGGCTCTGGAGCCGATGGATCTTGTTCAGACCATGGCTGCCGACGCTGAAGCTGGACCGAGCTGGGGGGATCAGCTCGACTTCTGTGACCCGCTGTCTCAGGAATCGACCGGACCCGGCCTCGCGGCAGGTCCGCTGGATTATCTGGTTGGTGCAGCGGATGATGACTCGGACGGTGGGTCGGAACTCCTCATGACCGACGAGGATGAAGACGACGACTCTTCACTGGCACTGTCTGGCCGGGTTGCAAAACCCCAACCCTCAATGGCGGCTCCGGCGGGAACCGAGGACTCGTCTTCCCCCGTATTGGACTTGGACTTGCAGGACGTGTGCAAACGCGCGGCTGCTAAGCTCAACATCCAATGGCCTGAAGTTCAGGCCGAGGTGTCGCGGTCTCGCTATGACGGGAAAAAGCTGCCCAAAGTAAAGAGGACGGGAAAACAACTCCTGCCCATTTTCCCGGAATTACTGGAGGAATTTGCTCTCTCTTGGCGCAACAAGCCTTACAGAGAGAAGCATCCTGTGGCAGGCAGCTCCATGCTTGACTGTGAGGGGATGGAGAGCCACGGTTTCCGCAGCATTCCCCCGGTGGAGCCCGTGGTGGCAGCCCACCTCCACCCGAAAACATCCCTGTCATCACCGGGGCCTACACTCCCGTCCAAAGCGGACCGTTTTCAATCCAGCCTGACAGATAAGGCATACAAGGCAGCTGCACTGTCGGTCCGGGCACTCAATGCCACATCTCTCCTGATGGCATACCAAGCCGAGCTGGAGGAGGAGATGACGGCTTCGCCTAATCCCGCGTTGTGGGAGGAGGTGTGCATCGTCACCGACCACTGCCTCCACCTGCACAAGGTGGCGATCCAGTCACAGGGCAGGGCCATGGGGTTGATGGTCCTGCAGGAGAGAGCCCGTTGGCTGAATCTCACCACCCTGTCGACCAAGGAGAAGGAGGACCTCCTCGACACCCCCATAACACCCCAGGGTCTCTTCGGTACGGCGGTCACGTCGATGCAAAAGAGATGCGAGGAGAGAAAGAGGGAGGATGAAGCTCTGAAGCTGTGTCTGCCGAGAAGGGCGCCCGCTGCCACCCCTCCGGCCCATCGCCAATCCTTCGCCCAAGCGGTGGCGCGGCCACCTCCCACTTTCAAAATACCCAGGCTGCCCAAGCCTCAGACAGCCCCTCAAGCCCCGCCGAGAGCATCGGCTCCAAAGGGCCCGTGGCCGAAAAAGTCTTTCCCTCAGGAAGGGATGCGGTCTGACCAACCACCCCCTACCTCCTCTCATGTGGTAAGGAGGAAGAAGCGGCTGGCCTGATAGCCTCCCTGGCTGTGGTGAGCGAGGCGGTTCTGCCTCCCCCTCCGGCTTCGCTAGTTCCAGCGGCCCCGTTCACGAGCAGGTTCACAGAGCTCGGTTCTGTTCGACGCACGGACGACGGGATGTTCGACCCGGTCCAGCGCCCCGTGAAGAGAAGCAGAGACAGTGTTCAGCGGGCGGAGACCCTCAGTGGTTCCGAAGCATGTCTCATAAGCACTTCTTACTGTTACAGAGAATTAAAGTTATCCCAACTGTCGCATCCAGGCAACGTGCCGAGGGCGCAGTTAATAACGATGAAAAACAAAATAAAACCTCTGTTGCAAAACATCTTGGTCACTCATTTCCCAGAAGGAGTGACACCTCACTCGGACATAGACAACCCTGCCCTGAGTACTGAGCGAGCGGTACTGCGCTCCTATGCCACGAGAGGGAGCTCGCACTCCATGTGTGACAGACTGGCCAGTCAGTCCCCTGTCTCTGAGAGCAGCGAGCTGGTCAGAGTGCACAAACTCACAGTGGGTTTTGAGAACATTAAGCGGGGGATACAGGCTTCAATTCGCCGTAACGCCACCACTGTTCAGGGGAGTAATTCCGTCACAAGCTCTGGGCGAAGCCGCTCGTTTTCTACAGGAGGAGATTTCTTCCCTGCTAGAGAAAAGAGCGATAAGAGTTGTCCCTCCAGAGCACAGTCGGAGTGGTTTTTATTCAAGATATTTCCTGGTTCCCAAGAAGGGGGGGCGCGGCATGCGTGCAATTTTAGACCTCAGAGATCTAAACAAGCACCTCAGGAAATACAAATTCAGGATGTTAACGCACGCGTCTCTGCTGCGTTTTCTGCGCCCGGGCGATTGGTTCACGTCAATCGACCTCAAGGACGCGTATTTTCACATCCCAATATACCCACCACACAGAAAATATCTCAGATTTGCCTTCCAAGGGACGAGTTACGAGTATCTAGTCCTCCCCTTTGGTCTCTCCCTAAGCCCGAGAGTGTTTGTGAAGTGCACGGAGGCGGCCGTAGGGCCGCTCCGGATGCGAGGTGTCAGAGTAGCCACGTATATCGACGACTGGCTCATTGCGGCATCCTCCCGCCAGGGGGCGGCAAATCACACACGGTTACTCACGGAGCACTTAGTGGATCTAGGCTTCAAAATAAACCTGGAAAAAAGTGTTCTTCTTCCTTGTCAGACCATCTCCTTCATAGGTCTGTTTATAGACTCGGCTCAGGCCAGAGTGAGGCTGACAGGAGAAAGGTCGCAGGCACTCAGAGACTGTTTAGCCCTTTTTCGCAGGGGGAAATGTGTGTCTCTCAGGCTTTGCCAAAGGTTGTTAGGGCTGATGGCCTCAGCCCTGGTGGTGGTTCCTATGGGACGCTTGCACATGAAGGGAATGCAGCGTTGGGTGGCCTCTCACAGGCTAGACCCACGCCGTCATGGCTCTCACAGGGTGAGAGTCTCAGTGGCCTGCACAGCAGCACTAATCCCATGGAGAAGCGTGGGCTTCCTGACTCAGGGAGTGCCTATGGGGGTTATTTTGTGCAGGAAAGTGGTCACAACAGATGCCTCCCTATCAGGCTGGGGGGGCATATTCGAGGGGAGAGCAGTGAATGGGACCTGGGATCCTCACATGCGCTCATCTCACATAAATTACCTGGAGTTGTTAGCTGTTCATCTGTCACTGAAACATTTCCTCCCTTTTCTGAGGGGCCAACATGTGTTAGTCCGGTCAGACAACACCACGGTGGTAGCTTATGTCAACAGACAGGGGGGGCTAAGGTCCCTTCAGTTGCACATGCTGGCACACAGACTGATTGTCTGGAGCAGCAAACATTTTCTGTCCCTGAAGGCCACCCATGTGCCGGGGATACTGAACCGGGGGGCAGATCTTCTGTCCAGGGGAAACCCCCTCTATGCAGATTGGAGACTTCACCCAGGCGTGGTGAGTCTGGTTTGGGAGCGTTACGGGCGGCCGTCCGTGGACCTCTTTGCAACGAGGGAGAATACTCAGTGCCCTCTGTTTTTCTCCCTTCACGATCAGAATGCTCCTCTGGGAATAGACGCACTGGCCCACCGGTGGCCTCGGGCTCTTCTGTATGCATTCCCCCCGATAGCTCTGATCTCCCCGACCCTAGCCAGGGTGCGGGAGGAGGGCCTGTCGATGATTCTCATAGCTCCTTACTGGCCATCAAAGCACTGGCTGGCAGAGATAACCCAGCTCCTTTACCAGGAACCATGGCCTCTGCCAATACAGAGGGACCTGCTGTCTCAGGTGCGCGGAGAAATATTTCATCCCCACCCAGAGAGGCTGGCTCTGTGGGCCTGGCCCGTGAGTGGTTCAATCTGAGGACCGTGGGCCTCCCTTTGAGCGTGATTGAGACCATCCAGAATGCTAGGGCCCCCTCGACGAGGTCCCTTTATGAGAGCAAATGGTCAATCTTTGAGAAATGGTGCGCTGACTTACAAGAAGTCCCCTTTCAGTGTTCTGTGGCTGTGATCTTGGCTTTCTTACAAGACATGGTGGACAAAGGGAAGGCTTTCTCCACCGTCAAGGTGTACTTGGCAGCTATTTCTGCCTGCCATATTGGTTTTGATGGGAAGGCTGTGGGACAGCATCCCTTGGTCTGCCGCTTCATGAGGGGCGCGCGTCGTAGGCTCCCAGTTTCTAAACCACTGGCCCCATCCTGGGACCTCCCCACTGTATTGGATGCTCTTTCGGCCCCACCTTTTGAACCGCTGGAACAGGTGGACATGAAAATGGTGGCTTTAAAGACAGCTTTATTGCTGTCTCTTGCTTCAGCTAAACGTGTGGGGGAGGTTCATGCTTTTTCAGTGCACCGTGAGTGTACAAAGTTCTCTTCGGGGAATGTAAGGGTGACGTTACTACCTAACCCTGCCTTTATGCCTAAGGTGTTAGGGTCATGTTCCCCAGTTGACCTTGTGTCCTTCTATCCCCCGCCGTTCTCCTCAGATGAGCATCGGCGGTTACATATGTTGTGCCCGGTGCGGGCAATGCGCGTTTACATGGACAGGACCAAAAGCTATAGGAAAAGTGACCAGCTTTTTGTGTCTTGGGCGAAGAACCACTTGGGAAAGCCAGTCTCAAAGCAGCGGCTCTCTCACTGGATTGTGGGGGCTATTGCTTTGGCTTATAGCTCTAAGGGTTTGCAGCCACCAGAGGGGCTGCGTGCACATTCTACCAGGGGTCTCACCACCTCATGGGCCCTTTTCAGAGGGATCTCCATTCAGGAGATTTGCGCCGCAGCAAGTTGGGCCTCGCCGCACACCTTCGCCAGGTTCTACAAGCTGGATGTTACGGCTCCTCCATTGGCCCATTCGGTGCTTAGTGTGGCTAAGGCACGGTGAGGCTCATTTCGGGACAGTTGGTCCCCCGGTAACATCTGCCTAGCAATCCGGGAGTCAGTATTTTCCCAATGTGAGACACGAAACGAATGCTATGAAAGAGAACTTTAGGTTACTTGCGTAACCCCGGTTCTCTGAGTAGCATGAGTGAGTGTCTCACTAGACCACCCTCCTTGCTCATTCGTAGCGAGGAAGAGGTGAGTGTTTTTTGAATGACTGGCAGCGTAGTGTCAGACCCTTTTTATAGGGGGAGGGTCTCCACCCTCCCTGACACTGACGTGCTTAGTTCCAGCCAATCCTGGCTGGCAGAATGCAATAGGAGCTTCTGATGAGGTCACGCTATAGGCGTTCCCAATGTGAGACACTCACTCATGCTACTCAGAGAACCGGGGTTACGCAAGTAACCTAAAGTTTTGTGCTGGTCGGAGCAAACTTCCTCCCACGATTCCAAGTACAGTAATGTTTTCATGATCAGAGGAATAAGAAAGTCATGAGAACTTAACTTCCTTTTCAGTAGTGTGCAAACTTGTTCCACCATTTGGTTTAAATGAAACTTGCAAACATGACTTCAAAATGCTGGTTACTGCTTTCTGTCAGGGGTGGAATTAAATGATTGTGGATAATACCCTGGGCTAGTAGGATGAACTTATGTGGGTTAGAACCACTTTTGTACTTACCACATCAATTATCTTTTTGCGAGCACTGCTGTTCTTATGAGATTTTGAAAAGTTACATTCATCTGAAGAATACGCTATGGCAAGAGTGGTGAGTGTCTTCTTTGGCTATAAGGGGCAGCTACAGTGATGCAACACGGCTAGGTTAATATGTTGATATGCTCCATGTTAGAAGCACTACAATTTCCTTAAAGGAATAATTTGACATTTTGGGAAATACGCTTATTCGCTGTCTTACCAAGAGTTAAATTAAATACGAGAGATAATACCGAGATAAAATTAATATCACTCAAATATATTAAATATGAAGCTACCGATAGCAGCTGGTTAGCTTAGCTTAGCATAAAGACTGAATGTAGGGGGAAACAGCTAGCGTAGCTCTGTCGAAAGGTAACAAAATCTGCCTACCAGCACCTCTAAAGCTCACTAATTAACACTCTTGTTTAGTCCATAAAAAAAAAGAAACAGTTTCTCCCTGTTTTCAGTCTTTATCCTAAGTTTAGCTAACTGCCTGCCTTCCTGGCTGTAGCTTCATATTGAGGGACAGATATGAGAGTGGTATCGATCACTTTCTGCAAGAAAGCGAATAAGGACATTTACCAAAATGTTTAACTATTTCGTTAACTCAAGGTTAGTGAAGGTCAGTTAAGGTGCCACTAAAATTATAATTTTACAGTCACCAAATGAGCTAATTTTCACTAGTCTTCATTTTCACTGTTTGTGTGCATGTTCTTAAAAAACATAATTCCTGTGGTTATTTTAGCACTTATTCTAACCAACGACTACAACGCTGACTAATTTGTCCTTTCTGGTTGAAGGTGAGCTGCCACCCACATGCCGTCTAAACCTGTGTTATGCAGCAGTGTTGGCTAATGATAGGGTAACGGGCCATTACGTGATCTAAAATCTGTTTTGCTCTTGTCAGTAACCAAGGACATTGGCAGCTCTGTGATGCAGAGCATGTATTTTAAGGCTTTGATTTGTTTTAAAGCCTTAATATTAGGCTTTTTAACCTTTAACCTTCAGGGCTGAAATGTGTTGCAACACCAGTTGCCGTGCGTGATCGCCCTCCTTTTTAATTAGGCCTTGAGCAAGTTCATAACAACAGTTCTTGACAACTCATTGGAACTGATCCTAAAATCCAGTAGATATTTTATATTTATTTTGTGCTGTGAATCAGTAAAAATGACATACACATGTTATACTTACATGCACATCTAAACATTCTAAAAAAATATTAAAAGTCACGTAATTTTTAGTTGCACATCATAGTGCAACTAAAAATTTACCTAAAATCGAAATGGTCGTATAATTCCTGCTCTTGGGTTGATTCATTTATTGATTAGCAACAAAGAGCAGCTGTCAGCTCAGCTGTAGTTTCAGATAAAAAGAAATAGTGCATTTGATTTAATTTTCAGCCAGCCCCGACCTTGGCAAACCTCACTTGGCCTCAACATGGAAAGCTGCCCAGAGCTGCTGTGGTCTCTCCAAAGTTCCAGTGGTGTGAGTGAGCACCGTTAATAGACATACCCACCCTAACCACCAGTGGAGAAATGAACGTTTCAATTACAGCACGGTGCACTGCTAATAGCACTTGGACTGCGTGTCCAGCTGGATTCCATTTGTTGCCGCGCTGGGAGATCACCGGCGAAGATGTCACGAGCGCTCGGCAATGAGCGTGCCTTGGCGGGGAACGAGGAGCAACTCTGGCAGTTGTGATTCATGTTCTGATTGACAACTTGGTTTTTTCTTCCACTTCGGGATGGCCTGTGGTCATACTGTACTCACTTTAAGCATCATGAGCCTAATGTCTGTTTTATGTCTCCCCTGGATGGGCATCCAGACTCAGAGGCTGCCATTATGATGATTACACTCATCTTATCCACTGCACTGCAGGCCAGGATGCACAGTTTATAACCACTTATATATTAGCTGCTTAACTTTTCTTATTATTGCAGCCACATTAAGACAGAGTGTACCTTTCTGAAAATACATGTATCGGCATATACTGGATAATAAACAATGTAGATGAACGAGAGGGTGGAGGATGAAATGCAACAAAGGTCCCCACTTATTAATGGGCAAAAAAAGGGCAAACATGCTGATTAGGTGACCAGGAATAAATTACCCTTAAATTGCCCACAACTATATATGTGAATGTGACTGTGTGTGTGATAGATGTAATGTAAATTGAAGTCCTAGCCAAGCTTTAAAAAAAATCTCAGATGCTATCTCTCTCCGGTCACTGAACACACGAGATGATTGTTGATTGACAGCACAGTGACCAAACAGAGTTCAGTGTGTCTGTGTGCCACCATCACTCAGCTGTGTGGTATTCAGACATAGTTGTCTCACAACTGTTCAAACAGATACATTATTCCACATGTCAACACACTGAAGGAGCCCAGCCCATACACACACTTGCTGTATACGTTACACATTTGTGTACATTACACAGTGACTCAATAATACATGTAAGCTGTGTTTCTCAGCCTGTGTAACGTGCAGCTATGAATAAATGGATTTATTGGATGTGTACAACAACAATGGTTATTTACACTTGGGCTGAGCAATGACTTGTGATTTTTTAAAAAAAACTAAACTACTATCTTGTTTATGTACAGTACATGTCTTTAGTTTTGCCAGAGTTTTATTTGATCTTCCCACTTTGGAAATTAACAGCACTTTTAGGGCCCTAAAACTCATTACTAAAAACAACAATAGGCATACTTATTATCATGATAAAATCAGTGGAAATGCAGCTTTTTACAGCAGACATTTTGACAGGAAAAGCACAGGGGTAACTAATAAAATAAATGATGGTTCAGTTCCATTAAGTGTCCCCGTAAGCCATGCCAGCGAGCCAGCATGTGCAATACCAGGTCCATCTCTCCTAAATGGAACAGAGCCATTAATGTTATTAATCATTAATGTTATTAATGATGCTTACCCGTGCTTTTCCAGCTACGACATCTCAATATTACTGCCATGAAAATGGTATAAACATTTTCTTGCAGATCTGTTTGGAATGTCATCAAAATGGTGATCGATTCAGGTTAAAGGTGTACTCCCATCATTTAGTTTTGCACTTCCATAAAGCTGGGGAGACTCAGAAGAGACAGATTAAAAATGAATGGCCAAAATCAGTCCAGCAGAGGCTGAGATATCTTGACTTCAGTCCCTAGTATTGGTCAAGTTAAAAAAACGCTGGATCCTACATTTCCCATAATGCAACTTGATAACACCACAATAACCCCTGATGATGTTATCAGTTAATTGACTTATATTAAAGCGGCTATAATTAGTATTTTTAGATTAACAATGGATCACATGACTACTTGTATGTTTTAGGGGTCGCTTGTAGTGACGAACCCACAGAGAATTATCACCCAACTCTGCAGTTTCCCTCAACTCTACAGAGTGATTTAATGTCTTTCAGCTCATTGTTTTGGTTTACCAGCCCACAACTGTACTGTTTTGGTTCCATGTTAGCACTCTCATAGCACTGCTTTCGGCTGCAGCAGGCAACTGTTTTCAGCAAAAAAGCACTGATAAACCCACTGTACACTACTTGCCCAGCACCAACTGGCAGACAAACAAAGTTAGCGACTAGCTGGTGAACATAGTGGAGCATTTAGCAGCTAAAGAGTCAGATATTTCCCTCAGGAGTTGGTGGAAAGCAAAAAAGAGCTAAAAGGAGAGTGAAAATTGTACTTTAATTTACCAGGTGACCAGAAACACAACTCCAAATAAATGCTAATGTTGCTTCTTATCTGCGGGATGTGTAAAAGAAACTGGCAAATGTTTGCTAACAAGTTCACAGCTTGTTTCCGCTGCCCCCCAATGGCCAAAAAAAAAAAAAATCAGTAATTGCAGGTTTAAATAAAGGGCAAATATCAAATATCAAAATAGTTTTCTAATCCTTTCCATTTGCTGGAAGTCAAAGACGAGGCTGTTTAAACTGAGAAGATTTTCAGTACCTCGCTCTCTCTCTCTGTCAGCTCTACTTCCCTTGTCTCCTTAAAGTGCTGCACTGACAGGTCCAGAGTCCCTGGATACTGTTGGTCCAGTGTGACACAGTGGCCTGATTCCTTCACAGTGAATGTAATAAGGTGTTCTGAGTTACTGTCCTGCAGATGAATGGACAGACAGACTGGGAATTAGACAGAAATCATTTCAACCACCATGTTAAAAGTGATGAAGTATGCTGAAACGTATCAGTAAAGCACAACATGTTTTGCAAAGGTCACACTTTCAAATTTAATGTAAAAACATAAAAAATAAAAAACTTTTTTTTTGGGGGGGGGGGGTAGCATTGTGGCTTTGCATGTATAGGAGGGTCTATTCTGTTGATTGCAACATGTAGGAGGTCATGGTCAAATCAACTCTTATTCTCACAGCACACATTTTGCATCACATTTTCACATGTTGTTTCACATCACTAGTTCCTGACAACAGCCTTTTCAGACTGGTTGATGAGTAGAATGGTTCATGTCAGCGGTTCTACAGCAACCATGAGTTCTCTGTGTTTAATTTAGCAGGACTGTGTCAGTGTGAGAGCGTGCACTCACATACACAAGTTTATATTAGCAGAGGCCTTTGCGGTTTGTTCAGTGAGGGTGAAAAAAAAACTTTTTTTTTTTCCACAGGCAGCGTGATTATTTTTACTTTTTCGGAGAAACCTTTTAGACGTTGGGAGGCCCCTCCCTCACCTCTACAGTCCCTCCTCCACCTTCTCCTCCTCTCATAGTGAGTTACCCACATGCCTATGATGGCGCTTGTGGCAAAAACAAAAAAAATAAAAGAAGAAATTGGGGAGGGGATAGGAGGGAGAGCCAGGGAGAGGGCGGTAAGGGAAACAGAGCTGATTATCCAAATACAGTCATTAAAGGGGAAATGTGTTTTTCAAGCTGTCAAGATGATTAATGGGCGAGAGCAAATCCTCACAAATGCTCTTGTTTAGTCTAACTGGCAGACACGATCCTGCCCATTGATTTATGGCAGGCCTGCTGTGTGAGACCATAGTGAGGTTAGAGGGTGTGTGTGTGTGTGTGTGTGCAAGTTTGTGTGTGCATGCATTCATGCTTGATTGTATGCATGTGTATGGACGCCTGCTTGTGCGAGCGCATGTGCGTGCTCATGTTAAACTGCAGGTTTTCTGTGCACATGCATGTATGCATATGTGTGGTGGCGCAGAAGGGGGAAGGAGCGTGTTGGTCCACATGACCAGAGGAGTCTAGGAGGGATCAGGCAACAGAGGAGAGCAGTGAGTGAATTCTCCTCATCGGCTTTCACCCTCTGCTCTGACAAATCAGCTACACAAACCAGAGAAGGTTAGCGGAGCCCTGAATTATTTTATGGCTCCATGATTGAACATCAACAACAGGATCGATGTTCCATCCAGAATGAATCAAACAGCTGTCCAGAGGTACTTAGGCTTTCATCTGTCACTTGCCAATATCCCTCCTCACAGATGAGATTGGAACAGAATAAGCAATATTTCTCTCATTGCTCAACTGTAATGTTTATCTGGCCTGTAACATTACCTAACAACACCTCCTTATAGGGCAAGGCAATCGTCAGTTAGAATATAATAAACAGCATTGTGTTGTGACATGTTTTTAAGTGAGCACCATGTCTTAAAGGAATAGTTTGGAATTTAGGGAAATACATTTGCTTTCTTGCTGAGAGGTAGATGAGTAGATCGATACCACTTTCATACGTTTGTGCTAAATATGAAGCCACAGCCAGCAGCCGATTAGCTTAGTTCAGCAAGAAGACTCAAATGACAAAAGGTCAACGAACAGAAAAACTGTTTTCTAGGAATTAATACATTTAATTTATTGGAATAATATCTTGCCAAACAGAACCACAGACCCGCCTACAGAACTGAAACTTCATCAACAATTCAACGAAAAACACATCACAGGATCTGCACACTGTCTGACAGCTGATCTCAGAGAAATGAAGAACACTGAGCACCAGACATTACATCACTATTACTGCGAATTCATTTTCCTGGTTCCTCAGGTGAGCTGGTGTTACTT
This sequence comes from Macquaria australasica, assembly GCA_005408345.1. Lineage (NCBI taxonomy): Eukaryota > Metazoa > Chordata > Actinopteri > Centrarchiformes > Percichthyidae > Macquaria > Macquaria australasica. The sequence goes on along the minus strand of SEMN01000213.1, from coordinate 113,062 downwards.
TTCACTACTAAAGTATGGTCTGTGCAGAAAGTGTGTCGAATGTATTTTTAATTAATAAATTGTAAAAAAAAAAAAAAAAAGGAAAAAAAAGAAAAGAAAAATACAAGCCATCTATCTGCATGGATATGTGCACATTCACAAAACCCATATGTTCGGTTTTTATTTTCCTTTTCCTTTCTGTATCCTCTTTCTACTTGCTGCTGCCACAACCCAGATTCTCCACAGCCATACTGAAGTTTCATCTTATTGCATTTGAATAAATGGGGCCTTCAAGGGATTTTAAAACAAACTCCATGAATTTATTGCAAATACTTATTGACCCTGCTCTGATGGAGAGTCCCAGTGCAATTGTCCCCAGAAGGTGAATACATCACTGCGGAGCGGTCCAGTCCAGCACTCCTGGCTGGTCCAGATGGATGGCTAGCAGCTGTTGGCCCCACAACCTCTTCTCTCAGCACAACCATTAGGCCTATCTGTCTGCAATTTCCTCATTCTTCCTCGGTTCCCTCTGAAGTCCACTCTGATTGCTTTCCCACACCCCCACAGCTCAGCACAGCACCACACTGTACGTACACTGTAGCATCGTTTGGCCTGAGCAGACCCAGGCACATTCACTGGACCAATTACCCTGTCCACCCACACATGCATGCACACACAGGCACGCATGCACACACACACACACACACACACACACACACACACACACACACACACACACACACACACACGTCCTCTAATATATTTCACAATAAAGCAAAAGCATGCGGACACCCATAAGGAAGATGTTAAAGGGAGATTTCTGCAACCAGGGGAAGATTAATGTAGCGCCGCAGAGAGAAAGGCCAGTTGTGTAACTTTGTGCTGGAACCTCCTCTGGGACTCTGCAGCACTGTGAAGAGCAGGACATCCTAAACTCTCAAACAGTAATGGTAACAGATGATACTGAGAAAAGAAAATGAGAGGAGAGGTGAATGAGAGTGGGCATCCAAACCTTTAATGTTAAATCATGACTTATTGGTGTCATGACATTCATCTAGAGCCAACAGGATGTAACAGACTGGATGAATTTCTCACTTTACTTTAAAGTTGCTGTAATCAATATTTGTATAATAAAAAGGAATCAAATGATTACGTGTAATGTGAAATGCATTGCTCGTAGTGACAAACCAACAGAAGTTGCAACAGTTCCTCTCAGCTCTGGGGAGTTTTATAGCGTCAAATCAAATCAGTGCTTTGGTTTTCTGGCCCATAGCTCAGCTGTTCCGGTTCACCCTTACCATCATTTTCGACCAGAGTAGGCAGCCGCTTTCAGGCAAAAAGGTCTAAAAACCCACTGTACACTACCTGCTCAGCACCAAACTGCAGACAGACAAAGATAGCGACTAGCTTGTGAACATAACAGAGCATTTAGCAGCAAATGAGCCAGATATTTCCCTCAGGAGTTGATGGAGACCAAAAACAGAGCTACAAGGAGAGTAAATATTGGACTTAAATTTGTCAGGGGGCCAAAAACACAAATCCAAATGAATGATAATGTTGGTCCATGCCTGCTGGATGTCTAAGCACTGTTTGCTAGCAAGTTCGCCATTTCGACTTAAAAGGTACAGTATGTCAATGTTGTGTTCACAACTTGTTTCCTCTGCCCTCAAGTGCCCAGAAAATCTGTTCTTGCAGTTTTAAACATATTGGTTTATAATGTTGCTTTTGGGAATGTATTAGCAATGCACCTTAGCTGATATTGGACTCACAAAAGCATTTACCCTCCAGCTCATTTGGGGGCTAACACAAATGTTTGTGCCATTCAGATTTTCGACTATATATTTCTGGTTTTTAAGACATTTTGAAGACTGACACATCAGAGAGAGGGTTAAAAGCAACTGGGGTTTATATCCAAACCTCAACAAAAATTCTATGCTTAAATCAGAGCCAAGCCTTTAGGTAGCATTTAGCCAGCTGAAACACAAGTGAAACCAAAAATGGCTAACAACGTTGATGTTATATTGCTGGTAACTGTCACCAAGATTTGTGCACCTAAGCCTTGCTCAAGGTAGAGCAATTACGTGCAAAATCCAACCCAGGCTGACCCCGAGTCTGCTAGATCAAGCCTGTTGGGTATGAGTACAAGTATGCAGCACTGGAATGGAGGAGGAGTGTGGGAGCTTGGAGGGGGAGTCCAACAAAATCTGAGGCATGTAGCCCAGCTGTGAGCTCATTCTCTGTGTATGTATATGTACACACACACACACACACACTGTACATATTCACTTAATGTGTGTGTACATGTGCAGTTGGGTTTATTCCAGTTGCAAGCTCAGCACCAGTACACCCCCAAGCCTCATAGTGACATGTGTGTGTATAGAAATATATACGTGTGTGTGTGTGTGTGTGTTCATGTGTCAACGACCAATGATTAATGACCCACAGCTCTGCTTTCTTCAACTTCCTTCCACTCCAGTCATGTCACACACATCATCGCGCGTCACCATAATGGACGCTGGCAGACGGCTGTAACTGCTCCTGCTCGGCCTCGTGGATACAAACAGACCATAACATCCTCCACATGCAAATACACTCATATATTTACATTTAAAGCTTGCATGTCAGTAGCCCCATAATGTGACATCAGTAAACTGTGTCCCCCTTTGACCTGAAAGTCAGCTTTGTGGTGGTCCAGATTTTTCTGGAGTCACTGACTGGAGTTTTGTTTTAAGAGACATTTTAATGTCCCCCTTCAAAGTGATGAAAGTTGACATTACATTTGTCAAAGTAAGTGCTTAGGTGCTCAGTATTGTCCATACTTGAGGTGGGTGAATTTCATTTAGATAAAGAAAGTGAAGCTACACCAGCATCTTAAAGGAACAGTTCGACATTTTGGGAAATACACTTATTTGCTTTTGTAACACCGAACTCTTGCAGTATTACTTAGATCTTAGTTCCTTTCTCGTCTGTTCTGACAACTGTTCAGAACACCACCGGAGTCGAAAATAGGCTTTTATGGAGCTTTATGTAGGCTAACGTTCTTCTCAACTTACATGCAAATTGTCAGGTTAGCAACAGCAACAACTATTTTTCTGCCTGAACTCCTCTTCAGTTTTTTTTGACGGCAAGCAACTTACGTCAATGTTAAAGAGAATACGTCCCCCAACAACAGAAGATCAATAACACTCTCATATCTGCCCGTTAAAGTGGATATAATCCGCTAATATGTCAATACTGTGTTCACAACTGGTTTCAGCTTCCCCCACGTGGCCAAAGAATCCATTTTTGCAATTTTAAATATGAAGCTACAGCCAAAAGCTGGTTAGCTTAGCTTAGCATAAAGACTGGATAATAGCCTGGCTCTGTCCAGAGGTAAAAAAATCTGTCTACCACAACCTCTAAAGCTCACTGATTACCACATTATATCTTGTTTTTTGTGATCTGCACAAAATCCGAAGTGTAAAAATGACATGTTGTGGTTTTACGGATGCTTTTGTGTTGGATTTTTTTCTTGGCCAGGATCAACCTTCCAGTCTTTATGCTAAGCTAAGCTAATCGCCTGCTGACTCTAGCTGCATGCACAAATTTGGCAATGAGACTGGTATCGATCTTCTCATCTTACTCTTGGCAAGAGAGTGTATGAGCGGATTTCCCAAAATGTTGACTATTTCTTGAACAAGAGAACGGATCAGTTCTCAGAAATTTATAGGTTGAGCTGATATGGACGCATTTTTTAGGCTTTCAGTTACCCACTGATAATTCAACAATAGATACATTTCAATTCCTAGTTTGCAACCAAGGAATATTAGACAGCTAGGATGAGACCTACAAGACAATCGTATATGTAACAATATATCCGTACTATGGCCAAGTATGCTTCAGAAATGTTAGAAAAGCCAAGAATAAGGAGGAAGAACAAAACTACATATGCACATGCACAGACAGACGCAGTGAACACATCTCATCCATCAAAGAATCCATCACAGATTTTCCCAAACCCGTCCTGTCAAACACACTTTTGTAGGCTATGGGACGCCAAAAAAATTAAAAACTGCTGCTAAAGGCAAGTGTGTGTTCGTGTGAGCACATGTGTCCAGGACTGTCTGCTGACATGCTGCAATGTGCTGTAAGTGTGTGTAAAAGAGAGGGAGAGAGATGGATAAGAGAGAGAGAGAAAGAGAAACAAAGGGAGTGGTGACAAAGAAAGAGAAGAAAGAGAGCGGGAATGGAAGATAAAGAAAGAAAAGAATGAGCAGTGGAGAAAGAGGGAGAGAAGAGAAAGAAAAGGGAACAGCAGAGAGACAGAAACCAAGCAAGTCTTGCATGTGTGTTGGTTCCCAGCCCTGTCAGGGCCCTGTCAGCCTGTGATTTATGGCACCGAGACTGGGAGCAGTCTTCGCTGCCAGCTCAGTATTGTTACAACTGACAGCTAATGAGGCCGGACGGGCTTTCAAGCACAGCACTTAACAGAGGCCTCCATCTTCACGAGTCACGAGCTCTCCTTTTTCTTTTCTCCCCTCTCTTTCTCTCTCCCATTTATTTCTTCTTCCAGGGTGGCAACAGTGTGGCGAGCTACCACGGGATTTCTGGGGGTGCGGAGAGAAAATAAGGCAGGCCGACAGAGATATATGGGCGACACTCTGTTACTGCCGCACTTCCACTCTCTTTCTCCTGCATGCTATTAAGCCAGAGGCTCAGCTCATATATATGAGGGAGAGAGGGTGAAATACACAAAGGGAGACATCCAGCCTCTACACTGCACTATACTTCTCTTCTCAAACCAAAATATTCCACTCTTTCTACAATTACCCTGTCATGTTTTCAGTCTCAGTCTATCTGTGATTATGTGAGTGTGATCTGTGTGAAGGTACCTGAACTTTATAGCCTTGGCTGTGGCATGTTTTACCTTCAACACCCCTGGACCTGGACTGCTTGGACCCCGTTCTATAATCACTACCAGAGTCTCTGGTAGAGCTGCCCTTCCTCCCTCCCCTCCACCTCCTCCCTCGGCCCCTGGTTTCTTGTCAGTCGTGATTAATGGCACTAGGGCCCCGGCACGGCTTACGCTGCCAGTTCCAGCGATGTTCCCTTGATACTTAATGAACTCTGACAAACTTCTTTTCCCTTGCTCTGTTGTTCCTTTTCCCCTCCACCACCCCGCCCCTCCCTGTTTAAAATGCACGGCACAGAGCTGCCACTGCAGCACCTTGGGGTTAGCTCTGGTCCTTTGTAAATTTCTCAAGAGTCCAACGTCTAAAAATAAAGTGCCACAGCCATTTTAGTGTCAAGACCCTTAGTTGTGTATCACTTCCAGTGGCTTGTTGCTGATTGAAGATGAAATAGACTTTTTTAGTTTTTCAGTGATTGCTCTTTGTAATTAATAGATTGTAGCCCAAATATTCTTTTATAAACGTCAGACTTTCTGTTTTTGGCTTTTGCCAACAGCCAAACGTATTCACTGCAAATTATGAAAAATAAAATAAACATCTGCTGCAAGATAGCAGTGAAAGTCTCTAAAATTCTAAAACGTTAAAATCGTGGCAGAGCAAGGTAGGAGGATAATGCAGCCTTCTCCACAGTTTTCTCATGAAAATTAAGCAGTGCATCTCTGATGGTCTCTGTCGCCATCTGCTGTTCACATTAGGAAAGTGGGTGAAACACCTAACTCATCAACTTCCACATCTTTACTGAAAGATAAGAAACAAGTTACAGTTTTTACAATTGCTTTCACAATAAAATTCAAAATAACACACAGTTAGTGAAACCTGAAACTTCAGAGGCAAAACCTCAGCCCAGATCTGCACAACTATAAGCACATTCTCACACTTTTTGCAAAACACTACATGCACTTCTCTACATTAGATACAGAAATCTAACATGATGTCATTTTTTGCCATTTCAAGGCACTGCCTTTCAGAATACCACACCTATAACCAATTGATCAAACACAGCAGTCAGGTGTACAGACACTTAGGTGCTTAATTGTAAACTCACCAATCAGGAGAAAGCACTATAAAAACCTGTCTTCAACAAAAATGGAAGGCAACGTTGCAGGAAGAGAGAGAGGGATACATTGTCATCTGGGACAATCTATCTTTCCTATCTATCTGCTCTGGTCCAAAACTGGTTTCATCAGCATAAAAAACCCCATTGAGGAGTTTTTCTTTTCAGCATGGTGGTGGGAGGTTTACAATCTCCATGTCAGGATACATCTCATTCAAGCCATGGAGGAGGCCTGCGACCAAACTGATGCAGGATCTGTGCAAGGATGGATTTACCATTCAAGAAAATTCTTCCCTCACTGTCTTGTGAGAGAGGACACAGCCTGTGATGTGGATGAATTGCTATGGCCAGATCCAGCTAGGCAAAGAGATGATGCTTAGGTTGTTGTTTTTGTAACGTAATTGATCTTTTCTTTTTGTCTCCACAAATGGTTTTGCTGTGTTTATGTACTATATTCCATTTCAAATATGTTGTGTTCTGATTTTCAGTGCAAAATGCAGCTTTTGGAAATGCATGGATGCATTGATTGATTATACAATGTGGAGAGAAAGTGTGCAGTACTGGTCGTGTGTATTTGTCAATATATTCATGTACTTTACTCTAACAATATCTCTGAAAAAATCAAACCAAGACTATATCATTAGAAAAGCAGAAATGTTAAAAGTGTTTTAGAGTGAGCACAGCAGTGTGAAACTAGTTCAAACAGAATCAGACCATGTGAACCATGTGTGTGCCATACAGCGACAAAATTAGCTCTGTTTTCAAAATTGTGCTTAAGAAATCGTAAAAAACTGTAATAACATTGAGGTCAAGGACATGCATGATACTTTCAAATACAAACAAAAATGAAATAAACAAGAGAAAATGACTAAATTAAGCATTTTTTAAAAACTTTTGTCATCACAGTTTTCAGTGTTGGAATTTACAATTGCAAGTCTCATTACAGTTTTTGCCGATTGCTTACACACTGAAAGTGAATGCTTAGACAAAAGCACCAAAACCTTTAACTTTTGTAACCATGCCTTAAACAAAGGCATCAAAAGTACAAACACATTTTCTGCTTTGCACTACACGCTGTTTGTTACATTAGACACTTTGTTCAAGAATGAAATCTCTTGCAATGATTGGGAAAATGCTTTTATTCAAAATGCAAAACATACCTGAAATTGGCACACACACACACACACACACACACACACACACACACACAAAAACACAAAAACACTAAATGAACACTAATCACTCTGAGCCTTAGCACTTCAAACAGACCTTAGGTAAGCTTTGCAAATGAAAGTGAAAGGAAGAGGAAGAGAGAGACTAGGAGGAGGAGGACAAGAACAATGAAGGGGACCAGTCAATAGATGGAAACATATTTCTGATATTGTATTGATTACTGTACTATAATTCTCCTTTCATTTGTGTGTTGTTGTTGTAAAAATCTGCAATGGCAAAAAAACAAGCTGAATATATTTTTGTCTGAAGCCTTTCTATTTTTGTGTTCACTGAAGTGTGAGTAGATGTGCAGTACTGAAACAATGTTTCACAGAAGCCTGTATGAGAAAATGAAAAAGGTATACCAAGTACTAAAGACAGCAGTGTTTTGTATAAAGCACATCAGTGTGTTGTTGCTGCTTTGAAAGAATAATTCACACGCTGCATGTGTGTATCATTTTGTTGCAAAAATGCCATTTTGAAAAAGGATTGTTGATTGCAGAGTTTCATTTTGACATAGAAGTGAGATGTTTGTAGAAGTGTTGTATCTTATTTGGCTTGTGTGTAGAGTTTTGACATGATGAGCCAAATTCCACAACAAGTGTGTAAACAATCAGCAAAAGTCAAGTTAAGGAAACCAGAAACAACAACAAACATTTGCAACAAAAACCACCAATTTGCAGAAGGGCTATGATCAGCTTCAAGGAGTGTTGGAAAAGGGGAAGAACAGGAATACATGAATGACACTTTGGAGGAAATTTCAGGCTTACCATTGGGTGATATAACTAAACCCAAGAGTATGTCCTTTATTATTATTATTATTATTATTATTATTATGCCTTTATTAGACAGAACCAGCAGAGAGATGACAGGAAATGAGAGAGAGCGCGATATGCAACAAAGATCCCCAGCTGGACTCAAACCAGGGACAGTGCTGTTCATGGTCAGCGCCTTAACCCTTAAGCCACAGGGGTGCCCCAAGATTGTGTATCCTTAACCTTGTCAAACAAAGTATGCTGTTTTCTTTTTATGGGAAGTACAAAAAATGTGCATTATGACAAATGAATGGAACACTTCACACTTGTAAAGACCATCTGTGTGCAGGGGCCTCTGTTGGCTTCTGGTCCTAACCAGCTGCTTAGTTTGCATATGCCTTGGGACAGATCTAATTTGGTTTGCAGTTTATGCATACTGTGGGCTACAGAATTTCTTTAGAATTGTTTGTTGCATAGTCACTGTTGTATGAGCCTTTGCTATGTCACGTGCAGCTGGTACAGTACTCTCACGTTAAAAAGGTCCAACCCAGCCTGGGCCATGTCGTGGAAATCCAGCAGTGCATTTCTGTGTGTGGAGTTTGCACATTTGTCCCATGTTGCTGTGGGTTTCCTCTGGTCCATACAGGCTAGGTGAACTGGGAAGTCTAAATTGCTCCTGTTTTGTAAGTACTGTAAATAGTTGATTATATTTCAAATGAACAAGTTAATCATATTTGCCCCCGGCCAACAGTACTCCCTAACGAGCATATTATGAATGGGAATCTGGTCGACTCACTCTAGCAGTGTACACACGAACGTGAAGAACCGCCCACGAGGGGGCGCTAATGAAGCAATTTGGATGCCGAACAGTCAACTCCACCGAAGAAGAAGAAGGCGGAGAAGGTAGCAGGTGCCTGTGCCTGCTTCTTGTCTGTTGCTGGTGGTGTCCTGTCGGACGAAATTACAGGTAAGACCCGCCGAGCAAGTGGAACATGTGTTACTATCTATTTAAACAAAGTATCTGGTATCCACGGTCTTGTTGAATATGTCAAAAGGATATAAGACGTGCTGATATTGTTTGCTAACTTGTAACTTAACGTTAGCAAAGGTCCACCAACATTTGGCCTCGTGTTGTGCTTTTACGCTAACAGTAAAGTGTAGCTAACACAGCTAGGTTGTGACTTCTAGGTAAGCTAACGCCAAACCGGTTTGCTATTTGAAGAGGCTCCTTTTGTTGAGGCAGCAATAATATTGTAACTTGCATTATGCTATCACAGCTAGCTCCGAAGCGCTCGAAACCAGATTCGGTTGAAATGTTAGGATATTTTAAGTTGACTTTCTAATACTTTATACATAGCTGTCATAATTTGATTACTTTACGACTGTATACAAATCTTTAGATTCACTTTTCCCATTCGGCATATACGGGTTACCTAAAATTGTGTTTATTTTTATAAAGCGTCAAGTTTGAACTTTGATCTTCTAAGGCTGTAGTCGTTTCCGTGAAGCAGAGGAAGTCCACCACTTTTCGAAAACTTTGTTACTCAGACAGGTTCTGTTTGGTCGATCGTTTAACGTTATATATAAGACCCTTTCTATTCGTGCAAGATGTTAAAACACGGTTGTAACAGCTTTGTGCCTTTGCAACTGTACCGTTACCAAATCTCCGAGTGTGCCCTTCCTTTCGTTTTGTCCATTCGGGGTGTCAGTGCAGCTACACACCTTTTTTACACATTATCAAACGTGTAACGGTCGGGGTTTACAGTTCCTGTTGCAGATCAGTCGATTCTAAGTTAAAATGTCACTTTATTGTATCTTTGTTTATTTCCATTGACATTTAGAAGCGATTCCCAAGAAAAACATGACCAGCATTGAAACAGAAGACATCTTACAAAGAACAAAATACCAAAACAAACAAAAATACCAAATTCAAGACAGGAAAATGTATATGTAGTAGGATCTAACATACAAAAGGAAACTGTAAACACTGCTGTATAAACACAATGACTGTGAGACCAGTGTTGAGCCAGCAGGGTCACCAGATTATATCTTTGCAAATCCTTTCAAACCAAAGCCGAGACGGCTCCTCGTCCAACTCTTTAAAATAGCTAACATAAACGTTATCATACATAAGCAAATGTAGATACTGTTGTAGAATGTACTGGCAGATTTATTTTATGTATGACGAGAGGTTACAACATTTATGCACTTGAGCCTCAATCCTCTTTCAAGTGTGACAAGGTCAGAGTCCCAGCTGATGCCTTGCTAAGCCTGAGCTGAGAGGAGATAAACTAGCTGCTGACTGCCATGCTGACTGGCTGGATAAACACAGTTTATTAGTACTTGTAGTTGGGAGCATTTGACATTGCATAAACACCAAAAGAGAAACTCTGTTCCCATTTGCTCATTTTCACATGCTGTCTTCTCTTGTCTGCCTGCCAGGATGGCACAGTGGGGTGCCATATTCTCAATAATTGTTGCTCTTGGAGGAGCAGCGCTCTTGGCCTCCGTGCATAAGATCGATGAGGGACACACTGGTGTTTACTACAGGTGAGACTGCAGCACACATGGTTGTTTTTTATTTTGCGCCTGAGACATTAGTGTTAAACTGCTCTGTTGTAAAACTGAGACTATAAAGAAGAGAGCATCTGCTTCAAAGGTTTTTGCCGTAAGCAACTTAGCTGTTCAACCATGAGTGAGTACTGTAAATACCTGGGCATTAAGATTGCCAAAAAAGCCACCTCTGGTTCTGTGCCTGTGCACCTTCTTAGGTGCAGAGTATTTAAAGTCTTTGAATGTGTGTGCAGACATGCAGTAAATATCAGAGATTTCATAACAAACAAGATCAAATCAGCTGTTACCTGCATCAGTGGGGCTCTTTAAAACAAATAATGAGCTGTAACTGACTAAGACTGTGGTGTCTTACGGGTCATGGTAGTGTCAGCCAAGAGCAAAGATGGATTCTTTATCATGAGAAGAAATTTCTCTGGGAAAATTCTTATCTTTAACCCTGATAAATGAGTGGCCCGAGTATGTGGGACTGTAAGGATGGATATCTGCACTTGCCATCACCAGTAGAAGGACAATGAAAGCACCTGAGTCCTAACTGCTGACATTCACTAAAATACCAAGACTGTGCTTACCATTACTTGTGGTATGATCAATCTTTAATTGATCTTAACGGTAAATGGACTTCACTTATACATCACTTTTTCAACCTTAAAGGCTCTCAAAGCACTTTACAGATTGCACACATACACAGCAACTTAGGGTTCAGTGTCTTGCCCAAGGACACTTCAACATGTGGACAGGAGGAGCCAGGGATCGAACCGCCAACCTTGAGATTAAGGGACGACCCGCTCTACCTCCTGAACCACAGCCGCCCCTAACTGCTGACATTCACTAAAATACCAAGACTGTTCTTCTCTGTTCTTACCATTACAGGATAGTTATTTCGTTACAAGCTAAAATTCCCCCAGGAGATAATTTTATTCTGTTCTGAAGATATAATGATCAACTCTGTGTGTGTGTGTGTGTGTGTGTGTGTGTGTGTGTGTGTAACGCAGGGGAGGGGCTCTCCTGACCACCACCAGCAGCCCTGGTTTCCATCTAATGCTACCATTCATCACCACCTACAAGTCTGTTCAGGTGAGTCAAGTGAAGTCAGTTTCATTTGTATATATTTTTTTGTTGAATTGTTTTTTAATGTGTGTGTGTGTGTGGAATTCTGTTCATGTGTAAATGTTGTATTTGGGTCATTTATCTGGTTGGATCATCTTTTGTTTGTTCCAGCCTTTGGCTCCAAATGTATGTGGGTTTTTTTTATATGTGCGAACATGTGTATATCCCTATTAATCGTGTTACAATAATTAAAATAAAGTACGGGCCACATATTACATCACCACCAGAGTATGGAATATTATATCATTCTAAAAGGCGCACTTGAAAACAGGGGTTTGTATCTGTAAGCTTAATTCTGCAAACTTGTGCATTGAAGTTTGTATCCGTAACCGTAGTTTTGCAAACTTGTACATTTTGTTTTCTGTCTGCAAACTCCGTTTTGCGAGTCTGCGCATTCAGACACAGGCTGCAAACTCATTTTCACAGTTGCGGCGGCAAAAGTACTTGCGCGCACAAGCTTACGGACTTTTGACACATTTACTACGTGGTCATGTTTTGTAAACAGGGTTTCGCAAAAGAATCAGAGTATCCGCAAGGGAGGGAGGGCGGGACCTCCAGCTCCTGACCAATCAGTGTCTTTGGAATCGCTATGCACAACACAGTTGGCTAGTTAACACTTCTGGCACGTGCAGTCCTTCAGTGTTGTCAGTGGTCCACTGTTCTTCCACAACAAAGTCCTCATCCAACTGAGGGAACAAGGTGTCAATTACCCATCTCATTAATAATGTAAATAGGGCCAGCTTACAACATCAACTTTCTGTTGGAGATGCTTGCAAGTAAACAGTCAACTTAAATGGACAGGGGTCTGCCCTTTGAGGGAGCTATCAAACAATTCATGCATCAATGAGAGTTTTGTTACAACTCATCCACCAGCAAATCAAAATATACTGTTATACAGATAGCAAGATAGATAGTAAACATGCATGAAAATTACATCTTGGCAAGCTCATGCATTAGCTATTATTACTATTAGCAGTATAGATATTTGATTAAGCATATTTTGACTAGGCGTGACTAAACAATTTTTTCTCCACACCTCATCATGATGTTGAAGATGGTGGAATGTTGTCCAGAGTTGCAAAGGTGACTGGTTCCCCTCTGTCCACAGCTTATGGTTGTTCCACCCCTGGTTGAATAAAGCAAGATGCCTCTGAAGCTGGGGCAAGAAACTCCAGTGGAGAGCATAAAGGTCAACCTCATCATCTGGGTTCAGTAGTCCTTCAGCTTCAAGATCATAGAATATGTGATGGAACTTATCCAGAACGTTTTCATAAACATTCCTCCACAGCCTCTCTATTCTGTAAAAAGACAACAACAAAAAAAGTTGTGAGTACATGTGCTTCACTTGTTGAAGCAGGTAGGTGATAAGAGTGAGCATGTTTAAGAAATTTTCTTTTGATATTTGCTTAAAAACGGATTGCTTGTTTTTCAAGAAATCATTTCATCTCAAAATAGTAATTTATTCAGAAATAAATGCATAGAGCTTTCTAAAAAGATGTTTGGCATATACCCTGGAACTGGTTGGGCCAACAGCTCGTAACAATAAATTGATAGGGAGAGTCACATATTCAATTACTTCCACACTGCTATTTTAACTGAACAAATCTATTACTGAAAGTTTGGTTGTTAAACAGTAAAGTAGCAGAGATTCAGATTGAGATTCACGCAAACGAGGCTGCACATATACTGATATGGGGCAATCTCAGTCAGCCTCCTACTACTTTATTATAGTCCATCCATTTTCTATACCGCTTATCCTTTTAGAGGGTCGCGGGGGGCTGGAGCCAATCCCAGCTGACATTTTTTTTAAATAATCAGAACACCACCAAATGAACAACACTTCAAGATTATAGTAAGCAAAGACTTTATTTAGAAATGACGCATCTGAACTCACAATGCCATCTAGTGGTCAATATTTTGTTAAACGTATTGGTATCAGAGCGACTATCTTACCCGTTGACCTGTGTTTAGGTCCAGAAATTCCAGCAACAAACATATTTGCCATATTCTAGCATACATTAGTAGTTTTTGGGGAAGTTTTTTGATATTATTGTATAGTTATTTTCAGATATAAAGTTCAATTGGCAACACTAGCTTCCATTTTTGTCTCAATGTAGTTTTTATCTCAAAGTGATGTATCTTACACATATAAGGATTTTGGTGTGTACTGTGATGTTAATTTACAGTACCCGGAGTAAAGCATCTATCCTACCTTTGGTTGTGAACACTTAGCCCGGTGATGTGGGAATGCCCGTCAGGTCCTCGATTAGAGAGCATGAACTGTGCAACCTCTACATTTTCTCCTCCCTTGTCAGACCTGACGCGTGAAGGAACCCCATACTCGTTCACAGCTTTTAAGAAGCTCTGAAGTACGGTTGCCGCTCTGTTATTGGTAGCTGCTGTTAGGTAGACAATTAGACGGGTAAATCCGTCAATGCCACCATGAACCACAAATCTCCATCTGACAAAAAAGTTTTGGTTGTGTGAGATTTAAAGTGAATTCACAACATGCATGTGCAAGTGACCTTGTATATGCAAAATGGTACCTTATGAGCTTGTGGTATGCCACATGGCATTAGGTCCAGTGACAGAGTACTGCCGACGCCTTAATGTGCCAGAGAGGGCTCTTAATCGAATGCCTTCTGGATCCACTCTCCTGAGTGACTCAAGCACCCTTGCATCTGCAATAAAAGAAACACAACTTTAAGTGTGCCCAAATTACATTTTTCAGCTTTACTGTACAATTGTAAAAACTTTTGGAGAAATTATATTTTAGGACCCACCTTGAACTCGAATCCCCTGTGCATGCAAATGGCCCAGGACAATCCGGAAGCCAGAGTTAGGGTACAGACTTTGGATCTGGGAAACAACAGTGTCCAGTTCCTCATCTGTGACCTCTGAGTATAGGTCAGACACACTAGTGAAGAAAAACGGTAGGATTAAATGCAGGAGCGTAGCATTAAATTGCATGCATGTAAACACTAGAGCAAAACTTACTTCATTCCATGCTGTTTCATTCGTCGGCGAATAGTGCTCTGGGATACGCTGTAAAATTGAGCTATATCTCGTGCAGTGAAACCACTGAGGAGATAAGATCTAATTTGGTCCACTGGAAGGTCCACCATTGGGCGTCCCTGTGGACACACAGTTTGCAAGCCAGTGGAGGGGCCAGGAGCACACAGGGGACTCGGAGAAGTGGAGGGGCCACCAGAAAACACAAAACTCGGCGCAGTGGAGGGGCCAGGAGCTGGTAGAGGGCTGACGGCGCTGGAGCGGCTAGGAGCAGGTAGAGGGCTGACGGCGCTGGAGCGGCTAGGAGCAGGTAGAGGGCTGACGGCGCTGGAGCGGCTAGGAGCAGGTAGAGGGCTGACAGCGCTGGAGCGGCCAGGAGCAGGTGGGGAAAGGCCAGTTAAGTGGCTGTGGTGCGTCAGAAATGCCAGCAGACTCTGTGTGACTTTCCTCCTGTTTAGCAGAGAGATTTCAACAATTTAAAAAATTTGTTTCAGAGATTTGATTAACATACATTATCTGGGTTTCCAATACAGCAATAATTTCATATTTAACACTGGAAAACTATTACATGCCCAGCTAGCAGAAGCATCTAGGAACGTTGTCTTTGTAAACACTATTGTATTTTTCTTCCTCAGTTCCTCAGTTGTTCAGACAACATAATAGCAAAGGGGTGCCATTTATTGCAATCCTTGGGGAGCAAGAAATCACCCTCACAATTAAATGGTCAGGGTTAGAAACAGCAGGTGCTGTTTCTTCATTGCCGCCACCAAAAAGCAGTGTGCCATGTGAGCAAATACACCATTTGCTGTCGACACTTAACTTATGCTAGACAATACGCAAAAGCAATGGTTTGTCTGAAGCTATTAGCCAATAATTGCCATTGCTGTAGCCCACCAAGAGCAGGTAAAACTGCACATCAAAGAGATACAACTTCTGCCGAACAGAATTTACTTTCCCCACAAACAAGTGATAGCAAAGAGGAGCAAAGGGGAGCTTGTTCTTATAATAACATTTCTTTTTCAACACAACAGTAAGAAAATATAGCATATAATAAATATATACAGTGAATGGAAACACTAGCGTTACCCTCCCATCCAAGGACGCTACAGAAAGTGACTGTTTACTTAATGCTAGTTAGCTGGCTGGCTAACGTTAGCTGGACAGCCAATTATCAAAAATATTTCTAAACATTCAGTTTTTTTACCTTTCCAAAAAAGTTAATGCTACATCTGACACGTTTATGTATTTTGTTGACTTACTGGCGGTCGCGGAGGCCTGCCGGAGTCCACATTTCAGTCGTGGAGAAATTGACTGAGCTCTCCCTCGATCAGTTTTTTTTTTTCTTTTTGGTGGGGGGGGCTGACAGTGTTAACTAGCCAACTGTGTTGTGCATAGCGATTCCAAAGACACTGATTGGTCAGGAGCTCGAGGTCCCGCCCTCCCTCCCTTGAGGATACTCTGATTCTTTTGCGAAACCCTGTTTACAAAACACGCCACGTAGTAAATGTGTCAAAAGTCCATAAGCTTGTGCGCGCAGATGCGCGTAAGTACTTTTGCCGCTGCAACTGTGAAAATGAGTTTGCAGCCTGTGTCTGAATGCGCAGACTCGCAAAACGGAGTTTGCAGACAGAAAACAAAATGTACAAGTTTGCAAAACTAAGCGTACAGATACAAACGTCAATGTACAAGTTTGCAAAACTACGGTTACGGATACAAACTTCAATGCACAAGACTCTAGGTGGCCCTATTTCTTTGCCTACAGTGGTGCTTGAAAGTTTGTGAACCCTTCAGAATTTTCTATATTTCTGCATAAATTTGACCTAAAACTACATCAGATTTTCACACAAGTCCTAAAAGTAGATAAAGAGAACCAAATAAAACAAATGAGTCAAAAATATTAGACTTGGTCATTTATTTACTGAGGAAAATGATCCTATATCACATATCTGTGAGTGGCAAAAGTATGTGAATCTTTGCTTTCAGTATCTGATATGACCCCCTTAAGCAGCAATAACTGCATCTAAACGTTTCCGGTAATTGTTGATTAGTCCTGCACATCGGCTTGGAGGAATTTTAGCCCCTTCCTCGGTACAAAACAGCTTCAACTCTGTTATGTTGGTGGGTTTCCTCCCATGAACTGCTCGCTTCAGGTCCTTCCACAACATTTCTATTGGATTAAGGTCAGGACTTTTACTTGGCCATTCCAAAACTTTAACTTTATTCTTCTTTAACCATTCTTTGGTAGAATGACTTATGACAACACATGTTTGTGTAAGTGTCTCATGGCACGAACAAAGGAGATTTCTGAGGACCTCAGAAGAAGAGTTGTTGATGCTCATCAGGCTGGAAAAGGTTACAAAACCATCTCTAAAGAGTTTGGACTCCACCAATCCACAGTCAGACAGATTGTGTACAAATGGAGGAAATTCAAGACCATTATTACCCTCCCCAGGAGTGGTCGACCAACAAAGATCACGCCAAGAGCAAGGCGTATAATAGTCCGCGAGGTCACAAAGGAACCCAAGGTAACCTCTAAGCAACTAAAGGCCTTTCTCACATTAGCTAATGTTAATGTTCATGAGTCCACCATCAGGAGGACACTGAACAACAATGGTGTGCATGGCAGGATTGCAAGGAGAAAGCCACTGCTCTCCAAAAAGAACATTGCTGCCCGTCTGCAGTTTGCTAAAGATCACCTGGACAAGCCAGAAGGCTATTGGAACAATGTTTTGTGGACGGATAAGACCAAAATAGAGCTTTTTGGTTTAAATGAGAAGTGTTATGTTTGGAGAAAGGAAAACACTGCATTCCAGCATAAAAACCTCATACCATCTGTGAAACACGGTGGTGGTAGAATTATGGTTTGGGCCTGTTTTGCTGCGTCTGGGCCAGGACGGCTTGCCATCATTGATGGAACAATGATTTCTGAATTATACCAGCAAATTCTAAAGGAAAATCCCAGGACATCTGTCCGTGAGCTGAATCTCAAGAGAACGTGGGTCATGCAGCAAGACAACGACCCTAAGCCATAAGTCATTCTACCAAAGAATGGTTAAAGAAGAATAAAGTTAAAGTTTTGGAATGGCCAAGTAAAAGTCCTGACCTTAATCCAATAGAAATGTTGTGGAAGGACCTGAAGCGAGCAGTTCATGGGAGGAAACCCACCAACATAACAGAGTTGAAGCTGTTTTGTACCGAGGAATGGGCTAAAATTCCTCCAAGCCGATGTGCAGGACTAATCAACAATTACCGGAAACGTTTAGATGCAGTTATTGCTGCTTAAGGGGGTCATACCAGATACTGAAAGCAAAGGTTCACATACTTTTGCCACTCACAGATATGTGATATTGGATCATTTTCCTCAATAAATAAATGACCAAGTCTAATATTTTTGACTCATTTGTTTTATTTGGTTCTCTTTATCTACTTTTAGGACTTGTGTGAAAATCTGATGTAGTTTTAGGTCAAATTTATGCAGAAATATAGAAAATTCTGAAGGGTTCACAAACTTTCAAGCACCACTGTACATTTACGTCTCTGAGCAGGATAAAAAGAAAGGAAAAGCAAAGTCGAGACAAAATATCGACCCCAAACCCTTGGACTTTCTGATTAGTTTGGTATTCATTTATTATTGGGTATGTTGGCCCCAAGCATCCTAGCAGTTGCTAATTCAAGATTTTAAATATCCACAAATGCTTGTGACCACCTTTGTTTCAAAATTGAATTAGGCAGCTTCCATTGGTTTACAAGCATCCTCTTAGCTGCTGTTGTACTCATACATAGTGTATGCTTTTCATTACTTAAGCCAAGAAGTGTCATGAAGTAGTAAAAATGACATTGAGCATGTGATAGTTTTGCCCATTGAAGACTGTTGTTAAAACGGTCATGACTTCCTTATAAGAGGAGGACTGCAGGACAACACCATATCTTGAAATGTGCGCAAACCTCTGTAATCATAAATATGAGCTAATGTCAGCACTCTTCTGCTGCTCCAGGAACACACACAAATGTTAAGGAGGAACCTATGAATCCAGTACAACAGCCCTGTAATATGAACTACCGTTTGTGAAGGTTGTAACATTGAGTTTGTGCTGACACATTGTGTCATAGAGATGTTGATTCAGCTCTTAGTGGTGTTGCATTGCCTCATGATACTGACCTGCACTGGGTTGCACCAGTTATGCGCAAGTTCAAGCTTAGGTCGGAGTTTCCGCGCTAATAACATTTTAAGGGTTGTACCAGCTTAAATAGTTCCAACATAGGCAGAAGTTACAACTTAAATCTTACACCTAGCCCTTAGGGGGTGTAAAGTCCTCTGTAAAATAGCGTTTGGCATAGTGCCTTGTTTTAAGAGGTGGGATAACTTGGAGGATGACGAGGAGCGAGTAATACCGGCTGTTTTTTTGTTTTCAGCGTAGGCTATCATTATGTGTTTATTATAACGTTACAATTTCATCTGCCTGTTCATCTGTTATATTACCCTATGTTGTAGTTGACAGTTTCACTACTCGAAGTCACTGTTGTTGTTTTGCTCTAGCTGTAGATTAAGGTTGTATAGTTATCATAATGCCTTGTCCTAGTTTACGTACGTTTTTGTTGTTGTGGTAATTGCTTTTTTTTTAGCCGTAAGCCTCTTTTGCTATTGTTTAGCAAAGTGTTCAAAGACAGTTGGGCACGAGAGACAACACGGTATTGGCCACAGGGAGTGAAAGTGTAATTTTCTGCGACAGTATTTTGGTTAGTGTGGACTTAACGCCAGAGTAGCTAAGATGAACCTTCCGTCTCCGTGGTGCAACCAAACATCAACACAGTTTTAGTAGCAAACTAACTAGTTTCAGCTATCATTTAGTGTGGACTTTGCGCCCTAAATTTAAGCGAGAACTTGCGTATTGCTGGTGCAATGGGCTGCAGGACATTTTGTAACTGTGTTTATTGTGTGTCCAACTGAAATCCAGGTTTGTTCAGTTTAACATGTGGAATTATCTGATTTCATACTGTGTTGATGGATTTACTCCCAGTTCCTACCGCTGTGTTTTTATAATGATGCCAGGAGCAAGTTTTTGTGTTCCTGTGAAAATGAATTAAACATGAATCTTTGTTTTTGTCTCTCAGACGACGCTGCAGACAGATGAGGTGAAGAATGTACCATGCGGCACAAGGTAGGTCTGCTGTTTTGATTGGCTTAAGTAGTATCAGATGTGGTATCTGAGCATATTACAGTGAGCATTTATTTTGGACACCTACACACTCCCACACAACACATTGGGTAGAGTATTAACACTAACGCTGCCAGAGTCAGAGGTTCATCAGCACACATCTGAACCCCTGACATCACCCAGAGTGAAAAAACAGTCCTTTTTATCTTGGGTGTTTTGGATAAAGTGGCTGTCAGGTAGTTAATGTTTTGTATTTCCTTTCTTTCAGTGGAGGAGTGATGATTTACTTTGACCGCATAGAAGTGGTGAACTACCTCATTCCATCAGCAGGTAAACTCAGCAGTGTTCAACAGGCCAAAAACATGAAACAATGTATTTATCCTAAACTCCCTGTTCATCTGAAGATAAGGTGGCACTGACAGACACATGAGACATTATTATGTTGCAGCTGCCTCCAGCAGAGCCAGATGTGTGTGTTCTGTGTTTGCTGTTGTTTCTGACTTGTTTCCCTCTCTGCAGTGTACGACATAGTGAGGAACTTCACCGCAGACTACGACAAAGCCTTGATATTCAACAAGGTTCACCATGAGCTCAACCAGTTCTGCAGTGTTCACTCACTGCAGGAGGTCTACATCGGCTTGTTTGGTAAGTGTGGTGGGCTGCAGACTGGGTGTAAACTAAGTACTAATTTGAAACACCTTCTCTCAGCTTTTTTTTAATGGTACATCTACTTAAACAGCATTTTGTCAGCCTACAGCTGAGGATTCAAAAACCCTCAATTTATAGCTTGTCTCAATAGGTGGCCAGTACCCCGTTACACACAGCAACCACTATGCATATGGACTTAGTGTTAGCTGTCTTTTCATTCACTAGTGAGCCCACACTTGTGAGTGTTACAACCTATCCACTTAACCACAGAATGTAAACACGACCACGGCGTAATGATGAGACACCTACAGTACATGCACATCACCATTAGAAGAGGAGTAAAACAGTTATTTACAGTATGGAAACTGAAAGTTCCTTGTAGCTATGTAGAATGAATTAAGAGTCATGTTCAAATGCTGATAGTGTATCAGTATTTCACTTCTGACCAATTAAGAACTTTTCAAATTGGTTTTCAGTACCTATCCCTACTCACAGTGATGCTAAAGAGATACCAATGCAGAATGCTCTCATGTTTTTACTTGCATACATTTGGATCAAAGCAGACCACTTCTTTAAGAAGTTCAGTGTGACATTGATCTCGATACTGATAACAGACTATATTTTGAAGCAGTTATTGCCTGATACCTGTGAGTTGACTGATATGTTGTGCACTGCTGTAGAGTAGGGCTGGGCAATTAATCAAATTTTATTTTCAATTACAATTTTGGCTTCCAACGATAATGAAAACAAGATAATCGAGATAAAACTATTATTGTGCCGCATTCCGTTTCGAAATCCACTGTTAAAAAGACACGGTTTTTTTTAAAAGTTCAATAAATGCATGATGATTCCAAAGTCAATGAGTAATCGTGTTAAATAACCGTGATCTCAATATTGAATAAAATAATCATGATTATGATTTTTGCCATAATCAAGCAGCTGCTTTTTTTTCATCTGACATCCCACATGAAGTGAGACTATTTGAACATGTGTGGATTAAATGTTTTGTGACCCTGACTCAAATCTGACATAATCACCCGGTAGAGGGATTGAAATGAAACTAAACTGTTTATACCGCCTTGTGTCTCTATCGCACTTTACCCCTTCAGACCAAATCGATGAAAACCTGAAGTTGACCCTTCAAGAGGATCTAACATCCATGGCTCCTGGACTTATCATACAGGTACAGTGAGACCACCAGAAAGGCCGTAGTCAAGACAAAGTCAGTCAAGTCCAGCAGCTGAGTGCAAGACTGTCACGGGTCCAGTCGGGCCAAAACCAGAGCTGGCAAAGTTATGTTGTTAGGATCAATTGGTTAGCGCAGTTAACTGATGACTTAAGGAAGTGCCTACCTCAGCTCTGTTAAATTAGATATTGGTCATGTAGTTTGTATTTATGGGACCGTTTTGACATTTTTTGTATTTTTGAGGGTATTTCTATGCCGTTATTACAGTGTTGACAGTGGAGAGATGACGGGAAATGAGAGGAGAGAGAGATTTGGAATAGCAAAGCTCCCTGGCCAGACTTGAACCAGGCACGTTGCAGTTTGTGGTTGGCGCATTAAACTCTAGACCACCTTGGATGATTTTTAACATTTGATGCATATTTTTATTCCTTTGCAGAAGTGGTTGATGTGACCATTAGAAGGATACTTTAAAAACGTCTGAAAGACATCTAAACTCAAACTAGACTGCAGTACAGACCCTGGGTATCCTGGAGCGTTTATCATAACTAAACAAGACATTGTTTTTCAGGGAAGTTTAATAAAACAACATTATGGCTGTGGTCCCCCCACCCACACACACACCCACAGAGATTTCATTCCTGAGTGTTACTGGGCTTTAATACTCTGGCCTTTTCGTTCCTGTAAATCTCTAGAAACCAAATCAATAATCTTACAGTTCAGAGGGTCCTTGAACAGGATGCTCTGTGTCTCTGGGCTCCTCTCCAGCAGCCTTTTTTTGACTCCCCTGCAACTCCCCTGATGCTGAAAACCGCTTTTTAAAGTGATGTTTCTGGATGCACTCCTGCTGTCTTTATCTGCCTACTTCAGAGTCAACTGTTTCTTTCTCATTATTTGTCTGTCTCACTGGTCCACAGGCGGTCCGGGTCACTAAACCCAATATCCCAGAGAGCATTCGCAGGAACTACGAGCTCATGTGAGTTTCTTTTTTGTTTTTTGTTTTTTCCTTGCCCCACAAGGAATCCCCAAATGGATGGACCCGATATTCATCCAACTCTCCCTGCCAAGTCCTGCAGAGGAGGACTCTGCTGTTTCATGTCAGTCTGTGAGCATCTAAGTTTAGCTTCATGAATCAACAGCGTGTGCTTAGTCACAGCGACTGTGATAAGGAGAGGAAATTAAGGATTTACAGTAAGTTGTAGTAAGGTTCAGGGAAGCACTATGAAGCATCAGCTGTGGAAAGTATAATTCTTCATCTGGTTAAGGACCTTGCTTCCCAGGAATGTCTTTCAGCTCTTTATTGCAAAGCATCAGCATAACATCCTGCAGCAGCAGAGAAGGCATTCACAGAGCCATTACATTCCTTTCCCTCAAGTTACTTGCTCACACATCTGTTCTTCCTCATGGTTGTAGTTATTGTTTTCAACCACATGTGTCAGATTTGCACAAGTCAATTTAGTATTATTAAATGTTAATTTAAATGGTACACTGTAATAAATAACTAGTTGGTTTAACTTTAAAAAGTTAGTGTCCGGGCTGCCTTAAAATTTAAAGTTGACTGAACTTAAGAAAACAAAAACTTTTCTAGTCAAATGAACTTGATTTTAATTCAGTTGCACTGAAATCCTTTAGTTTATGTAACTTAATCACAATTCAGGTCCTATAGAATTCTCTAGTTGAATCAACACAATCTTTCAGTTTCTTTCAACTGGAATTCCATAGCTGAAAATACTTCTAAAGTTCAGTCTACCTACAATATCTAGTTTACTTAACTTTATGTTATGTCAACTTTATTACATATTTATATTTGAGTAAACTTTATTATAATTTAGTTCTACTTAAGATTAAGTTTATACTACATATTTAGTAATTCTCTTTATTTTTATTAGACTTTAACTTCATTTTAGATTAAGTTTAAAAGATCTCATCTCTACAGGTTATTGGTCGTTTAAAAAGGAACCAAACCAATTCCAGTTCTTCACAGATTTAATTAAACAGATGGGCAAGGTGATAAAATAACCTTTGAGTATACAGCAAAATAACAGATACAAAAAGATATTTTCCCTGAAACAGCACAAGCTTGGGTGTAAAACATACCAACTCTAAAATGTGCACAAATAAGTACGCTGTACTCATTACTTCTGACATCATTTTTCCATTCTGTCACTATTCTTACTGACAGTGCTTGTAGATGCATGTATATAGGAATCATATTTGTGTCAATATAATCAAATAAGTTATATACAAATAAACTTCTTAAATATCAAACAAAAATAAGAATTTGATAATAAAACTCACTGAAGCAAATAAAAATCATAACATACTTACGACTTTGTGTAATCGTGTATACTATTGGTTTTTTACGTTTTTGATAACGTGCTTCTCTCTCGCAGATCACTTTTGCCCTTATTGTCGGTTTTGCAGTGTAACCACAAACCCGACAGTGAGAGCAAAAGTCTGATCTGCGAGAGAGAAGCAGAGAGCTGTAAACAAAAGGACATATTCAAAAAAGTAAAAGGCCAATAGTATACACCAATAATTTACACAAATAATGTTTAGAAGTTTTAATTTTTAGTTTTGACATGACATTTTTTGCTTCAGTGAGTTTTATTACCTCTCAAATTCTTATTTGTTCATATAAGAATTTTTGTCTGATTATACTGACAAAAATCGGATTCCATATATAGGTCAATCTCACTGTAGTAAAACAGACCTTGCAGCAAAGACCTCAAACCCCTAGGCTTGTAGGAAAAAGGTTATGACTAACATCAACTTAAACTTTGTAGAAAGGCTCTTTAATTTGCTCAACTGAGAATGTGGCATAAGAGCAGTTAATAAACAGTTACACTGTAATAGTGGAACAGAACAGAGCAATAGAAAAAAATAGGATAATGCCCAACCAATGTATCATTGGCAGCTTTCAAATAACTACTGTCTCAGTGTAGTGCCTACACAGTTTTACGAAAAAGTCTATTCCTCAGTCCGTGAACCCTTACAGAGCAGTGGTCACTGCCAATATTCATGAGTACCTTCTGAATGACTTCGAAGGTATATTGCAGCTCCTTCGGGTAGTCAATGTTCAGTGCATATAGCAGATCCATTAGCATAGCTACCGCATGTGAGTAGTCCTTGATGCCATGCAGAATGATCTGATCCTCCAACACCACCGAGATGTCAAGAAGCTCCTCTCCTTCTTTTATCAGAAGGACATTCATGTCCCTCGCCATGCTGTCCTGTGTCTGTGGCCTTCCCAAAGACAGAAAAAAAGAAATAACTGTATAATCATTTGTAATTGTCTGAGAAAACAAGAACATGTTTCGCCCCTGGTGCCCTATTGGTGTGGTGTATAATGGGGAAAGGTAAGTTGTGTGATTAGTGGGTGTGAGTTAATGTCGCAGCCAAACTGTATGTTGTAGTAATGTACAAGCGCCACAAGATGGTAGCAGCTACATTTCAAGTGCCGTATGAGAACCTAACAAGTCAATGCGTTTTCCACGTCTCCTGCAAATATTTAATAATAGCCTTGTTAAGAAATGAAGGGTAAGGGTTTTTGTCCACTGAAACGCTAGAGGGTTTGTAATTTGAAACTGATACAGGAAATGGGAATTAGAAATAATACAAGCCTGCTTCAAATAAAGACCTGTTACCTTCTGCAGTTCAGGTAAATTAAGGTCCCAGTCACTATTTGAGGAAATACGGTATGTGGAGAAAATATTTTAAAGTGGTTATTTTTCACTTATACGTTTCTTCAGCAGAATAATGATACAATCAAGCTTACCTCTGCAGTCCTGAGGAACTTTGAAGGATCTTCACAGAGGAAATATGGCAGGCCCCTTAGAATGACGGTCCTTTTCATTTGGTTGGATTTCTGTTAAAGACAGTACACTATTAAAGCCACACAACCATAGCATGTGTGAGTTAGTGAGATTGCTGCTATAACCAACAGTACAAACTAACTGCCTAATTTTGATTGTATTGTTTTATTATTGTTCCGTTAGTACTACTGTAACTGCTACAACTACTAATGCTCATACCAATGCTACTACGTGTTAGCATCAGTACAATCACCATTGACTGCCCTAAAATGTCCTCCTTACATGCTGAGAAGTAAAGCAAATACATCTCACATGCTGGGATTTCTAGTATAATATGTGGCATCGTCCAAACTAGACATCACCGAGTATCGGCCAAAATGTATCATTGACTGATACTTTGGTGCCCCCCTAAGCTAAAATACTTACATCATCATCAAGCATGCTAAGGACATTTTTCAGCTCTGGACAGCTACCAATCCTGGCCCTGTAGAGTTCCATTACTCAAGGCAAATGCTGCTCCAGCCCAGAAAAAAGTGACCCTCTCAGGTCAGCTGAAGTGATTCGAGTGAATTCAGCTTCAATCTATAAGAAATATAAGACAACAGAAGACACAAACTAATAATGGAATTATTCACATTTCTCCAACCATGCATTATTTTAATATACTGAAGAGCTGTGGTTACTGTAAAGGGTGCTGTTATCCCTTTTAATTTGACCAATAACCCCAACACTCCATATAAGTCTTGCAAACTACCCCCAACCCAAATTCAGTATCAAAGCTGCAATTTTCACTTAATGTGTCTAGCCTGCATCCCTGACTTGAGACCCATACCTGTATCTCTGTGAACAAAGCTGGCCACTTGGTCTTCACCTCTGCCACAGGTGGCTCTTGTTCCACAATTTGCTTTCGTCGCAGGGAGAAGGTGCCGACCATCATTTCATTGACTTTCTTCTTCTTCATCTCTTCAATAATGGCTAATCTCTCTTCTTCCATAACATTTTGAGTTCTTCCTTCAAGGAAGTTGGGAAGAAAATTGACTTTGGCTTTTTTTAGCTGTCTTGAGCTTCTGTTTTGGTCCTGAGGAGCGGCGAATAACTTGGAGTTCAGAGCATCCAGCCACACGGAGCTTGTTCCTGTAGTTTCCCATTTTGAATTTTAAACTGAATTTCCAGCAGTACCAACCTTTGGCAGACCCAGGCTTCCTCAGGCAAGGATGTTTCTTGATGAGACTTTGTGCAACAATGTCATATTCTTCTTGTGATGGGTAGGCAGTGTATGCATACATTGCTTCTGCCAGTTTGTCAAGTACCTCAGATTTAGTGTCATTCCTTATATTAAGCATGGTTCCGTTCTCCTCGTAGGATTCATTACCCCTTTTAAGCTGCAACTCTAAATCATACGAAAATCTAGGAATCTCAAATGGGTCAGGCCAAGGCCGATGGCGAGTAGACGATGGGGACGACAACAAACT
The DNA here is from genome assembly GCA_005408345.1 of Macquaria australasica. Taxonomy (NCBI): domain Eukaryota; kingdom Metazoa; phylum Chordata; class Actinopteri; order Centrarchiformes; family Percichthyidae; genus Macquaria; species Macquaria australasica. The sequence continues at coordinate 86,146 of SEMN01000213.1, read as the reverse complement.
TGCCATATCCAACGTTGAATCAGTGTGATATGACTCAGGGACCTGCTTGACAGTTACCTTCAGTGTTGCCTTCCCCTCAGGAAGATCAGACAAGCTCATCAAGTTGCAGAGCTCATTGTCAAACTCTTGATCTTCATATTGGACCAAGTCACCTTCCAACCCAAGCTTGCATTTCAAGATTGAATAAAACTCATCAGGAGTCTCTGGCAAACTATCAGTCTGGATCTTCCTAATGTCATCTTTGTTGAGAATGATTCGCAGCAGCATCTTGGGCACAATAATAAAAGTATTTCATTCAACAGTAACCACAATTTGAGATTTAAGATACAACACTTGAAATTAGTTATTAAAACTTGTTGTAGTGCAATACCAGAATTTTGGTAGAGAACAAAAGGTGCATCTCACATCATACAAGCCGACAAGGGAAAGTTGTCGTTGAACTCCTCTACCTGGACAACAAACCAGGATGGCAGCTTGTACTCTGCTGTGAATCTGGGAATGACAAAACATGACAAGTAAAAGGCAAAACTTAATAGAAGCAAGATACAGGGGGTGGACAAAACAAAAGAAACACCCTACAACGCAATCCAACTCAGTCGCCATGCAGTTAAAAATGTCATAATGTTGGTGTTTTGTTAAAACTGCGTAAGAGAGGTGCTGATTTAAGTCTGTGGTTAACCCACCTTAAGGCAGCAGGAATGCTCTAGGAGAAACCAGAAGTCTGTCTTGAACCATATACGCAGACAGGGGGAAGTAGTCGTTGAGCTCCTCAGGTTCGACTACAAGCAGTTTTGCAGAGGGACTTTTGCAGACCTCATAACATCTCAAGTGTTCTATGTACCAAGCTGTGTATGGTTCCACAACAAAACGGGGCTCGTTTTCAACAATAAGCACATTAACAATTTTCCCAAAATCAGGAAGTCCACTTGTGCTTCCAGGTGTGTTCCGAGTTCCATGTTTGAAGACAGTTTTTGCAAGAGAAACAGCAGTCACATTTCTGAATTTGGTCTTGATAGTGTCTTTGACAGAGGGGTCCAAAATGTCAGCACAGATGGTTGATATATTTCCAACTTCCAGTGCTGGTTTGAACAGGTTTGGCATGCCCATGTAATATGCCAACATGAGCTGGTGCCTGGAAGCTAAGGTTAGTAGTATATTTTTTAAATTATTAACATCACGAACAACCTTCTTAAAAAAGCTATGCTTGGCCTCAAATCTAATTGTCCAAAAGTCAAGCAAAGGCCCAAAACAACGGCCTGTTTGTCTTATCTGAGAATTTATAGGGAAAACGCTGAATGGCAGTATTCAGTTATTCTAAGGTAAAGTAATTATTGTCAATCAATGTCTTTAAGCACAAACACAACTCCACAGGTACTATTCCTTCCAATAAGTCATGCAAGAAGTCTGGTGGAAAACCAGTTACACAGTGAAAGTAGGTTAGTTTGTTTAGGACACAGTCCCTTTTCACTCCATCACCAACAAGACCATCATTCTCTTTTACTCTCTGAACAGCTTCATTGTGCGAAATTTTAGTTCTCAGTGGAAACAAACCATCCCTCACAGAGACACTCTGAATAGCATTATGGCTGGCTAAGCAGAATCTACAAAACTTAACACGAAATGACTCTTGAAACCCAGCCAAAGAATGAGCTCCTAAATTGTCTGACGACACATACAGGACTGTGCCTTTTGATGCAGGTACCCAACCTATTAATGTAAAATCCCTGGTTTTCAAGTATACAAAGCTCCTTAAGAAGTGGTTCAACAACTGGTTCATAACCAAAAGTCTGGACATAATTACTGTTGCACAGTACTGCAAGGTATATACTGGATAAGGCTGATCTGTATCTGACAGGAAAATCTGCAAATACCCAATAAATAGCAGTAACTTTGTTTTTTTTTCTTGAAGTTCCCAAAGGGTTGCATATTTCAAAGTCATCAATATATAATCCTAGAGAAATACCTAACTCTTCCCCTGAAAGAAGTGGATTATCTTTGAAGTATAGCCCATCACGAAATGATTTGTACTGACCAGACTGAGATTTTACGTTTGACTGTTCTAGGATTTTGTCAATTACGTCACCCCTATTCAATCATTTTGGCAATAGAATTGAAATTGGGACATATACAAAGGTTTTCTTGTGCATACCATCTAAAACATATTTAACTGGCTCAATAACATCAAATCTTTCCTTGTAAAATGACTGCCTTTTGTATTCAGTTCCAAAAGGACGACTTTCTGAAAGACAGCTAAGAGAATTGGTTTTCTGGAGGGTCTCTGTCACTAACTTGAGTGTGGCATCATCTACATTTAAGTTATGCTCTTTAAGAACAACTTCAACAGTGTTTTTTGAAAGTTCACCAGCTAAAATACCAATTTCATGAAATTCATTAATTATTTCCTGTGTAGCTGACTTTGATACATGCAAGACTGCTTGCATGCGTAGAAGCAAAGATGCAAGTCTTCCCTCAATTTTTTCACCAATGTCATTGCCATGTTCAAGATCAGCGATCTTCCTCATCATCTGACTGGAAGTCAACACAATTTCCATCCGCTGATTGAGTGTTAGTATTGGCTATTTGTGCACCAGTATCTAACACATGATCTTCTGAGAGTTCAGTTTCTTTTGGTGGGCCAAGAAGCAGCTCTGCTTTAAAATCTTGTAAAGAGTTGGAGTTATGATATCGACTTTTGTGTGATGTAAAACTAGACTTAACACTTGATTTAAAAGCACAATGATTATATGGGCAAATGACAGTTTCCTTATTTCTCAAATGCGTGCCAAGATGACGAAAGTATAGTTTAACGTCTGCAGGTTCTTCAAAGTCACATAAATGGCATCTAATTCTCAAGTTCACTGGTTCACTGCTGCTGAATCCATGTTGTCTCACATGTGTTTGGAGAGACTTTTGTGATTGGAAATAGCACACACAATCGCTGCAAATGCAGGGGAGAGCTAATATTCCATAGTGACCATGACTGGATCTGTAGTGTTCCAAGTATTCTTCGACGATTTCTTGTGACGTAAGTGCAAAACTTACATATCCATCTCATTCATGAAGAAGCAGCCAAATGTAGCATATCCAACCAGGACCTAAATGATAAAATCTCATGTCAGTATAATGGCAATGGTTACAATACACCCTACAATCATAACAAAATCAATTTACAAACAGTTCGTACTGGTAATATTGCTAATTAATATGGTGAAATGACAGTTTGTGTGCCAATGTTCCATTACAATCTCATCACATTGACATTATAGTAGGGCTTTTGTTTACAATGTACAATTTAATACGTCTTTCCACTCAAACCTGTCAAGTAAGTTTAATATTTTGATAATGTTGTTTCTAGATCATGTAATATGTCTTTAAAAAGGTGAGATTCTCCTGTATCCAGATGTATCCTGATGCTTGATTTTTAATGCTTTTTAAAAAAAATGTATTTTACATCTCCTAGCGGGTAAACTAGAAGGTTTAGTTAGGTATGCCATGTAAAGTGTTCAAATACCAGCAGAGTGTCATGGCAGTATTCAGTGGTGTGTACAGATGTTACAGTGAAAGCCGTGTTACTGGTTATTAAAAACAAACCTTAAACACTAACATTAGTTAGTGATTGCAAAATAGCCCACTGCCTTGTTAATTTATCTGGTCTATCGTTTGCTATTGTATCCAACATGTTGAATGGAGGATAAGTTAATGTAAAAACTAGCGGCAAAAAAATCCTTAAAACTTAGTTTTGTCCTGTTTTCTTCTGCTTTTGATAAGAACTAGCTCATGCTTGCATTACATGTTGTATACATGAGGTGTATTTATCGTCTGCTGCAGGAGAGACAGAGATTGCAATTTGGTGAATTCTGTTGAGGGGTAACTTATGTCACATCTAGTGCCAGGGTTCTCCATATATGAGCAGATCTATTACGGCTTAAGCTAACGTTAGCCAACATGCTATCTTATCTAGCTATCAAGTCATCAAATTGGTAGCATTACTGTCTATCACAGGATAGTTAACAGTGTTAGCTAGCATATTAATAATTCTTGTTTCCTCCAATTTGATCTCTTACCCTCTTTTTTGGTTTTCAGTTGACTTCTCTGGCTCTCGACCGCTTGCTTGCGCCACCCCTCCCCCCGCTGCCGCCGCCCAAAATATAACAAAACAGCGAATTTTGCCTTGAGGAGACAGTTGAGACTGCAATTTGTACTGCACTAAAATTACTGGGGACATCTGTGATAACTTACTTGACTTTATTTGACGTATCCTGCAGGCGCCAGCTTCTCCTGCCGGTGAAAGGCGACTTTCTCTGCAGTGGCTGTGTGTTTTTTCTGTCACGACCAGGTGCGTTGGCGGGGACAGACTCAGCTCGGGCATAACGGTCACGCGCCACACCGCTGTTAAATTCTTGCAGTGTGTGGGGCTAACTTAACGTGTGTAAAAAAGTGAAACAGAAACAGAGATAACAAGAAAAAGCTAAGCTACTTGTGATAAGTAAAGTAAGTAAACTTTTAGCTATTACTTATCAAAATTCCTGCATTGTAATCTAAATGACCACTTGTGGTGAACGAGAGAAAAAATGGCAGACAGCAGCAATGGATTTATTGGTGAAGCACGTTCAACGTACTTACGTATTTAATAAACAGCCAATCACAGAAGCTATTATCTGTACATCCTTTTGACTGTCATTCTTAATTTTAATTGAATAATTTTTCTAAATTTGAAAACTTTTCATTAGTTGAGACGACAAACACAAAACATTGAGTTATCACAACAGTTTCAATAACTTGAGTCATACTGACAATGAATTATAAGTTATCATGACTAATGGGCAAAATTCATTTTTACAGTGTAGCCACTTCATTAAATTTTGCGTCTTTTGGAAGTTGTCACCTTCTTCATGCTCTGTTTTACTTTGTTTTTGGTATTGGAGTGCTGGGGCAGTTTTCACTTTTGAAGGAAAATAACCTTTACTCACTGGGGAGACAGTGACATCACTTACTGTAAAAGGAGTCGGGCACCAGGAGCAGGCAGACAATCACAGACATTACCAGTTTCCCATGTGACATTTATTACTTTTTGCAGAGCTACATCTTGATTTAAATTTGACCTGCAATTACTGCAATTGTAGACAAATGCAAAAGTCACCAGGCTGGGAAGACTGAATCTGCAATAGGTAAGCAGCTTGGTGTGAAGAAATCAACTGTGGGAGCAATTATTTGAAAATGGAAGACATACAAGACCACTGATAATCTCCCTCGATCTGGGGCTCCACGCAAGATCTCACCCCGTGGGGTCAAAATGATCACGAGAACGGTGAGCAAAAATCCCAGAACCACACAGGGGGACCTAGTGAATGACCTGCAGAGAGCTGGGACCAAAGTAACAAAGGCTACCATCAGTAACACACTACGCCGCCAGGGACTCAAATCCTGCAGTGCCAGACGTGTCCAGGCCCGTCTGAAGTTTGCTAGAGAGCATTTGGATGATCCAGAAGAGGATTGGGAGAATGTCATATGGTCAGATGAAACCAAAATAGAACTTTTTGGTAAAAACTCAACTTGTTGTGTTTGGAGGAGAAAGAATGCTGAGTTGCATCCAAAGAACACCATACCTACTGTGAAGCATGGGGGTGGAAACATCATGCTTTGGGGCTGTTTTTCTGCAAAGGGACCAGGACGACTGATCCGTGTAAAGGAAAGAATGAATGGGGCTGCATGGCCCATTCCTCCATGCAGATCCGTACATCTGCAGAGTTTCTTCAGGTCATTTTACCTACAATTCATTGCATTGTAATGTTAAAAATGATGGAAGAAATCTTAAAAGAAACACAATAAACAAAAGAGCTGCTAAGAGCAAGTTTACATGCATGGCCAAAGAAATGCCTCTGTCCAGATCATGCCTGTGATGTCCTCTAAAATCTGTGAGGGTGTAGTGCTTGGCTGCTTCATTTCATATGGGAGTTTCTGTAATTACCAGTTTCCTACCATACCATAAATTAGCACCATTCACGTCAGCATCCCAGTCATAATTACCAATGATTACTCAGATTTTTCTGAAAGCTGCAATATATTCAACTTGGTGGCCTGAAAAAGCAAACAAACATGGATGCCTCATGTCAAAGTCTTTATTTATTCTAAATCGTTCATTCCCTCTGCAGTTCCACTGCTAAATGCTCCATAGGTTTGTTTAAACCATTGTCATTGTTGGTGAATGTTTTATCTGATCTTTTTATTGCGTTTATCAAGTTAATTTGTCAAGATTATTTATAGATTCTATTCCAGATTTAGCTCCCTTGTATCATTATTGTTTGTTTGTATGTTGCTGTGTTATGTGTGCAACAAGCTGCTCCAAACAAATTGCCCCTAGAGGGATTAATAATGTTGTTTGTGTTGTATACGCGTCATACTCTGAAAACCACGCCCACTGGAGGGGAAACAGTCGGCGCCACAAAATGCAACCAAGGCTGAAATGCTAACAAAATGCCTGTTGCTAGCTAAAAACATTAGATTTCAGCATGTCAGAGGATTATTTTAGCACCCTCTGTCTACCAGAGAGGACAAACTAAAATATTGTCCGTCTATCTCGGTGTCCCTTCTCACGCTAACTCACTGTAGTTAGCTAAGGCACTTGCAAACATAAGACTGCATAGCTTTCTGATTTAGCCACATTCAGCTACACAAGTTGCATGCTGTCAAAATGCTTTGGCTTAACTTACAGCAGTATAGTTAGCCTAAAACTGACATTTGGATATTTGACTGACCAGTGATAAAATACTTGCTGCACATGTAGACATACTGAGTGTCAGGATCCCACAGTTTTCCCATTTATCCTGCTGATGCCTCACGTCTGTATCCACCTTTGTCTTCTTAAAAGCTCAGTTTTTCAGTTTGGCAGCTTATAAAAACTTAGTTCTGGGTTCTTTACCCTGTTGGTAGTGCATCCCACCACACAGCAGCGTTTAGGCACGTTTCTGTTGTTTGCTAGCCGACCGAAATGACAAGGAGGCACCTTCACGCAATACAAAGTCAAGGGAGAGCAATGAATTGTTTTCCCCTCCAGTGTGGGCGGGCCTTAAATGCGCTCTGTCTCTATTATAAAGTACAACATTGAAGGTAATTAAACTCAAATTTAATGGTTAGAGTGCTGTGTAGTCAATGCACAGTATTTTAATCCTCACATTACCATCTCTCCAATCATACATCCTACTAAAAAACTAATTAGGTTTTAAGGTGTATGTATGGAAAAAGTGCAAGTTGTTCCACCTCAACATTATTGATAGGAGAGTGAGAGAGATGCCCACACAGTCCTGAGGAGAGGTCGAATCAGTGATGTGTGGGTGCAGAGCCTGTAATGTTAAAGTGTTTGTTTTTCTGTCTGCAGGGAGAGCGAGAAGACAAAGCTCCTGATCTCTCAACAGACACAGAAGGTTGTGGAGAAGGAGGCAGAGACAGAAAGGATCAAAGCTGTGATAGGTGAGAGAGAAAAGAAGAAATCAATCTTGGTTGCAGTTGGTTGTTCAGGGAGAAGTGCATTAAACGCACTACAGGTGGTTAAATATGCTTCTTTGTTTTTACAGAGGCTGAGAAAGTGGCCCAAGTGGCAGAGATCAAGTTTGAACAGAAAGTCATGGAGAAGGAAACGGAAAAAAAGATCTCTCAAATTGAAGGTTTGTATCCAGTGGTGGAAGATTTACTCAGATCTTTTGCTTAAGTCAAAGAACCAATACAGTAAAATCAAAATACTCCATTACAAGTAGTCCTGCATTTCAAGTCCTACTTAAGGAAAAGTATCAAAAGTAAAAGTACTCGCTGTGAAGAAAATGCCCCTCTGAGAGATTATGTATCGCATTATTGGTTTGGTAATACTGCTGCCTACAAGGGAGATATTCAGGGACTGTACAAAATAATGTAAACACTACATGAATAAGGAATTGGTTCAAAGTCGATGTGATTTGTTGTAAGGGGTCACAAACCAACAAGGTTGGGAACTCCGGTTGAATCTTAATAATGCATTGTATTATATAAGCTTTTATGTCAAATCTTAATCTAAAAGTTTCTATAGTTGTTAAATAAATGTAGAGGAGTAAAAAGTACAATTGCCTCTGAAATTGAGTGAACTAGAAGTGTAAAGTAGCAAGTACAAGTACCTCAAAATTGTGCAGTACTTAAGTAAATGTACTTAGTTACTTTCCACGACTGTATCTTAAAAGGTTCAGTCTTTGACTTAGATTCAACTGTATGTATATACTAAAGCTCAAAGACTTTATCTCTTCAATAGGCTGACATTTAGGCATGTATTAACATGAATAATCCCTCTGTGCTGTGTAGGTGTGCTGCTTCCACAGCTCTGGTATTGTGCATGTTGACTCATTGATAGGGACGCAGGGTTATGAAACAGCTACCATCAGTGTATTCAGTTCTCGTGCTTTTCCTGCTATGAAAAGTCATAATGTGTGATTCCTTTTATAAGAAAGAACCAAGCACGCACTGTGTCTACTGAACACTGTAAAAATTTCAAGATGAGAATTAGTGCATCATATGTCATTGTGATTAAAAAGAAAAGCTGGTGTTATGATTATGAGTAGCTCTCTGAGGGGTTTCAGCAGCTGTGCTGTGTACTATGAGAAATGCTTATTTTCAAGCATCTTTGTTTTGAGTACTGGTTTGCTGTTCAAGTCTGGGAACCTGTTGTTTACATGGAACTTGTGTTGTTAGATCCCAGTATTTACGGCATCTTCCTTTTTGAGCAGTAAAGCAGATTGGACTTTTTTTTTGCCACTGTTGACTCTGGCGGTGTTTGTTTCTGATTCATAGACGGCGCTTTCCTGGCCCGGCAGAAAGCCAGGGCAGATGCAGAGTTCTACACATCACAGAGAACTGCCGAGGCCAATAAGGTAAAGAGATGAGACAAACGTACGTCCCACCTTAGCCAGGACAAATGGGGGACCGGAAAGTCCAGACTTTTGTAATTTGAATTCTGTTGCCCCTCTTACAGCTGAAGTTGACACCAGAGTACCTGCAGCTAATGAAGTACAAGGCCATCGCAGCCAACAGCAAAATCTACTTTGGGAACGACATACCCCAGATGTTTGTGGACTCTGCAGGGAGCTCTATCAAGGCCTCTGCAGCCATGGACATTGTTGGCGAGCAGATCTTGGACCTGGATTAGCAAGGAAAGTAGTGGGACCCACAGGACCACCCAGAGGTGGAGGACTATCTGCTGGAGGGCCAGAGCCTGACCCACAGACTGGCTGGCACGTTCTCCCTCTGACCCAGAGAAGCTCTGCTGACCAGGGCCCGTATTTCTCAAACATCTCAGAATCACTGCTAGAAATCACAATGAAAGTTTGACTAGGATGTAAAATTCTCCTACCTCACATCAGGGGACTTGAGTTATTTGTGAGGAGAGAGTGAGATCGTCTAGACTCAGTAAATTAGGTGGATGAAAAACAAGATAAAATAGTGTCACCAATGGGCGTATAAGCACCTTTTTAAAACTATCCTTTAGCCAAAACAATAATTTGAAGGAATTGGCCCTGCTGCTGCTCAGCTCTTATGGTCTCTGCATCAAGTGCATCACAAATCCATTACTACTTATGTGTTATCCATTTATGTGCATGTGTCCTCACTCAGCGTTTGAAGCAGTGATATTTGCAACCTGTTGATACTGAAGAAGAAAAGGCAGTCCTCACAATGATAACGATGGCAGATTTACCACTCGAAATTATAATTAGGTTTCTAAACATTGGGTCCTTGATTTCAGACAGAGGCAGACAAAATCAGGCTTCTCATTTCCAGCCAGCGACCGTCAGTTTTGTCAGCTGAACTGACAATTAGCTAGCGCTAGCTAGCTAATTAAGCTAATATTAGTTGTTTCCAACTGCCTTTTAATGTTTCCAGCTGACACGTTTTAAAACAGGAATCTTGTAAAAAGGGGTCTTAAATACACACTTGATGACTACATATCTGATATCATACCAAAAGACTGAGGCTAATGCTACATGTCCCTGGCAAATGTTAGCATCCTCACCAATTTATGATGCATGTAGAAGACATGGAAATAAAGAAACAGCACTGTTCCTTGTATTGCAGTGTAGCGCTAGTTAGCCATAGTATTTTAAGTATGATAAGGAAAAATGTCAGGTCAGACTGTTACTTTGTTCTAACATTAGCCTGTTTGGCTACTTAGCTGACATACTTCCACTTTGTTTTCACTTTTAAGGTAACTTTTAGCATGAGAACTAACAGATGGGTTTGGCAAATGTTAGGCTATCTTGGGTAACGCTGGCTTGGGTTGCTGGAGTGTAAACTTGCCTAAATCAAATACAGAGCTGCTTGCGTCGCCTAAACTCTGCTGACGTCCAGGACCGGCTTCACACAGTGGATGTGTTAGTCGTGAACGGGGCTTTTTATTTATCGTTACCTATAGCCTCACAAAGTAATGTAGTTAGTAATATGCTAAATATTGGCCTTAGAAGAGACGCTAGGTTACTACTGTAGGTACTAAGCTTACATTAGCACAGATGAACACAATGTTGAATCCACTCCTCACACTTTTGCTGTTGTGTTTTCGGTTTTGAAACGGTGATTTTAAAAAATGACACCATCCTCCAAACTTTTTAAACGCAGAATATCACTCTTTCTACAGCCTAGTGCACACCACTCAAGGACAATTGCAACACTTTAAAGTTTTGTGAATGGAGCAGTTGCATCCCAGGCAAAAAAAAGTCAAAAGACTTTTTTAATCCAGTAAATCATGTTATTTTCAGTGACATGCTCTGCAGCTCTGCTAAATCCTAGAGGACTTAGAAGGACTTGACACGATTAAGAAAGTTATAAAAATGTTGACACTCCTCTGCTGACAAGAAGGACCAAATATGTGTCACTCTGAGGATGGTAGGCTGTGATTTCTTAACTGCTTGAAAAATACGGGCCCTGACCTGATATGTCACTGTAGACAAAACACAGGGATGATGAATGTACTGTGTGGTAGCTGCTGACTGTCAGATGTAATATCATTTGTTTTTGTAAAATGTCTTTTTGAGCACAGGTGACCTATTGAATACCAATTGAATTTGTGCAACTGTATGAAGTTGTACCACATGAAGTTGCTGTATATGTAAGTAGCACTTTGTTTTTCACACTGTACATTTAGTGGAGAGACTGTTTGTGCAGCTGTTAGCATCTGTTTTACATTGGGAGTTTGATTAAAAACTGCGCCTACTTTGAAAAGATTATGTTGGGTTATGACATGAAAAACAGCTTTTGGACTCCAAACTACAGACATGTAATATCTGCTTTTTACCATAGACAATTTTCAGCTATTTTTAATAATTGAATGCAACCATTTCATGCATGTCCTAGCATATGCACAGTGGTGACTTGCCCTGGAGGAGGTTGTAGGAACTGCAATAATCAGGTTGACTGAACCTTTAAGCAGTTTTACAGAGCTCTACTGTAGAAATATTACCAACCTGTGTAAGTCAAAATTGTCTGTAGGAGTCAGTTATTAATTTTGGACACCTCAAAACCCTTTTTATAGGGATCTTGATTTGATCTGTACCACAAGCTAAACTCCATTTAATTTCTCACCTCCTGTGTTCTCTGAATCAATACTTTGTCTAGCTGTTCCCAGCATTTGCAAACTTTCTGTGGGATTACTTCAACAGAGGGGTTAGTGGTGTTGCACAACACAAAGTACATATGAGTTAATGACCAGATGATGTGTTTTCCAAAGAACCACTCACTTTGTTGTGTTGGCTAGTTTAGGAGAAAGGTATGCAGGCATGTTTAGGCATTGATTTGGGGAACTTGGCATGGTTTTTGTTACTGGTTGAGCAGGCACGGTGCCACAGTGACAAAATATTTCTGTAGTCTGAAGTTAAATAGCTTGTGTCCTGAATTCACTTAACTCAATACAACTTCCATTTCTTGTACAAACAGTGATTATATCGTGTTATTGGCACCGCTCTCTGTTGTAGCCCTCAAAGTGACTTCCAGTTGTCGTTTTCATACCAATTTCTCTGATTGACTGAGACACTCGATGGCTTGAAAGGCAAATGTCTTTGCACTGATTTCAGTTGTAAATGTGCAATCAAGATATTGTCATTTGACAAAGTACTGTGGGTTATTCTTTGAGAAATCAATGGCGTTAAGATTTTTAAGAAAAAATTACATTGCAACGTCCAAGGTGATGTATAGGATGTTTGTTATGAATAAAAGTGTTTGAAACACAATAAACACATAGTATCAAAACAATTGTTGTAATTACATATCAGATTATAATAAAATTTGAAAAAAGTATTTTTGAGTAATGATTAAACCATAATAACAGATTGCGTTTCTCATCACAAATCCATTTAACAAACTTCATTTTAGCCTCAAGTATGAGTAGTTCCCTTATCCTGGTTGTAAAGGAGAGCAGTGTCATTAAAAAGCATGGCAGTGTGAAGTACTCTAACCAGATTACAGACAATAAAAAAGAAAGATACTTACATTATAGGACTGAAGACTTGGACTAGTTCAAACACGTTTTACACAACTTCATATCATGGTTGCATAACAAATGATGGTGGCTCCAGGACACAGATTTGGGTAATGCTTTATTGGAAATATTTTAAGTGTCAAATGGAAATGAAGTTGATCCTGTTAGTAGAGTTGAGTTGGGTAACGCTCTACAATAAGACACAAAATCCTGAGTCGTTACTAAAGCACAAGTGATGAGGGAATCAGGAATGCCCTGATCATCGATGGATCAATTAGTAATTCCTGAATAACTCTGCTGGTAATGATGGCTTCCTGGAGAACAGACTGGGAGGTTCTATATTGAATCATTGTGTAAAGATTAGAACATATCTAGGAATTGACAGTCTGACCCCTTACTTCATGAGTCGTTTCTGGATAACTCTGAATCAGCCGCTATACTCATGAATGACTCATTATTTTTGAGCCCCCTTAAAAGGGTACATCATTCTGAGAAGGGACTATTAAACCTTCATTACTTCATCATTGTCTTACCATTTGTGCGCCCCCCACCGTATTGTAAAGTTTTTCCCTGGAACCTTTATTACTCTTAATATGCCGTATGCTTTCCTGTAGACAAAGTGGAATTTGTCCGCTGGAGGTACTATCTCTATTTTACTGCCAAATGCTTGTTTTCCAGGAAACGTTCAGAAAATTATGAAGAAATAAAGAACCAGTACAATAAAACATTGCCCTTTTGATCCTTTGACCTACAAGTTCACTTACTGACCGCACAGAAACCCACTCCTGTGCTGTAGCACTACCAGGCTTACATTGTTTCAATGAATTTAGGCAATTAACACTGACATTGTCATTTGATAGAATATTGATTATAGCCACTTTAAGTCTTAAATGACATTTTGACACATGACCCCTCTACAAGACACAGAGGATTAGGTAATAATGCAGGATCTGCCTTAGTTGACAGTCTTCTTTGGTGGCACAAATTCCATCCCACACAAATCAAATGAGATACAGTCAGCCGACTCGGAGTGAATGGGGCTTTGGGGCCCCAGGGCATTTGCCCACTTCACCTGGTTGGTAATCCAGCCTTGGCTGAAATAATGACTGTAGATAATACCCTGTGTAAATTTGAATATTTGGATAATTTACCTTAGAATATAGTTGATTTGGGTGGCACAGTAATTCACAGACATTTGCAGTGATTCATTTGATTTCTCTTCATCAATGTGCTGCATCTTTTGTCTCCTTAAATCTTGTTTTTGTGAAGGCAAGTGTGACAAAAGAAAGAGAAAGAAAATCATTGAGCTTGACATGGTTTCAGTTTTTATTTCTCTGAGTCCTTCATCACATCATTTTGTTCATATTCTGCCAGTCTGGGAACTGATCCTGTTCTGTCATGGCTGAATATGTCTCTTTTCCCTCCGAAGTGAGAAAAACATTATCCAAATCTAAGTTAGCAGTACAATCAGTCCCTTTGTCGGAGCATAATCAGACTCCCCATTTCTGAAAAAACAAAAAGGTCTTCTTATGCCACCGCTCTCTGTCAGAAATCCCCTGCCTTTCCAGACGCCAGGTTTATGTAGATGGCTCAAGTGCTTAAAGCTGAAATGTGTCCTCTGGGGGATGACTTCACTTTCCTCTACAGTCACACACTGTTCTGACATGGGAGAAATAGGAGAGTTTAAATTCGCTTCATAGATTTACACGGATGGGGCCCCTCCTACCACCGTGTGAAGAGAAGACTTCTTCAGCAGTTTGACTAGCCTCCTGGAAGAAGCGGGGCAGCAGCGGAGGAAAATCACCTAAATTACCTTTTTCTAAAGATTTGTAGAAGATAATTTATCCAGGATAGGTCCTTCTGGAGTACATTCAAAGTGGAGACATGTAACTTATATAAGGATATTAGCTTTAAAAGGAAAAAAACTACTGCATTTTTTAATTTGTAATTTATTTTTTTAAGTTATTTTTTGTAAGAATTGGTGATGCTGGAGGACGCGGGAAGGAGGTGAAAGCTGTGATGAACTCCACAGAGCATGGAGAGGCATACGCGCCTGTCCTCCAAGGGCTATGGGAGAATGTGAGAACAGGGCAGGAGGAGATCCTGCTCTCCCCTTACCTGCCTGCGTCTTACGCCTTCTTGACGCACGTCCTGCTCTGCGCACCTTTCCTTGCGCTGGACGCGCTGTGGAGCGTCAGTCATCGGGTCCGGTCGTGGAGGATCGCCGCAGGCTCGGCTCCGCCGCCGTCTCTCCGACGATGGTTTGACTGTTTTAGGAGGATACTGTACAAATACCTGTCCACTATCCTCCCCGCCACCGCGCTGTTTCAGACACTGAGGCGCCCCACGTTACCGAAGCTGGCTCCGTCCTGTTGGCAGCTCTTTGTGGAGGTTTTCGCATGTTTTCTGCTTTTTGACATGCTCTTCTTTTTATGGCACTTCTCCATGCACAGGTGAGCAGTATGCACCTATGTTAGTTGTGTTCAATTTTCAGAGTCTGTTCCGCCCTCCCATGAATGGAAAGCATTAAAGATCCTGCATGTAGCTACTTGTGAAATGTCAGCTGTTGGCAGCTTCGTATCATATTAAGATTTTTAAAAACTTTAATGAGCTTATAAAATACATTGCATTTTCATAGTCAATTAAACCACCCAATATTATACAAAATAGACTCGGCTCCACCAGTTACAACATTAAAATGCAGCTTACATGTTAATGCATCAGTAATAGTAATCCAGTAGTAGCCTATAATATAAACTAATACTCTGACAGAGATCATTTTGCCTGACGTTTACTTTTATACGTACAGCAAATTTTATAGATTATACTCACTTTCTTTTACTTAAAGGTTGGGTAGGCAGTTTTCTTTTGGCGTCATTGGGCAAAAATGCCATATTAACCGTGCAGCATATTGTAATTCAAGTGGTCTGAGAGCAGACCTCTACTTCAGCCCCCCCTCTTGGCTCTGTTTTCAGGCTTCAGAAAATCTATCCCGTGACGGTAGACTTTGGCCAGTCACAGGTTATTTCAGAGAGACGGTGTGTTCGTATTGGCTAAGCTACAAGAGCAGATGTGTGTACACGTCCCTTCAGACGGTGAAAACCTGATTCAGTGGAGGAAAATCCTGCCGAAAATCCTGCAACTTGTGATAAATTTCCAACACCTCCTTTGCCTACAGCCGTGTATAGTACAAAACAACACGTCCCGGCTCCACACAGAGCTTCAGGCTCATTATTCAATGCCAGGGACGAGTAAACTGATCTTCATGTCTAAAAACAGTGGAGTGCCCCTTTAACCTGAACTTGCTAGGTGACCATAGGTGTGCTGACAGTTGTCATTCAATAAGATGCAACATCATTAGTAATAGTTCAAGGATTGGGGTAGGAGTGGTAGTAGTACTGTAGTAGTACTAGTAGAAGTAGTAGAACTAACTTTCTTTTGAGTAGACTAGCACAGGCACACTGACATTACACAATTCTGGGAATGTAGTAGTGATTTTCTATTACAATAACAGTAAAAGCAGAGACTGTCTGTTTCTCATCAGAGTTCCCTGGCTGTACCGCAACATCCACCAGCTGCACCACCAGCACCACATACCCTTCGCTCTGGCGGCTCAGGATGCCAGCTCGGCCGAGCTACTGTCTCTGCTGCTGCTGGCTCTGAGCTGCACCTGGGTTGTGGGCTGCCACCCTCTGAGCGAAGCCTTCTTTCACCTTGTCAACACCTGGCTGGCGGTGGAGGACCACTGTGGCTACGACCTGCCCTGGGCTCTGCACAGACTGCTGCCTTGTCTGGGAGGAGCCCCCTTCCACCAAGCCCACCATAATATCTACAGTGGCAACTACGCCCCCTACTTCACCCACTGGGACCACCTCTTTGGGACATACCGTGCACCGGTGCTGGATTTACGTCCAGTGTGACAAAACTGTTGCATGCAGCAAACTGGGGATTGCTCAAGTTCTGTCAAGATACAATGAAGGATATTTTCTGCAGATGTGATTCCACAGTTTACAGCAAACCAACCACTGCCATTTCAGTCACATATCTTGCAGTATCAAAACATTTTGAGACTTGTGACCACAGCATGCCATTTATAAGAAAACAAATCGAAATCTTTATAATTCCCTAAACAAGACTAACAAGACTGCATCCTGTATGTTTCCTTGTCAATGATCTCAGAATTCACTAAGTTGGATGCACAAACATCATATTCACCTGCAGTATTTTCAATGTGAAAGCCGACAATGCCATTTGAACGCTCATATCTACAGCTGTTCTATATCGAGTGAATGCAGCACGAGATGATGACAGCGCAGGGATGATACAATAAATCAGGACAATGAATCAATGAACAAATGCCTGAACTATGCGCTCATGACATAGGTGTGTCCTTGGATGATTTTATACGCTGTTGTATTATAAGCGTAAGGCCGATAATATGTGAAAGATTTATTTTGGTCAATGCTGATCATGTGTGGTTAAAAGGAAATCTACAAATCTGAGTGAATGTCTGCAGTGAGCTGAAGCTGTAAGTTACAAAAGGAACAGTTTGACATTTTTGAGAAATACACTTATTTGCTTTCTTGCAGAGAGTTAGATGAGAAGATCGATATCCTTCTCAGTACAGTAAATTAAAAGCTACAAACAGCAGCCAGTCAGCTTAGCTTAGCACAAAGACTGGAATCAGGAGGAAACAGCTAGCCTGAGTCTGTGAAGACTCCAGGAAGTGGCTACGTCTGGCTGAGAAATAGTCAGACACATAACAAACTGTAAAACCACACATTTTTGTACAGATTAAACAAATGAGATATAATGTGTTAACTGGTGGGCGGATCTTGTTCCCCCTGTTCAGTCTTTATGCTAAGCTAAGCTAAACTGGCTGCTGGCTGTAGCTCCATATTTTCCGTACAGACATGAGAGTGGTATCAATCTTCTAATCTAACACTCGGCAGGAAAGCAAATAAGTGTATTTCCCAACATTTCAAACTATTCCATTAATATAATAAATATTAATATTAATTAATATCACAAAATGATTTGATATCAGTCTTTGATTTATTATGAAAAGTAAAGTGAGTCTTTAGTTTGTGCACAACCTAAATGTGTCAGTGGAACTGTCTACAGTGTAAGAATAATGTCAGTATTTGTAGTGAACATTCCTCTTTGAACCAAATCTGTTGTATAATTTCTACCATATTTTCTTGATAAATAATTTTTAAAGACTTATACTCAGTGCTATAATTGCTCCTTTATGCATGATTGTAAAGCTTTTTATTGAGTCATCATTTCTACACAAAAGGCCACACAAATGCTGGGCTTGATAAGTATGAGAAAATATATGAAAGCAAAACACAGACTTGGTGTGTTGTTCGCCTCAGGTTCAGGTTTCTGTTGTGCTGCCGTGGTTAGTGATTTGTTTGCCCTGGGCCTCTCAGCTGTCCATGTTCTCTGTGTACTGGTTCCACATGGATTGTCTGAGCAATCAAAACCACATGTGTTTAGAGATGAGAAGCTTTTCAGTCACTATTTGCAGTTCTTTTTTGCTACAGAAGCATTGTCTGGTAATAATATCACCCTGACAACCCAAACAGTTTTCTACAAAATTCAGCTGGGATCATGCCAGAGGATTTATAGCTACCACTCTTTAGGCTCTTTTCACATGAAAAAAGGACAGCAAAGAGCTCAGGATTGCTCAAGCTTCCTGCACTTCATCACAGTGAGATATGGGATCTAACACTTAATGACTCACCATGGGGAGCCAAATCCAGTTCTTGAAGAGAGATAATGAGTTCATATATCATTACTTTACCTTAGCAATGATGTATCGTTTTGAGCATGATTTTAACATGTAGTAATACAACACTTAGAAATTTTTTTCTCACATGCAGCAGCCTGTAGCAACTAATACAATATTTTTTGAGGGTCTCTAGCTAGCGAAAGTCATTACTTTAAATGGAGAATGACAGTTCTCTTTGTGCTGACTTGCACTGAACTTATTTTGCTGTGAAGTCGGTCTGAGGGAAGGTTTTCTTGGACTGCATGAGCATGTGAACTACTCTGAACATCTGTTTTTTATTACTGTCTCTTGCAATGGCCTTTTTGAAATTTCGCAACAAAAACTCAAACACTAATTGTTAAAAGGTGTTTGAACAGTTGGAGGTACTTTTGCATATAGTCACAAAGTAATAGTTGAGCAAAGTGTACTTTTCCTGGGAAATTAAGAGATTCGAGGAAAGAGCGAGAGATGAGTACAGGGTGGTGGTGTTGCCAAGAGATGGAATGATAAACATGTGAGCCAAAACGGAAACAATCAGGCCCTATTACAGACCCCACGTCAGAGTCGGGGCGAGTCATGCAGCTTTGGATGACACACCGAGACACACGTTCACAGTGAGACACACGACGACGTCCTGCAGCCAGCGTCATGATGTCACTGGAGCATTACAAGATTTAGAAGCACTTTGAACCGTCTGTACATTGGGAGGTTTGTTTACTTGCTGTAAGGTGTGCTCCTAAGTTAATCACGTAGGCTAAAACCTTCACAAACCCCAGAATAACAACAAGAAGAGAGATAAAAATTCTTCAACAGATGGAGCCATGTCAAAACAAGAGAGAGAAAAAGCACAGAGCACTCTCCACCAGTCCTTATCATCAGAGCAAATACTAAAGACTTCCCATTTCATCATATTTCCTGTAAGTTTGCCATTCAGTGACAAAGGCCAGATTCATATTTCTTTAAACATTCTGTAAATATTCAATTAGTGAGCTTTATATAGCTGACACCGCTTGTTGTCACAGTAACTGGCTGAGGTTCTTGCCCTCTGGTCTGTAACCATTTTTAGGCAACTTGTTTGCTTTCCGAAACATCTCAGTGCACTTGTCATTAGTGGGCTGTTGCCAAAGACTTTGTTGGGGAAGCTTTGAACAGCCAGCATTACTGTAATGAGCTTCTAGAACTGCGACTTAAGTTACAACACGTACTGTTTCACTGCATATAGACGAGGAATCAGTGTATGTACAGCACATGCAGTAGCATGTTAGAATTTTATTGTATGGTGGTCCACAAAAATAAAATAACCAGAAAAAGGCCACTAAAAGGTAGCAAAAGCATTGCATAATCATTATTTTGTAACAATGTAGCAACGGTATTATTATTGCATGTGTTATATTTACCCCAGACATAGAGACAGAGCTCAATTAAGTCCCTCCCACACCAGAGGGGAAAACAATTCATTGACTTTGTATTGCGTGAAGGTGCCTCCTTGTCATTTCGGTCTGCTAGCAAACAACAGGTGGTCATGGGTTTCAAAAGCCTTTTAAAGGAAATATTCTTACTTGCTTTCATGCCGAGAGTTAATGAGAAGATTGATACCACTCTCTGCAAGTTTCACAATATGTCGAACTGTTTCTTTAACCAGTTAATAAAGTAGCTGGGCATGAGTGAATATTCGCTCACTGCAGATTTGTATCTCCAATATACACACCGTGTTTTCTCCTAGATCTGTGCTTACTATCCATATGTCGCTGTGCGTTTTGTTATGTCTGTCTGTATCTTAGTCTTTGATTTTCATCTTTGATATCAATTCTGCTGCACTGACGTCTCGCCTTTCATGGAACGTTAATGTGAGACACCTTAACAACAAAGAAATAATAGAACGTTTGACACATTTCAGAGCATGAATCTATCTGATCTGTATCTTTTATTTATCTTCAGTGTGCGTTGATACATGAAAAGAATAACACAATGCTCTCTGATTTTGTTTAACATTCATAGAAAATGTAGTGAGAACAGAAAGAGATACTGGAGTCCAGATCTTTGTTTGGTTTTTGTTCACATTTTCTCTTCACAAACAGGTTTTCCATCACAGCTGTCTGCATCTGCTAGCTGTCAGTGTGAGCAGCAAGCCATCCATTTTGTTCATTAGCGGGCCTTCCACTCAGTTTCCCATGGTTCTTTGTTTGTGTGTCATGTATGAACTATGACCCGTGAGCTGATACTGTTGGACTGAATGATCTGAATGTCAGCAATGCATTGTATCATTGGTCTAGCATCTTCTTCCTAAAATAATGGAAAGCAAAGTTGACAGACCAAGGTGCTTTGACTGACAATTGTAATGTGGAAAATAGTTCATGTGGCATTTTAGCTCCAAATATTTACGTTCATCTTGATACGAGATAATCCTAATGACATTGTGAATGACATGGTGTGTAAACTTTCTGAAACAGTAAGGATCAGCGATGAATTCATAAGAGACTTTCCATTTAGGATTTGTTAAGTAGTTGTTCTTTATTGTTTTAGAAATTGTTACCATTTCTCCTCCCAACAAAATTAGTTTTGTGCTGCAAATGCATTGTCACGGATACAAAACCTGCCCTACACTAAGTAACTTACAAATTTACATATATAGTTACTACTCTGTTGTAAAATTTAATAAATTAGAACAATAAATAGTCTTTATTTGACACAAGCAGCAGAGGTATCAAAAGGCTTTTTTAACAAAAGAAACTGTATATCTGTGACTGTATTTCCTTTGGGTATCCATAAAGGGAGTGCAACAAGGTGCCCCCTTTTCCACTCTTGATTTTAGCCTTCAGATAAAAAAACTGTCCAAAAAGGCCATTTTTACCATAAAAGTGAACTTTGTGAAGTGAAATCAACTGAGGAGTTGAAGACATGTTCGGGGCACATGGTGCTAGGTTAGTGAGTTGAGCCAGTTAAGATTGTTTGTTGCCTAGGAATGTGGACAACCCCTGCCCCCTTGTCCTGTCCCACTCCCCCATCCCACCACCTCAAAAGTTACCCAGAATGGCATCCAGTTCTCCAAGCCTGAGTGGTAGCATACATGTTTCTCAGCCCCCCACACCTTGCTATCGCTGTAGCTCGGGGGAGTGGAAAAGTGGCATGTGAAGTGGGAAACGGGGTTGGGATAGATAACCCTGCTACTAGGATCCCTGCACAGTGCCTACGTATCAGGAGGCTGCAGGAGGCAGGAGGTGGGCCTGGAGAGTTCATGTCTTGTCAGGTTGCCTCAGGGAGGTCATTTCACTGCGCCAGGACACATGAAGTGCTGATTAGTGTTTGCATCGAGTGGGGAGGCCAGAGATAAGTGGAGAGGAAGACAGATGTCAGGGGGAAGGAGAGGGAGGGGGACAACTTGCCCACAAGTTCCCACCAGTCCGCACACACTGTAGGATGTGCTTGGTTCCGTCCTTTGGGAAATCTTGTGCCTTTTTGTTTTTGTGGGTATGAGGACACACCTTGGCATCACTACTGGCAACATGTTGACTGTAAATCTGCGACACACTGTCTGAATGATGGCAACTGATATTCATGGCTTTGGCTGTGTAAGATGAAGCACTTGTTTCTGTTTTGCCGTTTAAAACATATATTTGTCCACACTCTTTCATTCGGAGTGCACATAGTTTCATGAATAGTATTTGTGCACTTCCAGTCTCACTGAGTAACCCTTACAGAGATTCCAACAATTGTCCATTTTTTGAAGACAGTTTTGGCTTATCTCCTTTTTCAGCTTATTGTTAGTTCTGTGTCTTTCCTCTTACTGTAAGACTTTACGAAGAGTTAAACTCTCAAAGCATGGACTATCTGCAGCCACACTCAGCCACCACCATGCCTTCAAACTTGTACTTGTAGGTGACCACGCCTGTGTCATCCAGGTACAGCAGGGAGATGGGATCCAGCTTGGTGGGCACGCAACAAGCTCGTGACGCCTTCTGAGGACTGTTGATGTTGACCAACGTCTGGACAATGGCATGCTTGGTGGGTGTGACGTGCTTTGTCAGTGGGAAGGAACATAGGCCAGTGCACTCAAAGGCATCGTAACCAGTGGGTGCCAGGATCCAACTGTCCCATCCAATATCTTTGAACTCTACGTACAGGGATTGTTTCTTGCAGTGGTTTCCCTTGGCATTGCGACGAATGCGGGATGCTGTGTCGTAGATCAGATTGGAGCGCATTTGGATGAGATCCTCTTCATCTAGCTCAGCTTCTTCATCTCCCTCATCCCTGTCCCTCCCGAGCTCCCCCCAGAGCCCATTCAGGCCCGTCCCCAAGTCGTTCTGGAGAACCATGTTAGAGGTTTCGTGGTCAATCATCTCATTCAGCTCATGCTTGTCATCACGGTGATCACTACTTTGGTCATCAGAGAAAACAATCAGCAGAGGTTTGTGTTTTTCTTCAGGGCTGGTGTCAATCTTCATGTCCCCTTCAGGTGGATTCCTGTCTTTGTTGTCCTCTGTCATACCTTGAACATTATCTTCATTAGCCATGCTAGCAATGTGCACTTCCAGCCGGTGCGTTGTGCCACTGTCAGATTTACGCCAGCGTTGAACAGCAGCAGTGAGGTCAAAGGCCTCCCAGCCATTATCAGTGCCGTAGACCTGACGTGAAGCCAACTCCACTAGCTCTATCCGCTCTCCTCCCCCTCTGAATCCATCGCCTCTCACGGTGTTCTCATCAGTCATGTTGTCATCTCCGTCATGCGATTCCAATTCGTAGACAGTGACCTTGCGGTCGACACCAGCATAGATGTGGCGGTCAGTCTGGACAAGTGTGTAGAGGCGAAGCTCAGCTGCTGTGATGCGTTCATGATGGGGGACTGACACATTGAAGAGGAGTGGGTGACGCCTCACTCCTCCAACTCCCACAACACTGGGAGATGAATCTGAGGAAGAGAAATAAATGATCAAACGTCTGTACATTTTGTACATTACATTTTTAATGAGGTTTTCAGTTGAGTTCTGCAACGTATCCTAACCCTAACCTAACCTTATTGACAATTTTGTGCTCAATTTCATCCTTAATTTAACTGTTATCTTAATTTTATTGCAAGCTGTTCCATTTCAGAATAATAATAGCATTGTGATATGAACATTGCCTTGCAAAGAGAAGTAACAAGGAACAGGGTCATAACTAAGGCTTGGATTTAATCAACAACATTTTTGTTGATTTGTTCTCACTTTCACAACCTACTTTCTTTGGCCTAGCAGACCAGAGTGTGATGAGGAAAATACAAATAATATTGAGATGAAAAATGTTCAGTAAACACATGGCAGAAAGTAAAAAAGAAAAAGTAGTTGTCATTATTTTTAATCAATCTATATGATTAACAGGGGCATCATCATAAAACAGAGGATCTTTACCTTCATTTTTGAAGCTGCGGATGATGTTGGCGGTGGGCATGGCGGTGCGGTCATTAGCGAAACGGTTGTAGAGCTCCATCATGTATTCAGGCGGCTCTTCTCGTGTGCTTCCAGGAGGCAGGGGAGGGGGACTCAAGCTAGACAGGTTGAAAGTCCGCAGAAACTGTTCCTTCAGGCTCTTCAGCAGGCTCTGCATGTTCATGCTGTTGTCCTGCTCCAGCAGTGACGGATCCACCACCCCTCCATGTCCATCTCCCAGCCCCGGAGCAGAGCGATGCCTCTGGTGGGTGTTGGAGATCGGGCTGCTCTGTCCACAGGGAGGCCCCTGCAGCAGCAGGATGGAAAACACCAAGAGCAAAGTCTTGGAGCTGCAGATGGTTCCCGGTTGAGAGACCCAAATGCTCGCCATGGGAAAAACAATCTGCAGCTTTCTTTGTATGCCCCCTTCGATTGTCTATGGATGAGCTGATGCAACAGTAAGACAAAATGATTGTGATCTCTGAACGCCTTAATCCAAAAGTTAATTTAAATTGTGGTCAGTTCATCTGTAGGCTAGGAAAGTTCTGGTTCCCTGGCAGTAGACAGTAGTGCTGTTGACCCTTGCACTGACCAGTGTGAGCCTCTCTGCAGGAGTGTGTATTCCTGCTGCTCTCTTCCAGATCTCACAGCATTTATTCTCATGCACACCTTTTGATGTCCTTTGCGACGGGGCTGCAGTTCCGGTGACAGGGTGGCCGATTCTTGGCTTTGTCCGTCCGAGTCATCTCTGTTGTGTCCTCTCCTCTGTCAGTCTCTCTCTGTGCTCTGCTCTCGTCTCCCCAGCTCTTTCTTTCTATCCCTTATCTATGATACGGTGGGTTCTGCATTGCTCAGTGCTTATGGTCTCTTTGCTGGTGTGTGTGCGTGCGTGCGTGCGTGCCTTCAACTTTGTGTGATGCACATGAGCGTGTGTTATCTCACAACTTCCTTAATGAGGATTTTGTAAACACTGTCCTGTAGCCTCTTCCTTGTGGAAGTGCTATTTTGTTTGGGTGGGTGCTCCGGGGTTGATATTCTTCATTTGTTTATTTGCTTTGTAAATGGTGGAGTTCTGTGAGCTGCTGTCCACGCTCCATTGACCAGTTCTTTTTGACAAAATACAACAAGGGTCTGTTGATTTCGTTGAATGTAACAGGATATATCTATTAGGCAACACTTGTCCAAATGAAATTGAAATGCAATGAGGTGTGAGGCCTTAATGATCGAGGATGAAAGATACTGAGCTGACAGCGTGTTTGAAGAACATTTCAAGTAGACAGCAGAGTAGTATGCAATAATCTTTTATGTTCATTCAATACAGTAACAATCACCCACCCACCCCCCACCCTGTTGTGCTTGCTTAAATGTTCTCTTTTGGTAAGTGGACACTGTGTCTGAAATGGGTTATCTGGGCACAAGAGGCTCCTTTACAATGCAAGACCTAGGACATACAACGCAAGAATAGATGAGGCACATTCTCAAAGTTTCATGAGGGATACACAGAGCTTTAGAAAGACATTCCGGTAACACTTCATTTTACAGGCCCGCAAACTGATACTGATACTGACTGATACTGATGCTGCGTTTGTAATCATGCTTTTCAATTACCTTTGTATTATTTTCCTGTAAATGTATTAAAGAAATCTCCACCTATTTATAACCTGCTTAGTGGGAAATAGCGGATTATAATTATTAAATAATGCTGGGGTATTTATCGATAAATTTGGGGGTAATTTGATGATAATTTCAAAGAAATATCAAATACGTTACTTGCTAATTATCAGCTACTTACCATGAAATTTGCGGACCTGTAAAATGAAGTGTTACCGACATTCCTCTCGGTTAGAGAGTCAACAAGTCAAATGTGACGGGTGACTCATGGAGGAAGACTTCCTCCATCCAACGAGTCATTACTGAATGTATGGATATACTGTACACGGTGAAGCAGACTGGCACTGGTCAGATGTTTTCTGACGAGATTAATAATGACTCACACCAGCTCCTGAACAGATTTGAATAACTGTCCTGTTCGTCACCTGAACCCTCATCCTACTACGCAACTGTCCTTCATTCCTGAGCTTCTTTGTGTGACCTGCAGATACACTCCTGATTGTGGTGCGTCACAGAGATGGGAAGGAATGAGCTTTTCCTTCCTCTGCCACTCATCTGCCAGGCTGACAGTTGACAGACATGCTGTTATCTGTCACTCTGTTAAACTGCTGCCGCAACAGACTATCACATCTTCCTGATGGCCGTAAGAAGGCTTGATAATGTCCTTTTGCACACACACACACACACACACACACACACACACACACACACACACACACACACACACACACACACACACACACACACACACACACATTCACACAGTCAGTTCCATCCATATGGTTTGTATTATGGACCTCAGGGTGTAACAAATGTGGATTTATGAAGGCCAGAGATGCTATTTTTGGACTGATTCTTTCAACAGACAATATATTGTGCTGATTTTATGATTTTCATCTGTATTCTTTCTTACAGTGTTGTGTTTTTTAGGATGGGAAATGTATTGAAAACTCCCAGATAATACCACCATCACCACAAAATATCTTATAAACTCAATTCAGGTTAAGAAGTTTTTTGGAAACCAATCAGTCTTACAAAACTGGGTATATTTAAAGCAGTATCAAATGATTACATTTGAACAACACTAACATATTACCACAGTGTAAAGTCATCATGACAAATGCGTTAGCAAACAGTTGTCTATTACATATCCCGCAGACACGGAGCAATGGTAGCATTCATTTGTAGTCGTGTTTCTGGCCACCCAACAAATGTTTGTCCGATATTCGCTCTCCGTTTAGCTCTGATTTGGTCACCAACTCCTGCTTTAGCTAAATGCTCCTCATGTTCACCAGCTAGTTGCTATTTTTGTCAGTCTGCTGTTTGGTGGGCAGGTAGCGGACGTTTTTTTTTTGTTTATTTGTTTGTTTTTTGCTGAGAAGAGCCGCCTGCTGCGTCTGGAAACAAGGCTGTTGAGAGCGAACCAAAATGAACTAAAACAATGAGCTGAAAGACACTAATGCTCCGCAGCTCCGGGCCGAGGGGAACTGCAGTGATAGTTCTGTGTGGGTTTGTCACAGCAAACAACCCCTCACATTACACATAGGGAAGAGCCTTTGGTGATACAAACATATTGATTAGTGCAGCTTTATAAGCACACTGTATTCTCAGAGGTGAATAATAGTGATCTGATTTTATACCTTCCTAGCGGCATGGCTGTCTGGATGGCAATGTTGTTCAGTTGGTCCGTTGGGCCAGACTAAAATATCTCTACAACTATTAGTTAGATAGCCACGAAAGTTTGACGTTCACGGTGAATTTCGACAATTTCACCATGTCAAATACTTTGGTTTGAGACCAAATTCCTTCCAAACTGTTCCCATCAGCCCTAGCTGCACTTTGTGTTTAGTGCTACTTAGCAAATGTTGGCATGCTAACACGCTAAACTAAGATGATGAACATTATGTTAAACATCAGCATGTTAGCGTGGTCAGCGTGTGAGCATGTTAGCATGCTGACGTAAACATGGTGGCTGCCTGGCTGTAGAATAAAGGCCTGGTTTATCAGTTTAACCCGGCCAGCAGTTTCTACCATCATGCACAATGTCCTCTGCTTTCAGGCCTGTATCTTTTTATTCACGTTGCCTCACTGTTTTCCTTTTTCTTCCATCATCTCGGCCTTTTGCTTCATATGTAATCAGTTCATTTGTATCTGATAGGCAGTCATGAATGCTTTTCAGTAATGATGTACCAATACTAAAGGTATACTGATGCTGGTATAGTAAATATGTGGTGCAATGCATGCAACAAAAACACATTTGTGCTGTTTTATTAATTTACCACTTAAATGAAACATCCAATAATAGACTATTTACTCTAAAACATGACACACAGTATTTTGTACTGTCCACCATTAACATTATTCAGTCCAACTGACCTCTGATCAAAAGGCTGAGCTTTAGCTCATGTCGTCTGGCCTTGCATTTTCAAGTTGCAAAATGGCCATGCAATTTTATATAGACTTTATCTTCCAAGTGTGGTGCTTCTTTTCCGGCATGTCCTGTATAACAGCTACACCAGATCAAGGCAGCTCATATACAGTGACATGACTCCTGCAGTAGGGAGGAACAAACTTGTGTTGTGTTTAAAGGTTTTAATGTGAATAGTGATATTAAAGCCTATTTTGATCTCTCCTTAACAGACTTTCCTCACAGGCACAAACAAATGAGCCAATCATTTAACTTGAGGACCAAACAGGGCTCAAATGGAAACAATCCAGTGTCCCACTGGAAGACTGAGAGTATTTCCCATAACCAGTTCATGTGAAATGAGCTCTGCTGAGGTTAACGGAGTCAAAAATCCATATACTGGTGAGTCTGAAAATGACTGTTAGGTGGGAGCTTGTGGCTTTCTGGCGAGGAACTGCTGAATGTCTCTTTGCAGCTCCATGTTGTGTTTATGGGCCTCGTCTCGGCTACGCTCGGCATTTCTCAGGCAGATCTCCAGAGCGGCCACATGGCGGCGATCTGCCTCTAGAGCAGACTGGAGCTCTGCCACTGTGGCTTTCAGCTCCTTGTTCTCCTGCTGCAGACTGCAAGAGACAGTGAGAGACACAGAGGGCTCAGATATACAGTAAAGAGTCCAAAAAGCAACTCAGTCTATTCTCTAAACAATGCCCTGTAGTGTTCCAGTCCAAAAAGACTTTTGATGTAATACTGAGTCCCAAAATTACATTTTCTTTAAAAACACAAACAATCTGCCAGTGGAGTAAGATTACCACACCTGTGTTCAATGTAAATCAACTTGTTTCAAAGGTTTCCTGGAATAAAGTGTCATTTTCTTGACTCTCATTTCTACAATATTCCCAAAACAAGAAACACTGCACTTGGGAAAACCTCATTATCTGAAACTACTAGCATTTTTTAAAAAAACAATTAGGCTGAATATGAAACAAAATTAGTTGTCAAAAAAAACACATTTTTTTTGCATTTTTTTGCACTTTGTAAGATCAAAGGTGCCACATGCCCTCAGGAAAAGAAATCCTGAATATAATTTTCCTTTTAACTTTTTCTTTTTTCTTTACAGTGCGCACCACGTGTATTGGCTGGTGAGGGTCACTCTGGTGTGTAGCGAGTTAGTTGGGTAGTCGCTTTGTCTCCATGTGCCTCCACAGCTGAACTCACCTGTGTACAAGCTGCTGGCTGTCTTTTTCCGGCTCAGACCTGCTGCTGACCTGCTGAACTGAACCACTCACTGTCAGGTTCCTTACACTCTTTTGATGAGACAGCAGCCGGGCAGACAGGGAGTCGCTGTCAGGTTTTTGGGAGCCAGCAGTAGAAGAACCTGTGTTGTCACTTCCTCTTCGGGCTGTTAACCTATCCTCTCCCTCCTTGTTACTCAACTGAGACCCCCCGAACAATGAACCTGAACTTCGGAGGTCCAGGATCTTAAAAATGTCCTCTGACAACGTCCCGCTCTTCTCCTCCACGCTCTCCTGGATGTGACTCCACCGGTTAAGGGCGTCGGCCTTGGCTGCCATCCCGGTGAGGGGGCAGTTGAAGGTGGGCAGGGTCTGAGTGCGTTTGCGGGGACTTCCGAGCCAGTCGTCTGTGGAAGGTGAGAGAGACTCCTGAAGTGTGTTTTTGGGGCTGCAGTATCCTCTGTCTGGACCTGGACTGTCCATGTCCTCCTCCTCTTCTGGAGACTCGGACAGAGATGCATCACCCATCTGAGACAAACACATAACTGAAAATTAATTACTGATATATATTAAACTACAATACAATTTATACTACTGGGAAATTATTTACTAAATCATTAATAATCAGTGGGATTTAAGGCATGAATTTCTTGTGGTTTGATGAACCTATAAAGCCATTATCCTCCATCCATCCATTCATTTGAAACCACTTCACCAACACAATGTTGGTAAGCTACTGCTAGATATAATGCATCACAACATTTCGTGTGAAATTAATCAGTAAGAGGAAAGCTGTGCTGTTGAGACTGAATCAAAATAAGTGCAAAAGCAACAAAACATTAGGATTTAATGATGGCATATTCACTAGAATTAGCATTTTATGTAGGTACTATTAGTATTAGTATCTATGCCAGCAGGTACTAATACTACAGTAGACTGTAAATGGAGTTGTAAATAGCTTCTCTATTCCAAATATCTGGAGGTGGTTTAATCTTGGAAGATAAGATAACATATATTTTGTTACCTTTGAACAGAGCCAGGCTAGCTATTTCCCCCCTTTTCCACTCTTTATGCTAAGCTAACCGGTTGCTGGCTCCAGCTACATTTACCAAACAGACATGATAGTGGTATCGATCAGCAAGGAAGTGAATGAGCGTATTTCATTTTTGCCACCTCTGTTTTCTAGCCACTGTTAACAGCTGTTTACGCTTTTGAACACTTGGCAACTTTATCACCAAATTTAACAATTGTTTCTGACTGTTTTATTTATAGATTGTGTCAAGAAATTGACCCAGCTGATGGAATTAGCACTGTTTGCCACATAGCCAACTTTCACGTTGGATACATGGCAACTTCTTCCTACTAACACGAATTGTTTTGGATATTCTGATATGTGTTCTTTTTTCTGTTTTCCATTGCCATGTCCTGTTTTTAGGATACGTCGTGTTACCTGTGTAACACCAGACCATGCACTAAAAACAGGAGATTAAAAACACAACAGAGGCTTAATGTGTGGTCAGCTGCTCGTACCTCTGCAGACTCCCAGCCCACAAAGCTTCGGGGAGTGTTCTTTTGGCTTTCGGCCTTGTTTGCGCGAGGGGAGGGAAGCACGTCTTTGGAGAGAGGAAACAGAGTCTCATGCTGTCTGATCATCACTGTCATCAGTTTCTGGATCTGAGGAGTCGCTGCGAAGGAAAACAAATGGGAAGAGATTATGTTCAAAATGTCTTATCTTTAGGTTCTAATGCAAATTATTGCCTCTCTTTCTTCAATCTTTTGAAAATTCAATTGAAATTCACTTGATATTTTGTACAGTTCAGATACTGTATGTCAGTAGTAGTTTAAGAAAAGAGTAGCAGCAGCATTAGGTAGTAAGTAAAGTTTATCAAATTGATGAAGTAGCACATGGTTTTTGCTACTTCATTAGAACCACATATACCAAGGGTATCTCAATGAAACATGCCTTCCTAACTTGTGCAGTATTTATTGTAAAAGGCTGTTTTATTTCACTAAATATAGGGTCTAAAAAAAGAGAAGGATGTAGTCATGTCGCAGTATTGCCACATGCCATTGCTTAATAAAATTAGTAGTCACACATCATTTGCATTCGGGGTGTTTTTCAGATGGTGAGCTACAGTTTTCACAGCCAAGACAGAGAAACACATCACATGATTAGCCAGTTTTGGATCCGAATATTAGACACATCCACATAATCTCAAGGTCATAAGATAACACAGGTCTGCACACATGTTCAGGACACACGAGTGACCCGTTCTTACCCTTCATCACAGTAATGGGGTCTTCTATCTGAGGTTTGAGCAGGTTGATCCCCATCACTGTAGCCAAGTTCTCCACATTCATCTTATTCACGCTGGAGTGCAGCTGCACCTCAAACAAAAACCTGCAAAGCAAAAAGACATGATCAGCATAATTAACAGATCCAGAGATGGAAACTGATCTCAGAGCAGCATTTGGCTGATGTGTTTAACCAGAAGGACCTCATGAGATCTGGTAGATGTACAGTAAAGTGTCTTGCTCAAGGACGTGTTAGAGAACAAACATCTTTCCAATTATGGGATGTCCTCTTTAACCACAAAAGGCATCATGGTTTTTCTCTGGAATGTCCCATAATGCTTTGTGCTCCAGCTTCTACTCACCGGCAGACATAACTGAGAAGGTTGTAGTTGATTCTGGGGAGAAGAGCGATTTGTTTTTCCATCTTTACCCAACCCTGAGAGGACACATGAGCGAGAGATTAAAGGACACACACACTCACCTCTCCTGTACACACACAATGTATGCATACACTCAGATATACAGACATATTGTAGCCTTCTTTTTTTTTAAATAATAATAATAATAATAAGCATACTTCCGTGCTGCTGGAGTCCAGCATCATGGTGCAGTCCAGGAAGTCTTGGTACTGAGTCCAGGGCACCACGGGCTCCGGCAGCTCACGCAGGTACAGCTTGAGCAGTGACGCCACCGTGTGGACATCTGTGTCACTGTGGGTAATGACACATATCCAATGAGCATCCACTTTCAGTATGACATTTACTGACATTTAAACCTTAAACACAGAATGTAATGTTAGACCAGTGTATAAAGTCGGCAGTACATGAAGCCAGTATTGGTTGCATGAGTTCTGCATGTATTTTATAAAAATTGGAGACATGCAGTTTGCTTGATTACATGCTGTATATGGAAGCCTTTTACCTGGCTTAAATGTTAATGTGTTCACTGGATTCTACACATATGTGCATAAATAAATTGCTGTTATAGTTTTAACATCTTGCATTTTGCACTTTGTGTCCATGAGCTTAGAGCTTTATCAGAGTTTTTTACATCTTGACAAGATCTGTGCAAATATTTTACTGGACAGGCATTTACAAGCTGGGATGTAAAAAAAAAGTCCTCAAGGACTTTGCTGTTCTTGGACATTTCGGGCCTATTTATGTATATTTAACCGGTGCAGTAGGCTTGGGTTCAATTTTGTTGTTTGGACTCTGCCAAGAATACAGTTCAAGGGGAAAACAATAAATCTTGTTTTATTTTTTTGGCCTGAAATTTGACATAAAGCATCTTTCAGTAGCCCTTGCTGGCTGCTCCTTGACTCTGCTCACACTGGATTACAGACAAACAAGTTAGGTTAAATTAATGTTTTAATCAACAGTGCTCCGTCAGAGGAGCTTGTCATGTTGAGTAATACAGGCTTCCTCCTGTGTGCCTGCCAGAACAGGATGTGGTGTCGCCTTCAGCTCTGAGCTGACAGAAATCTATCAGCCGCTCTGCATCTCTCTCATCTCTCCTTGCTTTCTCAGACATAAAAAGCTGATGCTGTTGATTAACTGAGGTTAGGACATTTTTCTCCTTATATAGCAGTGATCTTCTTAAGCTCATACATTTAGCAACCAGGTTTAAAGAGGGCTTTAAAGTATTTCATTTTGATCCATTTAAGTGGTTTTGAGATGTGGGACTCTGCTGATGTGATGAATAAACCACTTTAGAACCACTTTACTGTATACTTTTATACTCTTTTTCTTGTGTGTTTCAATAACTGGAATAACCCCATTTCATATATAGTATATGGCACATACTTATCCACAATACTATTACTACTACTACTCACTTACATGCTTTTGTGGAATCACATCAAAATGTTGTTTTGGAATCAGTTCAGCTTAAGGGCTTCCAATAAACAACCAGTGTAATATGGAGGTAGACAATATTGAAATCATGACTCATTTTATTAAATAGCTCATATGGCTCTAGTCTGTAAAGAGGGAGCCATGACAGCGTTACCTGGGGAAGGAGGGCCTTTCTCCTGCATCAAAGGCATCTCTGAACTGTTTCACAGCATTGTCCTGACCGGGGAGGCGGAAGATGCCCTCCTCATTCAGGCCATGTTCTTTGATGAACTCCACACACTTCTGCACCAGGGTTGGCACCACGTGGGGCCCAAACCGTTGCTCATATGTCACTGTGTCCATGAGACTCTTTCCAAACACTGCAGAGAGGCAGAGAGGTATCATGACATCTTGGACCATTACTGTCCTTTTCACATGGTTTTTGTAGCAAGTTTTTTGTAGTAATTGTATTGTTTTAAACACATGATTTGTTGGTGCAAAGATATTTTTTATTCATTTACCTTAAAGGAATAGTTCAACGTTGTGAGAAATACGCTTGTTCATGTCTGCATGGTAAATATGAAGCCAGCAGCTGGTTAGCTTACAGTAGCTTAGCATAAAGACTGGAAACAGGAGGAAACAGCTAGCCTTTGTAATCCATATAAAAAAACACATTTTAAAAACAGCATGTTGTATTTATACGGGTGGGTTATGTGCCGGACTATTTCTTTCTTTTTATTCAGAGCTAAGCTAACCAGCTGCTGGTTCTTTCTTCTTCTACTTTTTTAGTTTTGGACAGAGCCCGGCTAGCTGTTTCCCAGTCTTTATGCTAAGCTAAGCTAACCGGCTGTTGGCTCCAGCTACATATGAGAGTGGTATCGATCTTCTCGTCTAACTCTTGGCAAGAAAGTGAATACATGTATTTCCCAAAATGTTCAACTATTCCTTAAATTTCTAGAAAAGTCTAGTCAAACATTATAGTTGCAGTATCATTAATAACCTCAGTTTCCATAACAATATAAAGTTTTACTGAACCTCCACTTGTTGGTACTCCAATGACCCTGCGCAGAGTGCGGACCCACTCCTCCATGTCACTCTGGGAGTTTGCCATGAACACATAAGGACATCGCTCCCTGTCTCCACTTGTACCTGCGAAATGATGGGTAGTGTTGGAAAAATGCATCTTTAAAACCTTTAGAAGGACAGATACGACTGTCAGATTTCCAGAGAAGATTGAGATTGCTATCAGGTGCTATCAGTATTCAGCGTTCTTGGTAGTTTCTGACTTCCTACTATGCAGGTAAGTGCTGTCTTCTACAGACAGATACCATAAAGGGAAATGTAATCCAGTTTGTAAATAGACCCATAATTTAAAACTGGCATACAGGACATGTTAAAGGAAGTTTTTTTTTTATAACTTATGAAGAAAAAGGAATAAGACAAAGATGACACAAGGCAATGAAGTGAGGACCCCCAAAGACAGTACTAATGTATCACTGCTACACACACAACCGTCTTTAGGTGCTGGAAATGGCACGCACCGCCTGAAGTCAGTTTTGCTCCCTTTAAAGGGTCGATTACATGCTTACGTGGTATGATCTCGAAGAGGTATTTCCCAGGCTCATCTGAGTTCAGAGGGAGTTCATTAACTTTACTGAACCGCAGCTGGATGACTCCCTGGAGACCAAAAAGCAGGAGCACAAACAAACACACACACACACACACACACACACACACAGAAAAAAAGCACATTAGTGTAATGTCCAAACCAGAAGTCTGTCGTGTCAAGAACCAACCACTAATATTTACACTAATCTTTACATTCATTCATAGAACACCATATGTTACCATCAATATTAACTGTCCCCTTTCCGAGTTACCAGAGAGTCAATGTAGTCCATGCCTTGTTAATGCAGTAAAGGCCTCAGCAGGTATTTTCACTGCAGGTGTAGCTCACTTTCTTTTATTGTGGCAGAACTGTATCACAGGGTCTTTTGCAGATGTACAACATACTGAAAAATGCAAGAAAATGCTCACTGCTGATATATTCTCATTTGGTTTAGAGTCTACTAATGTTCTATGGGTTCACTGTTTACATTACAACATGTACAGTGTATTTCCCATTTACCCATGTGTGTAGCCTACTTCCTCTCTCCCATTCTTCACCCACAGCCCCACTCGTTTATTTCTGTTTTAAAACCAAAGCCAAAAGTGGAAATGACTCTTTGACTTTTGCAGTAATTCTATATATTCAATACTTCTGTGGCATTTGGAGCCAAACCATCAACCAGAGGTTTCAGTGTCACTGAATGCGATTTTGATCCTTTTTTTTTTCACATTTTAATGAACGCTCCTCTCCCTTCTTGTGTCACTACCACTCATTTCTAAGCAGGAAGTAAATCGGAAGGAAGGGAGACAAACAAACACGTATAAGAGGAGAGGTGAACAGAAAAGCAAATTTGGCAGCATGAAGTGACCGTATCACATTTCATACCGAAAGAAATAAAATGACCTAATGTGTGTTTTTGATATTTTACACTTTAATATGGTCTACAAATCTGACCACGCTCCCTGCATAGATGGTTATAGCACAGTAAGGGGTTTTGCTTCTCCACATGTACAGCCACCCCTGAAATTCTTTTGTTTTGTTTACAGGAAGTGTGCAAAATTAGCCACACAGCTAGAGTGTTTGTGGTGTTGATTGGAAATGATAAAGGACACATTTCTTATTAACCCATGAATTAATCTATGAACATACAAGACATTTATTGCAAAACATACTTTAGATTACTAAATGTTGTAGTTAGATGATGCTGGTTTGCTTGTATTACTTAATGTTCCTGAATGTTAAAGAAGTAGAACTTCAACATGTAACAGAGACGTAAAAATGATTTTGATGACAGTCTTGTTCTCACATATAAGTAATTGCATATGTCAAATTAAAAAAGTTATTGTAGTCTTTTAATTTTGGAATATGTGATATTTGTATGAATTGCTTTGGAAATAATGTGCACATGTGTTTTATGCCAACAGATGACAAAAACAAGAGACAAAATACATCATAATTATATTAGTAGCATTAGTAAGGGCTAAAATAAATTTCCAGTGTCTGACCTGGACAGTGGTCTCCTTGTCATCTTTGTGGTAGGTCAGAGTGCTTCCTCTCAGCACAAAGTAACGCTGCTGCCAGTTCTTGACTAAAGACCTCTGCTGTTTCTTGAGCCAGCCGGCCTTCAGCGGCCTCTCCATGGACCTGAGGGAGCGGGGCGAGCCCGGGCCGGGGCCTCCCTCTCCAGGTATCACACTCTTGGATCGCGCTGCCAAACACCACAAGAAAGCAGTTGGTAAAAGTGTCATGAACAATGTGCCGTGTCACAGCCGGAGCTGCGAAACATCACAACAGCAGCGCTATACTCAACTGCAGCAGAGCACTTCCTCTTTTTGATATGAACATGTATCAGCCTATTGGTTGAGGGGCCTGCTCACTGAAGCCTATTTTTGTTCCCCACCTATAAAGTTTCATGTTGAAAGGAAACTGCTGGTCTGAGCTGACCAGTTTCCTGTGGAAGGTGCGCGGCAGCAGCCGTGATTGTTCTACATAAATAACACTTGGTCCGCAAGAGACTGGTCATAAAACAACAAGAAAGGCTGGGGATTACATTCTGTGTGGACTTAACTTGAACTGAAACTGACACAGACGTGTCATCCTATTTTGAGGCGTTTTAAGAATGTCACCCATACTTCTCACTCTTGAGTTCTGTGCCTGCAAGAGGCCATGATGTGATGGTTTAATGGAGTGATGAAAGAACAGAGGCAGAGGTCTACGTGGCCCAGAGGAGACAGTGTCAGATGGAGTAACACGCAGGGTGGCAGGGCTGCAGGGCTGCAGAGATAGCTGGACTGAGATTGAGCCCACTTGCTCAGTTGTTCTTAAATTCACCATGTCTTGTTAAGCAAGATGATAGAGGAGAAGAGAAGAAGAAGGGCCACTCTGGGGTAAACAGGAAGCTGCCACATCATCGCCGGAGGGCTGGCGACACTTTGAAGGTCTCCACCTAGAAGCTTGAGAGTCTTTGGTCTAATTTTAATAGCATCACCCTCCCTTGATTAGTGGAAAGTTTAAGTGCTGTTGAGAACCCAGAGCCCACACACAGAGGCAAAGTCCAACCACACCCTCAGCTGACATACACACAGCTTTAAACTGGCCTCAATTCGTGACGAGCCTACAGTCCCACAGAACCTCAAAGATGTGTTCAATGCCCACCATCAAAAGGAATTTATGTCACGCAGTGTGTAACACATCGAGACTGATACAAGGGAGAATAATATTAAGAGTTTCCCACTGACTGTGAAGAGGCTTTTTATATAGAACTACAACTTGTCATTTTATCAGTTTTCATTTTGAAATATTCACCTGAAGAAATTTCAAATTCACTGTACAAGCCTGCATTTTCATCATCATGCACAATAGTTAATTGATAATAGATCAAGATTGATGATGATGATCTGGCAGCATTCAGGCATGGCAGAATTAATATTCAAAAGAAATTTAAAACAGGAATGGTTCGACATTTTGGGAAATACACTTACTTGCTTTCTGGCTTACAGTAGCTTAGCATAAAGACTGGAAACGGGGAAACAGCTAGCCTGGCTCTGTCCAAAGGAAACAAAAATCCACCTAACAGTGCCTAAAGCTCACTAACAAACACTTCTTGTTTAATCCGTACAAAAAACAAATTGTAAAAACAAGAAGTTGAGGTTTTACAGGCCATTTTTTGTGCAGGACTATTTTTTATATTTCATATATTTGACTTTTTTTAACTTCGAACAGAGCCAGAATAGCTATTTCCCTCTGTTTCCAAACTTCATGCTAAGCTAAGCTAACTGGCTGCTGGCTGTAGTTTCATATTTGATAGACAGACATGAGTCTTCTAAAGCTCATTAATTACCATAAGAAACATACAAGCACATAACCTCCTTCAAAAACACACACAACGTGTTTACACATGGAGTTTTGTTTGAGAGGTGCTAGTAGGTGGATTGTGTTACATATGGACAGAGCCAGGCTAGCTGTTTCCAGTCTTTATGCTAAGCTAAGCTAAGCGGCTGCTGGATGTAGCTTCATATTTAGCATACAGACATGAGTGGTACCAATCTCCTCATCTAATCCTCGACAAGAAAGCTAATAAGCATATTTCCCAAAATGTCAAACTATTCCTTTAATCCTGCATGAAACAGCAGATCAATGCAGTTTACTGCATTAGGAAGAGTCAGTGTCAGTTTGTTATCTGTAAATCAACATTCGCTCACACTGACAGGTTTGTGGTTGTCCTTTGAGATCTTTATGAAAGGACAAATGCAGAATGACTATGCACACACATGCATGTATGTAGGCACAGTTACATACAGACAGCTACCAAGTCAGAGCTCTGCAGAAACTGAGCTCTTGCATCAGTTTCCTGCTGAAAGCCTGCGTCACGCCAGTCCCAGGGTATAAAATCTGTCATCTGTCATGGTCCACAAACATCTCAAAGTAAAAAAAATAATGAGGGGGTCACCAGCTTTCAGGAAGTTATGCTTTCGCACTATAGCAAGAGCATGATAATGAACCCAGCAGCTGATGTGCAGTCAACATGAAGCAGATAAAATAAATGTGCTACAGGCAGCAACTTCCTTCCACAGCGCTGAACAACCCAACTGATTGTAAAAATGATTAGAGCACAAATTATGCACATTGTGAACAATAGCAGGACTTTACTGTAGAGAATGTATCCATAAACTGTTTGTGTGTAAACCTCTTTTATCTGAATGTTGTAACTGTCATGGCATCCTGAGAGGAAACAAGGTATGTTATTGCACTGATTCCACCTTATGCAAACAGCGGTAAGCACGGTATTAGTAAGTCTACACCGCTGTACGGTAATTTTAAAATACATTTCTGCACACAGTTTTGCATGCACACACACATGCACAAACACAAAGGTTGATCAATGTCTTATTGCAACCACTGGGAGTTACTTTTGAGTGACTTAAGACAAGCACTTTAAAGTTTTAATATAGAAAGAATCCATTCTATATTAGATGACAGTGATTGTGTAAAGGGGGGGGGGGGGGTCTAAAACAGCTCTGGTGGTTATCATCACCACATAGCAAGCAGCCGCCAACAAGCTCAAAAACCCACACTGAGAAAACAGGGTGCAGAATCAGTCACTAATTATTATCTGATTTACTTTTTTCTACATATATATATATATATATATATATATATATATATATATTCTTGAAGATAAGGTGAAACACAAATTTTAAAGTGCATGTCTGCTGTATACATTTTTTTACTCCATACCATCCCTGGTTTCATGGAAAATGAGGAATTGCAGATTATCTTACTGTTAGTCAGTTTACATGCCTTAAGAGGACAAACTTTAAAGTGCCTCAAACGTGCAGTAAGCACTGCATCCACACTGCTGACAATGAAGGCAGCACGGCCACCGGCTTACCTATCCGAGCTGTCTCAGCCTTGAAGGTGCTGAAGTCCCAGTTGCGAGGTAGTTTCAGAGACATTGTCCTTAACTCACAGCACAGTGGTCAGTGTTTCATTTCACACGTAAAGCCCACCGGAGCACAACACACACACACACATGGATACACACTCAAAACACACACAAACTGGATATATCGCAGATCACACTTCCTATTTCCTGTGTGTTAATCTTTCTTCTTCTTCTTTTTTAGCCCTTCAAAACACGTCCCCTCATGTTGCCTTTACTTCCATGTTCATACTTGTTAGTGCTATGTAAATGGCTTCCAGGCTGATTCACTTAAAGGCGCTAGGCTTCAGGGCTTATGTAGTGGGAAGTTTTCAAATGACTAATGTTCACTGGTCTCATGAAGAAAAAAACCCCCATGGTGTCTTCATAAAGGAAATGGGTTTTACCTCTTGGTTTGACTCCTTGAGTGAGCATGACGCCTCACAGCTCAGGCTGCCATGAGACAAATAAGGCTGCAGCAGAGAGTTGGTATTTACAAAGGTCTTCTTTCTTGAGGTCAAAGCTTGCGGTATCATCTACTGACCCTTGAATACAGCAATTGCAATGTTGTCCCATCTTTAGAGAAACAAACCACTATTACAAAATTGGTTGGTGTGTAATGGACATCAACTGAATATCTATTTCAAAATGGGGAAGAAGACCAAGAGGGAAGAAACCAGCTCACATTTTTTTAATATGCCTTTTATTTTCTCTGAACCAAGGCGAAGCACATTTTCAGCATCAGAGTACAACTTTTCCCTAGACAAATGTACAACTCAACACAAACAATTGCACAGTTTAAGAATAATATACTGAAATCATACAGCTTTGTAAGAGAATCTATAACCACAAAATAAAACATCCACAGAGGGGAGCCTACAGTGTGTGGGGACAGCTCCCATACATTCCTTTTAGAGGGTCCTGGCTGGGCAGGATTCAACAGCAAAGTGGCACTGTGTTGATTAAAAATGGCACAGAGGTGTTTCCTGGGTGCCATGAAACAAACAAAAAGTAATCAGGTTTCTTTTTAAATATTGGTGTGGTCTATCCTTTATATTCTGCCTCCCTGTGAGCAAATCTTTACTTTGGGGACACTGGAATGTATCAAACAGCAGCAACAAAGGGTCAAACCTTTCTGCTCAGATGCAGCATCAGTGTTACACAGCCGACCACAGGAGCTCCAGCTCTCTCTAGTGGCCGTCCGTAACACCGGACAGAGAAATGGCAGTACAGAGCCGCAGGGCTAAAACCTCTAACATTGAACCCAAGAAATATAAAATATCTACGAATGCTGACACACCAGTCCTCACGTTCTGGAAACTTCCTGTCTACTCAAAGGGAGACGATGCAACACAGTGCTACGAGTGTCTGTGTTGCTTCAACTTGCACTGCGACACAGAAGTTGAAACACAATAGCTACTGGGGAAGAGCCTAGAAAACACCCAACTGCACTAAAGTCACAGCAAGAAAAAACAGAAAGAAAATACTTTTCTGCTATCTCAACACTCTCTCCTATATGGCAATAATAATACCTTAAATATTCCTCTAACCAAAAATACTAAAGAACACTCAACATGTTTCTAAACATCTCCTTAAATGTACAATATAGTAACTTTGAAAAGGTTCAATTTGCTTACAGTAAATAAAATAAATACTTAAAGAAAGATACAGTTAAGCGTAAGACTGGTTGGATATCACACGTCAAACCAAAGACATGAATGAAACGGCGTCAATAAAAATATGAATGGAGTGACATTCAAATATGGGGCAAAGCATGTAAAGTCATGCTTGGTTTATACAGTGGTTTCTTCCATCTGAAAGAATATTGAAGTCAACTCTTATAAATTGATTGCCATAATGAAGCAAAAGGTTATTTTGGGTTACAAAAAATGTTGCTTCAAAATATATGTGAATTTTTGAGGACAGAATGTGAAAAGAGGAAATTTAAGGTGGTAAAATATTTCCAAAATTACCCTGATCAACACTGATGAGCCATTTTATATGATTACCATATAGACACCTAGATACTGCCCTTCACATCCCTGCTACACTGACTACTGTTTGAATGTTCATATTGCTGTTTTGTCCAATAACATGGAGTACAGAAATAGCTGTGCCTGGATTACATTAACACCTATAGTACTTCACTCAGCATCAGCGAGTTCATTTGGCTTTCACTGACAAGGATAAATCAATTCTTTTCTCTGACTGGATAGAAACAAACAGATGAATGTGCACAAGCATGATGGACAGCCTGAGGTGATTGGTTGATTATTGAGTATGGTAAGCTGAGTACAGCCTAATCTTTGTCTAACCAGAGTTGGACCCACATACACTGAATATAGTTATGTTTGCAGCAATGCCTAAGCACCTCTATAGCACCACCACTTCTCCAAACATGCCAACAAAACTGTTAATTTTTGTTATCCACCGGTTGCATACTGTAAGTTATAAATAACTCAGTCACTCCAAGTTTAAATGGAGTCTCAGACTTAAAGTAAAAATATTTTTAATAAAATGATAAAAACTTTTTCAGCCCCCATAAAAATGAACAAATCAGATTGTGTTGGCTGTTTTAAAGGAGCACTCCAACAATTTAGTATTTCACTTCCATAAAGTTGGGGACTTGCAAGAGATAGATTAAAAGAATCATCATCAAAATCGATGCATCAGAGGCCGAGATATCCTGACTTCTATTGGTTTAACACTTGATCCTGCATTTCCCATAATGCAACGCGACCACGTTAGGTTTTTCGTAACGCAGGCTTTCTGTTACAATTTTAAGTCTCCAAGAGCAATCCGAGATAACCCTGATGACATCGCTATGACATCATCAGGGTTATTTTCTATTTTCTCAGACTTAAAGCTCCCGTCACCGCCACAGATGGCAACTTAACTACAGGCAGAATTCATCTACAACGCTGAAATAAACAGAAATGAACTCAACACTGGAGAATCTTCAGCTTTTATATTTTACCACCAAATGAAACAAACATTTGCCAGTGGCATAAATATCACAGAATCCTGCTGTAAAACCTCTTCCACACTGACTGCTGTGTATACAGTAGCTAACTCCAACCTGACCATCAGATGCATGAGATCACAACTGCTGTCACACATTTTCTGGGTTTCTGCTCTCAAGTGGTGAACATGGCAAAGTTACAACAGATACTGGCAGCATAAAGAACATCATTGTGCCTTACTTGTACTGTCCCATCCCAACAATGTCACAAATGAAAGCCATAACGCAACAATCCCACCACCTTACTGAGCATATGTAAAACCTACAACAGCTCCTTGTTAGAGATATTAAAACAAAAGTATTAACACAGAACGGGTCGATTAAACCAAAAATAAAACATGACTGTGTCCAATCTCTGAGAACTTTCCTGCTTTAGCCATGAAAAAGCAGCCAGGTGAAGGGTGATTGTGACTATTATGCTGAAAGGGGTGCTGGTGTTCGTCGCACTGGCCTTCAGAGACATCTTTTGATTCATAAAAAACACAGTTTTGTATGGAGCATTGCTTACTGCTCCTTGCAGCACATTACCGACTCACAGACTGGATTCTGTATTTGGAAGCTGCACTGATCCCGTCAAACACTTCAGGGTAACTTAGCTGTCCATCTTTCGGACATTACTCTTTAAAAAAAAAAACACGATGTTATGATGTTGGGGATTTGGCTGAGCAAGAGGCTTTGAAATGATGACCGGCAGCGGAACAACACAGGAAAAAGACACACACACATAAATGCACGTGGCAGATGGCAAAGGTGAATTCAGTCGGAATAAAACAGACATTAAGATATAATAGAAGATACCAAATATAAAAACCATCTATGTATAAATAGAAACAATCACAACAAAGAAAATTAAAACTTAAATTTGGCGAGGGGGGTGCAGCTGGGGTAACAATACAGTGAGTAACAGGGTTGAGAGCAGTGCATTAAAACAAAAATAAAGTACAGTAAAATATTAACACACATTAATAGGTATATAGAGGTTATCCTGTAAACAGGAGAAATGTACAGCTGACCAACATTTTGTTCAGCAGTGTGAACAGATACAAGTTGGCTATAATGGAAATGTGTGACAGTACAGTAATTCACAAACTCAACCTGAAAACACTGGTGTCAGAAACATGATTCACAGACTGTATGAACACAAACATGCTCCACTCTCACACCCAAATGACATGGAATGACCCAAGGCTGTAGTTTTTTGTTGTTCGTTTTGTTTTGTTTTTTCTCTCGGATATGTTCTCGCTCACACAAAGCACTGCGAGTCTTCCCAGAGCTCTGGGGCTATGCGGGGCCCTCGGGTGCTGCCCTCCTCTCTGGTCTCCCTCTCAGGGCGAGCCGGTGTGGGTGCCGACGGCTCTAGGCGGCGGCCTCCTCCAGCGCTGGCAGCAGGCCCTTCTCTGTCAGGTGAGCCTTCAGGGAGTTAAAGATGTGGAGCTGCTGATCGACACGGAGGGCCAGGAGCTGCTGGATCACCTTGCTGGGGTTGGGGCCCCTGAGAGGAGGGATTAGATAATCAAATATACATGCGCTATCCAAAATGATCTCAGCAGAATTGACCTTTACTAAATCCCTCTTCCGAACAGTTTTTGTCCAATCATAGCTTAGCAACAGTAACAGTTGTCTGCTCTAACCTAAGCTGCAACCCTGCTTATTAGTTTACCCACTTCCAAGGCTAAGAATTAGTTGATAATATTATTTTGTGGGGTTACAGGTTACATTAGCAAAAGCCCTGTTCAGGATGGGTACATCTTCTATGTGCGTGGCAGACGGTCCTGGATGCTACTATAACAGAGTTTAGGCTATATACTGCTCTTGTTAATTACTGGATTTAGGGGAAGTTTAGCCTCCAGCAACTCCAGCCAAACTTGGTATCCAACATAGTGTCACATTTCATTTAGTCCTCATTCACAAAGACATTTCTCTTGTAGAAGTGAAACGCACTGTTTGAAAATAGAAACAATAAAGCATAAAACCGGCAATGCAGTTGCTTGTCCAAGAATGTTATTCTATAGTAAGCATCCAAAAAGGGTTATGTAGGAACAAATTCACAGTCTGATTATAGATGTTTCCTTATCATGAAGTACTGTAATACTAAGGCTAAGTAGCTACCCTGCAATACCTGGGACCTGTAAGCTTTAACTGCATCATTATGTGGCACTGGTTTAGCATATCGTGTATGGAGCCATCAAGTGCATATTTAACAGCCTTCTGCAGGGATCTCATTTACAAATGCGTCAGCTGGAGACATTAAAAACTCAACAAGAGACAGACACAACCACCTCACTGAGTTAATTAGCATGCTAGCTAGCTACAGC
The DNA here is from genome assembly GCA_005408345.1 of Macquaria australasica. NCBI lineage: Eukaryota > Metazoa > Chordata > Actinopteri > Centrarchiformes > Percichthyidae > Macquaria > Macquaria australasica. Next base: position 41,246 of record SEMN01000213.1, on the reverse strand, counting down.
TGCAACTGACAATTGTGATTTCAGCTGGCAAAAACAATGGTAGCTACTTCTCTCTACCTGCCTGAAATCAAGGACCCATTGTTCACTTACCTGATGAAGCTAGCAATGTAGACATTAACAAATGTGGCCATGAGGTACTGGCAGTCAAATCTGTCCATAATGCCACCATGACCCGGGATAGTGTTGGCAAAATCCTGAAAGGACAAAGGACAGTACATGTGCTGCTCCTCTAAACATAATATCAATAGAGCAAAGTCGACAGACATTAACTGATGTAATATATGAAGTTCTGCAAATATAGACTATTTTACAAGTAATTATGCACAATACACAGTAGGCCTACACACTAGAAATTTAAACTATCTACAGTTGACTTCACAGACATGAGCAGGTCAACACCAAGTAGACTACGCAAATACGGCACTCTGCCGCAGACTGACAGTGAAAGTACAGACATCTTTCATCCCTACCTTGATCTTGAAGGCTCTCTTGAAGCCGCTGGCAAAGAACCCACCGAAGGGTCCCACGATGGAGGCAAAGGAGGAGAGAGCAATGCTGTGGATCTGGAACGGATACAGACGCACTGTGGTCTGTGGAGACAAGAAGGGAAGTGTTGGACCACAACAGAGACCAGCAGTTATCAACATTCAACCAAACGTGGGACTGCCTAATAAAAGGTTCCTCTGTATTTTTTACCCATTCCCATTCTTTCCCTTTAGGTCCTGGCATAAATAAAAATAATTCTTTACAAAATCATATTGCACATTACTAAGCTTTTACAGAGCTGATGTATTATATCAGTTAGGCATTGTCCACCTCCAAAATGTTGGATGGGATTCTGACCAAATACACTACACTATGAATATGTTGGATGTCTCTTATATTTTGTTATACTGGCAAAACATACTGTCTTTAGAAAAATAGTCATTTCATGTTCACAATAGTTTGAATGGGACTTGTGGAGCCACAATGCAAAGAGACACAGTAAAGCCAAAAAGATGACAGAGAGAGAGAGCAGGTGAGTCTTACCCATCCAGTGACAGACTCCAGGATGCCGGGCAGGGCGTAGTCCTGGAGCTGGAAAAGGTCTGATGGCTCACAGTCCACCTGGAAACGGTTGGCGTCATTGTTGAATTCCACTGGACACACAAAGTAGCGGCAGCTGGCCATCACATAGGACAGCTGGGAGGAGAACAAGCTTCAGTTACTCTGCAGTCACACACATCACTGGCCTGTGGCTCTTATTATAAGGAGCCCAGTACATTACCAGTCAAAGCCGCAACACTGCTACCAAATGTAGTATATTAGTTTATGTTTATTATAGTTCAGAGATTAAAGATTACATGAATGCTTTATAAATAAAGCATTCATGTAATCTTTAATGGGAACATGCTGGGAACTTACAACAAGCAAGACACATTTGAAGATAGGTGGCTAACATGTCAACACTATGGTGGGGATGAAAACAGACAAAATGTGGAATTCTCTATAAAAAGGCATGAGATAAAAATCCTATCTTACCATGATGCCAAACACGATGGTGGAGAATAATCCACCGATGAATCCCTCCCATGTCTTCTTAGGTGACAGCTGCAGAGGACACAGTCAAGGTGTGGATCCCACATTAATATATCATCACATACCACACAATACATTTAATGTGTCCATATCATAAGTCAATACCCAGACCTCTTAGACACTGATTATGTTTGCCACACAGCAGTGACTTGCCCTGGCATTACAACCAAAACTGGAGAGCAGAATAATCTTCAAATATTGGGTAATAATTTACTAGAAGCATGCAAGTTTGATTGGTGACATCTGGTGCTTGTATTTATTTATTTTGGTTTATAAAGTTAAGAATAACAGTGATACAACCAACCTTGATGAGAGGGGTGCGGCCAAAGAAGAAACCAAACATGTAGGCCATGATGTCATTACAGATCACACAGGAAATTGGCACAATGAACCTATTCAGACAAAGAAGAGTTTACGTCAGAGTCATATATGAGACTAAGTGAAAATGTGTTTTATGAAACAAGACGTGTGTGTGGTAAGACAATTTGAGAAAGTAATGGATTTTACTAGCTAATTCTCTGTACATGCTCAAGGCCCAAAAATGAATATAAAAACGTAACAGAATTGAATTTCAACAGAATTAGATGTTACTTCTGGAGTAGACATCAGAGAGAAGAAGCCATTTCACTGACAATTTAGATCAAATGTACAGTATCAAAAGGAGATAAAGGACTGTTTATGTACCAGATCATCCCCTCAAACAGGTTGTGAATGATAAGATGAGACTGGGTCACCACAATCAGCAGAGTCACATGGGTCCAACCAAACTGTGGAGACAATACGACAAGATTAACCAAGCAGGTTGACACTAGGGTAAGTTTAAAACTAGCTTACAAATCAAACCTTACTATTCATGATTATGAGTGTTTATTCCAAATATTTCCTGACAGACAGGACATATAGTAGCAACACTTTCTGAGACAGATGATTTCCTGGTGATATGCCACCCACAGGTTACTGTGAACAGTGACTGCACAGAGATGGGTTTTGTGAGGACAAAATGTGGTAGCAGCAACAGCTAAAACATGACCAGATAGCAGCTTAATGAAATACATGACATGATTGTGGGTGAAAATGTGGGTGGAGGAAGTATCTCCTCCTCGACATTAAGAACTAGCTGTACTCCTCTCGCTTCAATTGTACTGTACCATTGGGTTTCTGGTCAACACAACCAACTGAACACAGTTGGGACGACGTTTCTCTATTAGAGCAATCTCTGGCCCACTTCTCAATACACTTGCTTGTATTTTAGCTAGCCCTCATCAATAACCCAGTAGCCTTGAGGCTGGGGGCCAGGAGGAGGCGGGGGCCACTTACCATGTAGAACTGAAGGCGGTAGTGCTTCTTCACCAAACTCAGCACAAACATGCAGAAACCTGCAACAACATGACAAATACTGTGTGAAATACTAAGGGGACTGACGTGTCTGAAAGAGGAGGGAGATTCATTAAGTCAGAATCACAGTCAACTTTGGTCAAATTCTGACTGAATTTAGCTTGACCTATTTCAGACAAAGCGACAAAGCCCAGAGTTAATGGAGCCATAATACTGTATACAAGACTGAGGTGAGGAGAATGTAGAGAGCATCTACAGAATCTACTAAATATGCCATGCCAAAACACTGCAGATTTGAGCATTTTCTGGCACTTCAAGGTATGACACCATCTTCAAAGCCTCTCTGCTCGGAGACAACGTGAGAAAGCCGGGCAACTCGGTTTCACCTTGAATCTAGTAGGCAAGAGGCAGCAACAGTCAGGGTGCTTCCTTCCTCTCCACATCCTGTTTGACATCAGCCAGCAACTATAGTAGCACTGAATTACTAACTGACAACCTGCAGTACAGGAAGTGGGACTTCTCCAGTTAGCATGATGCCTGAAATAACCAACTCTCAAGTACTGAACCTAATAATCAAGACCACAAAGTTTTATACGTACGTATTCATTATATACATATACATACATACATACACACATTTATATTTCCCTTCTGGAAAGCCTAATTGATCAATCACTCTGCTGAGAAAAGCCTGACAGATCCTGATGCCATCTTGTCTTTTGTCATCAGTTTATGTAGCCATGTGACAATCTAAATAGTAGCCTCCCTCATTAAATATGACCTTTGCCTCTTCTCTGTTCCCCTTAAGTTCAATGGTTTCATTTGATAAAATGTAAATGTGTTCATGTCTTTGGCCCTAAGAACTTTCACTAACTACTAGACCACCCTGTGGCACCTTTGGCTGATGCCACAATAGAACATGCAGCCACTTTCTAGCAGAAAGTTGTCGTTAGAAAACCTCGGCGTGGCTGGGGTTGGGTAAGAGTGTTACTGTTCTGTGGTAACCCCACATGTGACTTTTTCTCTGCTTAGCCCATAAAACTGCCAGAGCATGCAAATATACTCACTGGCATGATGATGTGATACATTTACAAAATTATTAAAAATAACTGAAAATTCAGTAAATATCGGTGGAAGTTATTCCAGTAACCAGCCCACACACACATAGGGACATGAGGACCTTTTTATGTTCAGCTGGAGTCTCAGTGTCTGTACCTGTGAGGTAGAGGGCAAAGGAGATAAAGCGGTGGTATTTGCTGAGGATACGAAGTGGCTCCTCCCTCTGCACCAGTGTGAAGAAATAATCTGTCACGGTCTCACCATAGAAGAAGTAGTTCACACACAGCAGGAAGTACCTGTGGGGCGGAGGAGCAGAGCAAATGTACACATCTCACAGCTTTTATGACAGCAGCTAATCTGACTCTGCATTCAGTATGCCTGCAGAAAAACCAGTGAGACATTTAATCTACCATGTGAATAATCTTAGAAGGCCAAATGTTTTGCCAGTCCAAGTTACTCTACATGGGATACAGCTTTGATTTTTCAGGCTCATGGCATAGTGAATGTCAGGACTCTGCTACCTATCACACTATACTGTAGCCATATAGCCACTATATGGCTATAGCCACTATTGCTAAAAATCAAACAGCACTGATGATTCACAATATTTTTTGCCGTTTCTGCTGATTGGCTTAATAATCTACAACCTGCTCGAGATTTAAACAGGTCAGAAAACAAACCTCAGGGAGTCTGCAACAAAATAAAACATGAGACAACACAATAAGAAAGAAGCATGCGAGGATATTTGCTGCGTTCGTGACACCTTTATAAAATGTGTGATGCTGTGTTTGTGTTTGCGCTCTCACCAGCTCAGCGTCCTGAACCAGGGCAGGTGGTAGGAGTGGTACACACTGTAGCCGATGGTGATGATTTCCTGGAAGCACTTGATCTGAACACAGAGGACCTGCACAGAGAGACACTACGTCACCAGGGACGAAACTACTGGAGCATCAGAACTGTGTGTGTGTGTGTGTGTGTGTGTGTGTGTGTGTGTGTGTGTGTGTGTGTGTGTGTGTGTGTGTGTGTGTGTGTGTGTGTGTGTGTGTGTGTGCGCGCGTGCAAGAGAATATGTCCTGGTGTCCTAGTGACACAAAATGGCTGACAGGCCTATTTCCAGGGATTTCCCAGATGACAGGAGCAGCAATCCTGCATGTTATTAGAGAGCCTGGATCCCATTAATCCACAAGATTCCATTTTTCATTTGTGTGCTACAGTTCAACTGAATGTGCGGAGAGCAATTATGAACCTTAACACACTCATTGAGAAAAAGAGCTGTGTCTGTACCTTAAATATAAATATGTAACTATATGAGACCATGGCTCAAACGTTACATTTTAAACCAGAGGCCCAGAGGCTCTGGAACGATCTGCCCGAGGAAATCAGGTCAGCTGAGTCAGTGATCTCCTTCAAGTCCCTTTTTCAAACATACTTTTACCAAAGAGCCTTTCCTGATTTTACTTGAGTTTTGATTTTCTTGGAACTGTCTTTTTTTCCTTTAAAAATTTTTTTCTTTTCCTATTCTTGCCTTTTCCTACACTCTATTGGTACCTGTTTTCTTTTAAAACCTGATGATTTTATGACTTGACTGTTTTATTTTGCTGCCTTTGGAAAGCACTTTGTAACGTGGATTTTGAAAAGTGCTCTATATATAAAGAGAATTATTATTATTATTATTTGTACTCACAATCATCATAAGCACCATGGGGCCCAGGTAGATGATGAAGAAGAAGAAGGAGATCATGGCTAGTGTGAGGATGCCCCGTACCCACCAGTTCTTCCATCTGAAGGGAACACACACACACACACTTCAGTTCAAAGTCCTCTCAAAACTGAAAGAAACAAAGAGGTTAATAAACATAACCAACCATTTGGCTTAATGAAAATGTATGTGGGCACAGATAAAGTGATATTAAGTGGCAGGGTGCATTAAAATTGCATAACATAGTATCAGTGTTTTCTCTGCCAAGTATGTCATCTTATTCCTTCAAGACATGTTGACATGCGGTGACTGTAAATCATCCATATTACATAGTGTTAAGACAGTGGTGTAACTGTGTCTCACAGGGACATGCCAGGTTTGATATTAATAATGCTTCTGCCAGGAATACAGGTTCAACTATTGAGTGATTCATATCTGCTCCTCAAAGAAAACTATGTGTGAGGATTCCTTTGTGTGAATCATGACTCCTCGATGTGTGTAGCAGTGCTGTGAAGTCCAGGATAAACATGGGCCTCTTGTTTAGGTTAGAAGCTCTATACAGATCAATGTATTGACTAACAGAACAACTCAGAATACAGAATACAGAGCAGTTCCTTAGATAAAAGACAAAAAGTCAAACTTCCAGAAATATTTTAACATTTTATGCTGGCCATCATCTATTCAGGGAAGGTTTACTGAGCATGCTCAATGCCCTGCTTTACACCCATATTGTCTGTAAAGAAAGCTTTAATTACTGTAGACAAAACTCAGCAATATGGTTTTCTCTTCAACAGCGATGGTACCTTGAGGAGAGTCCAGACAGGGCCTTGTTTAGAACCACGGGGGTGTCATCAGCAGAGACCGGCACCTCCGGGACCCCTGAGTCCACCTTGGATTCGCTGTCTGACACCCCATCTTTTTCCACCTTCAGCTCACTGTCTGAACCCTGACAAACACACAGAGAGACACAGACATTTAGCAAAGATATGGTGCTTTAGCGATAGGACGAAGTGCAGAATCACAAGAAACACTAGTGGCTCTACAGTCTTTGCATTTAAAACATATTTAGACTTTAGTTTGTTCCATCTTAGATTTGGGTTCAATGTAGCAGTTTAAGAATAGCTCTTATTTAGATATTAATATGATAAATTCAATTAAACGCGCCCCAACTTTTTTATCTTATCCAAGAATATGACATATGACTTTATTTACGTATTTCCAGCATCACAGGACCTGTGCAGCTAAAGGAATGCAGCTCTTCACTCATGTCAGTGTAAACAGTCAAACTGGAAGTACATGTTATTTACATGACGACTGCCGTAGGGATGGGATCAAACTAAATCACATGATCCATGATAGGTTAGATACAGAACAAACACACAACACATCTTGCACCATTTCCCCCAGCGCTCAGTTCCCCACAGAAAAAAATGGAAGCTGCCTCAGCTGAGAAATTTCCTCAAAATACATTTCTCATTGTTTTACTTCATTCTCAGCATGTCATCTGACTTTCTGAGCTGGATACAGTAATTTATCATGACATCTTTGAGTCAAACACTATTAGAAGGAGAGATGAGAATGAATGCAGAAAGAAGCAGATACCGAGGCTGACACTGTTTCTATAAACACTTAAATGCACTGTCAGTTAGAGAACATCCTTTTATCATTGTAATACTATGTGAGCAGTAATCTTATCTTACGCTAAAAGCATTTTATCAAAGTACTTCGTCAATATTTCCTTGGTCTACGATCAGGCTGTCATCATCAGCTTTGCGTATATCAAAGTAGCATAAATACATTACTCTATGAACCTATCAAATGTTGAAACACTATCAAATAAAAACAAAGACATGACAATAGATTACTATTTGAATTATAATTTACTTCCACTAATATAACCAATAATGGACTGTACCCAAAAGTACCTAAAATGACAATAGATCCTATTTAAATTCAAATCTCCTGCCAATAGCACTAATGCACCTAATTATAGTAAATTAAACTGCACTTCTTTAGAAAGTATACAGATTGGTCAGAATTTAAAGGCTCTGTAAACCCACACAGGTGTTTTCACTTCTGCACGACTACACCTGTGCTCAGGTTGAAGTTGGGTGAAGCTTTTTTTTTGGTTTTGTTTGAGGTCACCAAACTCTATTTACCTCAAAGAGTGATAAAGGTGCAGTTGTTGCTCTCTAACGGGCGCAACAAAACGGTAGCGCAAGTGAGATGTCGCTGAGCCCTGACCTCATTTGCTACTGTTGCCACGCCCGTCAAGCTTTCCATTCTCACACGGCACCCATGTAAGTTTACAATAACAGTGGCAGATTTACCACTTGAAATTCTTACTAGTTTCTGAAACAATGGGTCTTCAATTTCACACAAAAGTTTAAAAAAAAAGAAAAAAAAGAAGAAGAAGCAGGTTTCTCTTATTTCTAGCCAATAACCATCGGATTTGTTGGCTGAAATGGCAAATGTCACTAGCAGATCTTATCGGCTGCAGCTAATGAATGCTAACTGTGATTTGGTTGAAAAAAGACTCTAGCTGACTTTTGATGGTTTCCAGCAGACTCCTTTTAAAACAAGAACCCCGCAAAAGGCTCATAAATATGCACCTGATGGCTTCATACATGATATTGTGCTAAAAGACAGGCAAAAAGTCAGCAAATAAGGAGCTGGCAGTATTGTTGTTATATTGCTGGGTAGGGCTACTTAGCTCTAGTATTACAGTAAAGTATCATTAATAAAAATGTAATTCAAATGTTCTAACATAACCCTGTTTGGATGCTTACTAAAGAAACACAGGTTGGATTTCTGCATTATTCTTGGTATTTTGAAACAGTATGTTTCACTTCACTTTGAGGATGAGGGCTGAGTCAGAGAAATGTCACGTTATCTCAGGTAACAAGTTTGGCTGGGCTTGCTAATCTGAAGCAGGACAGAGCATGGATGTATAAATAGAAGTGGATACAGTGTTGGAGGCGGGGCCCCGTTCATTCCTATGAAAGTTACTCAGTGGCGCATGAAGCCAAAAAAGTTTGATTATTAAAATTGCCCGTATCTCCTGCATAGCTTCCACATCGTGTGGCCCATAGAGCAAGCGCACTAGCGCTTCCTTTAGCCCCACCTCCCAACCGCTCGGTCTCACTCACATGAACGACAGTGACTATAACTCTAGATTCGGCTAGTAGTGAATTTTACAACTTTTAGGACATCTTGATTTAAATAAGGGATATTTAAGTGTTTGTACTGGAAGGTTGATGTACCTCAAAAAATAATTATCCGCTGATCTGACGTGTCTTTCACAATGTAAGTCTGTGGGAAAAAGTATTTTGGGGCCAGTGTGCATCACATCACCGACCCGGAAGTTTAATTGTACAGTTTGGCTACTATGTCAAACTGGATTCAAAGCCCAGCGCACTCCTGGGGGCTTAGGACAGTGCCGCTAATGCTTGCCTAAACTCTGAGATACTAGCATTTTGGGACCCTCACAGTAGATGTGTCAGTCCTGATGTAACCTGTAATACGACATAATAATGTAGTTAGTTTGGAAATAACGCTTGGTTACTGCTGTAGAGGCACACTGTTTTTAACTTAAATTAGAGCAAACAAATACAGTTTTGTCCATTCCTTACACTTTTGCGTTTTCTGTAAATGTGATTTTGTCTTAAAAAAGACACCACCCTCCAAAATCCCATAATGCAGTTTCCCTCTCATTACAGCCCCATGCACACTGCGTCAACATGTGGAAAAACCCAAAGCTTGACAGACCTGCTGCGCCTGGGCAGTCTGCTACACTTTGACTGGATGATCACTGTTCAGGAGAGGGGTTTAGCAAATGGTCAATTAAGCACAGTCTGTATATCACACGGTGCTGGGGAAAAGGTCTAATTAGGCAAAATAATTGAAAATACCTGAGTGTGGGTGGACCATAGATGTGTAATGCCTTTAAAGCCCTGCTGGTCAAAACTGAATTAGCCCAGTCCTTTCAGAAACACCCTATGTATACAACTTAATTCACAATGCCTATATATTCTGTGTTCTGTGAATTGACATGTTCTGAAACAGATATTGATATGTCTTTGAACAAACAGCAGCAGCTTCATCATATCAGGATAGACATGCAGAACAGCAGCAGCACTGCCAGTGCAGGGTATATGTGTGGGCGGCTAAACACTGCGCCAAATCATCTCCATCCATATTGTTGATTTCTCAGAACCATCTGTTCACTGATTGAAGCCTGTTCAAAACACACTGACCTCTGCTTCTCCATCTCCAATATCTGCAGTATCTCCAGTAATCAAAGGATGGATGGATGTCATCAGACGCTGGCAGTTGCAGCTCATCTGATAAAACCAGTGAGGTTTCTTCAGGTCACTTTGTCCTCTCACTTTTCACACCCCACTGATCTCTCTGCTGCTGGTGTCCAAATTAGGCTTGGAGTTCTCACCTCACATTCACACAGCAGATGGTCGGCTTGCTGTTTTGTGATGCTATCTCATGTTATTCTGTGGCCCTTTCCACACATTTACCTTCACAATGGTGACAGCAAACATACCGCAAAGGCTAGATAGGAACATTTATGACTTTATCAACTTTTGTAGGACTTTATTTGCCCTTCTTAAATAGGATAGAGGTGCATTATGTAAGACTGTGATAATGTAGAATCAACCATGTCACAATTATGTTGAATAAGCATGTAAATTGTATGAAGTATGACAAATTCATAAAATGAGAACCAGGACACTGAATTACATCCATATAAAATATAATTGTTTGTCATTCAGAGACCTCCCATGAAAGTGCTATGAAATGCTTCACCAACATATTTTGCACATTGTACACTGAAAATGAATGAAAATATGCACTTAAAACTTGGGTTTTAAAGGTATGATGCTGTTGTCCAATTCTTTCAAAGAACTACATAATTTGCATTAAGAGGAGAACCAGCCAAATCCATGATGAAAAAAGCAAATCTGCACCCACAGATCCTTGCACTTTATATTTGTGTAAGGCCTATTAAATGTAACTGTGGATTAGTTTGACAATAATGTTCAATACTGATTCTACGACAGTGTATTTCTCAGTTTCTGGTTATAATGAGAAAAGTTTTAAATGTTACAGTGACATATTTCTAGATACCAATAATTCCGTTTAAACAAGAAACTTATATAACAACATGTGCCCAGCACACATGAGAGAAGTTTGCATCGAAGGCTGAGGCTTTCTGAAAGAAAGCAGTCAAAGCTGTCTGTCAAAAAAAAAATGTGATTACATGGAAAATATGTTGTTATAGTGTGAAAAGGACCTCACTAAAACTAGAAACTTAAGGGTGGTTCAGTTGGCTCTTTAGAGAGATGTAATATTGAAGTTGAGGATCACATATTAACCTTGGTATTTTCTTCCTGTCGACCATGGGATTTTTACCCTCCTGTCTGGATTGACTAAAATAAGCAGAAATGATGAGTTATTTTGCATTATCACAGACTGGTATATGTCAAATATTAGCCAGAATATTCCCAAGATGCCATCAGGAGCCTTAAGAACGACAAGGCCGCTGGTCCAGATGGGATCCCAGCTGAGATCTTAACAGCTGCAACAGTCAGTGTGTGTGTGTGTGTGTGTCCACCTTTGTTACAGTGTCCCTAAGCAAAACACTGACTCCCAAACTGCCACCCCATCTCTCTGGATCAACTCTGCTATAAGTAACCAAATCTGTACATTTTCCAAAATTTGAAAAAATGTCATTGACTTTCCTTCAAATCATATGAAATACTCTTACAAAACAGTATGCACTGTCAGTTGTCAAAACCCACCCATTGACTGCAGAAGCAGAAGCATACACACACACACACACACACACACACACACACACACACACACACACACACACACACACACACACACACACACACACACACACACACACACACACAGACACAGACCCTTTCTCCGCCTGCTCGTTTCTATGGAGACAATATCCGTCATTCAGGATGCCTGAGTTAAAAATAGGCGCTCATTTCACATTAACGTTCCTCCCCTTTCATGCTTTCTGGTAGACCAGCGTCAACACTGACTGTCTCTGTTTTGTTCATCTCCAGCAGCTAAATCTACAAGCTGTGAAAGGATGAGGACATTTATGTTCTAAGGCCATCTTTTCCTGGGATTTTAGAGCTTTTAGACCGAGACATCTAAACCCAAAGAGCGTGGGCCCTTCAGAAATAAAGCAAAAAAAAAAAGAGCAAATAAGGAGGTTTGTGATTCAGGTTTTCACCTGTGTCAGCCGCAAATATTTTAGAGCTACTGTTTCAAAATGTTTTGAATAGCTGAAGACCACACGTGTTCAGAAGGTCATTTAGAATGAGACTTGCCGACATCGCCTGGAAGAACACACAGTGTCTTTAATTAGAAATGTACACAACCAGATGATGCACCATGCAGGCATCCAGAAATGGTGCTGCAGCTGAATTTTGAGGCACCTTTAATGTTTATGTAGTCTGATCAAAGTGTGACTCATTCATAAATGTGTGAATTGAACTTCACTCTATTTATGCAAATCACCATAAAAACTATCTTGCCTACACGAATGTCATCCTCATTTCATAAACCAATGCCATTTTCTTTATAGCATAGCAGGGCCGGACTAGATTAAATAATCATAATTTTTTTTTTTTTACACCCCAACCACACACACACACACACACACACACACACACACACTTTTACTTGGCGTGATTGCTATGTCGCTGGAAGGGGGTCCACCAGAACAGCTTCATGTCCTGCAGTAATAAACTTTATCTTGTGGATGATTGTTGTGTGATATTTCTTATAGTCTTCCCTCACCTAAAGCACATGACAATTTACTACATGCCTTAATTTCCACATCCACATAGGACACTTGTTGTGGCACACAATTACCATGGTCTCCACATCTGCACTTGCATTTTGCACAGCTTACCCCACACTAAATAGATCCTAGCTCTGCTCTGGCATTTCAGGCTAACAGGGTATTCATTTTAAGCAGGATGTTGCCTTTACACAGAATTTAGCTGGCCATATTATGTTTTAAACCGGTGATAATTATCTACATGTAAAAACTGCTTTAGATGATCTCACAGATGTGTTCAGTCTAGACATGTCTGCATTTTGAGCTTTACTTCACAAACTACTGACAATTAAATTACCAACAAAAATACTGGATGGGTATTCCGTATTGGTAGGTACTACAAATGTAATAAACCAGAGCATACTGAGGACAAATGAAGACAGAAAATGATGATGTCAGTGTCCGTTTCTCTTGTTTAAACGATGACAGAGAGACATGCGATAGATCAAATCAGCCTGACACTCTTTAAGAATTGTTGGAATACTACCTAAATAGAATTATACCTAATTATTAAAAGCAATTAGCCGATTGCATAACCTAACAGGCGCACCATTAGTACCACAAAGGCAACTTCATTAAGCTCTCTCTGGAAGGCTGCTCTAAAACACATCACGACCAAAAGACATACAATTATAAATGACACATAGAACTGAGTGGGCTTCACTAGTAAATGACTATTCCCCGGACATGTCCTGTGTGGTTTGTTGTAGGGATGTAGCTAATGCCTCGAGTACTTTCCCCATCTGCTTTTAGCTGCTTCTGTAATCACGTCCTCTCGTCCTAGATCCCCACATCCATCACACCATCACCACGCCCCTTTCTTGGCTCCGACTATTCACTGGGAAGCAACTTTAACATCCATGTTGACGATACAGACAAAATGCATATATTTCCCTTCAGTTTGAATCCAACACGACAGTAATTGTAATATCTTTCTAGACAGCAATATGCCCGAAGCAGCTGTTGTCATTGTTCTAGCATTCAGACCAAGCCAGCTAGCGTTAATGTTGTTACAGTGGCAGGGACGATGTCGGCGAGATCTGGCCGTTTGGCAGGCGTTAGGTAAACAAGCTAAAGTAAACAGCTGCCTCTAGCTAACGCCGTTGGGAAACCAAATAGTTAACAGCAATATAATCGTCTTCAGCAGTTATTAAAGGAGGTGACAGAGAGAGTTTCGCTTGAGGCTTTTTCAAAGCTTATGCAGCCCTGATGTAAGACCGTGTTATGTGGCTAGCTGCAACACGTCTTATCAAACCCCACTGACATATTTTACAATTCACTCTTGCTTTGCTTAGCATAAAATAAAAACAGCAGCTCAAACATAACTTGAGATTTTTTACTATACAAGGAGAGCCATTATATACGTCGGCATATACGTGATAAAGAAAGCAGGGTCAATTTCGATACAGTTTTAACTTCTGCGTGTTGGTTGCCTGTTTTCACGACGAAAGCACACACCCAGGAAGACCGTAAACAGCATCAACCAATCAACTCTAAAATGTGAGTAGTTTGGCGGATGATTTGTATGGCGCATTTCTGTGGCGTTCAAGAGCTTTTACGTTTTAGCTGTTATTCGGCCAAGTAGGCGACTCTGCCCAAAGGAAGAACAAAGGTAAAATAGCGGATTTAAATCGATATTGACATGACGTTACACGGGCCACAGGAAATTACATTAGGACTTTCAAATAGCGAGCTGGCTAGCTGGCTAGCTGGCGTTAACATCGCTTCCTAATGGTAGGACCGAGTCCTGGCTGACGTTACCTTGTCCTCTGACGGCTGCTGTTGTAACGCCGGGTCGGTGTCTCTGGCTCCACGGTGCCTTAGCTCTGTCATCTTAGCAGATCGTAGCCCAACGACAACAGCGAAGGTCCTGTGGCTCCGACACACTAACTCGTTATTTGGACTGGCAGAGCTCCTGCTAGGACTCTAGCTAGATTTTGCACAGCAACACTTTTCAGTCGAGTTCAAGTCACTAAAGACAACTTCCGGTTTTCAAAATAAAGTCCACGTTGATGACATTTAGTAACAATGCTACTGCCGTTTCACAAAGTAAATATAAAGTGTAAAATGTATATCCCAGACTCAATCTGTAGGTAGGTGATTTATTTTGTCTCCATAAGTATATGACACCAATCTGTGTGCCAGTATCTAAATCTAACTGTATGTAAAATCATCTTTGAACAAGATACAAAAACACTTAAATGCAGCACCATACATAGGTATATTCATCCAGGTTTCATTTACCAAGAGAAAGGGAAAAACAACAATAGGTGCAGTGAATTAACAACATAGACTGCTGAGGGAAGCTGGAGATTTTTAATGTATCTAGTAAAAATGTAAAAATGTAAAAAATGTGACCAGAAAAAGAAAGGAGAAGCTTCAATGCAAGATAACATAAAACAACAATGTTCAATTTACCAAAATCCAGCAACTTACATTTCTGCATGTTCTTGTTCCAGCTGTGCTCTTTTAGCTGGACCAGTTATGAACTTGACTGTGTGAGCAGCAGAAACACACTACCTGAACAGGGCTGGCATGAAAGTGTGCAGCTCTTAACTAGGGTTGAACAATTTCTCGAAATATTATTGAAATCGCAGTATGGCCAAGTGGGATATCCAAATAGCAGGGGCTGCAATTTTTTGATAAAGGTAAACAGTGTCACAACATACCAGTATAAATATAGGATCGTGTTGCTACAGAGATGCCCCGGCCTACAAATCATATTCTCCAAATGTAAAGGAACATGTTTGTTAGTACAGACCCCAGCAAAAATCATCATCAGAAAACGAAATGCAAAAATTACCATTCCCACTAAAATCATGACTCATATCGCAATATCCGTCAAAATAATCGCAATATGATTTTATTTGCATATCGTTCAGCCCTACATCTTTGTCTCTACAATTCTGCTTTTCTGTTGTTGTTGTTGTTTTGTTTTAAGTGTTTGTCAGTGTGATGTCTTTTTGAATACACTGAAACACAAATAACATTTATCATATACTCATAGCTGTGCAAGTTTGGCAAGTGGCAAATACAGCATTAGCTATAACTCTTCATTACAGTATATAACAGTGACTAACTGGTGAGCCTTTGAGCTAGCTTATAAATTCTTGGTCAAATGAGGCCTTTGGGAATTTTACAATTGGTCTTGCTACACACATTTTGTCATACATTGTGTTTTACGTTCACTCACTCTCACTGTAAATATGATGACAGAGTGTATAACCATGTCAACTTCCCCTTTCCCACTAACCTCACCAACTACACTAAGTTACACTTTTTAAAATCTTCAAACAACAAAAATGCTCCCTCCTCTTCAGGACTTATATGGTCTGTGTCCTTTTCATAAAAAATAAAATAAAAGAACATCTTAATATCTCAGAGGACCATTTATTAGACAAGTGTATGGCAGCATTATCAGTTTAATGTAGGCTAATGTCTGACAGTAAATATTCTCTGAAGGCTAGATGGTTGTGGGGCTGGATAACTGAGGCGCTCCTGCTTGTAATTTGCACCTTTAACACCAAGTGGCAGCAAAAGCTCACTCTAGTTGTGTGTGTGGGTGTGTTTGTGTGTGTCAGCTCTGTGGCCTGTCAGCAGCCAGCAGTTATAAATACTTAATGGTCTACCTCTGTTGCAGCAGAAGTGAATGAGGGGTGAGCATTGCAGCCCAAATACAACAGTTCAATAGGATCTGACATCATACTGTAGGGTGTTCACTTTCTCTTATTTCTCTATTAACATGGCTGGATGGCTGGAACAAGCACCAATGAACAAGCACCCACCAATCTACAAAATCTGAGACTAATCTTAAAGCTACATTAACTCATTGAAAAATATTTTTTATTTGAATGCACCACTGTCCCTCTTCTGTACTGATTTGCCTGGCTGTCATGGAGAAGAGATTAAATTGACCTGTGGAGGTGCTGTTCAAAACATTCAAAATGCCAGATTACTGACTAACTAGCTATATTTACTAGAGTAAATCATCTGATTTTTGTTTTTATGATTAATTACTTGAGAACAAGATATTATTTTTGTCAATACTGCTGTCATTTTTAGAAGACTAAACATGTAATGAATTACTACTGAATCTTGATGTTAATGTCTAAACAGCTCCACTAATTTTACCTCCTATTCCATCAGTATTCTAATAACTGGCTTTGCTGCAATTGTACCAATCGTGCCCCTATGCATTATCTTTAAATCATTTAATCTGTTGCTGTTTATCTGTCCCTGAATGATTAATTACAATCATTTTGCATGACTTGCATCATTGAAAATATATATATTGGAATAAACATACAGTATGATTAATGCTGTTTTTGAAGTTGTGTTTATTGACTATCCGTCCTTGAGGTTTTAAAACATCTAAAGCTTCTTAAAAAAAATAGAGCCATGATGACTCAGCAAATCTTTTAAAACGGAGGATGTAAGAACACAGAGGAAATGGTTCAGAAAAATTTGCATTATAACAAGAATACCCCACCACACGCTCACACAACCCACCCACCCACCCAGAGATTATGACTGCAGTGGTTTTGACTCTATTCTGTGGGAGGCACTTCATCCTTGCTGCAGTGTGGTGCTCGGACGTTGCTCAGCCGTGATGCACAGTGGACTGCACAGGTACGGTGTCATGCTGTAACTGTCCCGTCCTGTGGCGCAGAGTCAGTCTGCTCTCTCTCTCTCTCTCTCTCTCTCTCTCTGTGTGTGTGTGTGTGTGTGTGTGTGTGTGTGTGTGTGTGTCAGGCAGCCGAAATTTTTTGGCTGGGACTCCTCAGCAGCTTCTCCAGAACTGCAGGGCTCTGGGACATCTGCAATGCAGAAGTCTATATATAGCCATGGAGGTACATGGAGAGAGAGAGAGAGAGAGAGAGAGGGAGACAGAGAGACACAGACAGACAACGAGACAGAAGGATGAAGGGAGAGAGAGGGGGGAAGGACAAGACCAAGAGAAACAACAAATGGAAAGAGTGATCACTGAACTGTAAATGAGCTGGAGACTAATATAGAGCTTATAAAAACGTCCTTGTTTGAGCAAACTGAAAGCTATGAAACACTCATTTTACTTAAGAAAGTCCCAGAAAACCCCACAACCACCAAGACACCCGAGTGTCCACTCAGGATGTCAGCACTTGAACTTGTAATGGCAAGGACACAGTGAAGTGTGTTTGCCAGTATCTCTGTGTTTAACTCACTTATAAGAGGAAATGTAATTACATGCTTGTGGACTCCCGGCAACAGGAACAGGGAAGGGTGGTTTGTTAAATGCTGAGGTTGAGTATTTATTGCTTTATCTCGAAGGGTCTTGGGAGGGCAGTGGAGGAGGAGGAGAGCAGTTCAATTATGTATGCACCTCCACAACAACAAGAATCTGCTGACAGCAGAGCTCAGCACGCACATAGCAGTGGTACGGCCAAATCAAGGGCAACTCCATTGTCCGGCCAGCAGTGGGGCCACAGGCCTGCAGAGCTGCGGGATTGATCGGACTCTTGAATTTTCAATAAATCTACCCTCTGACACGCTCCCTATCTGACTCTGCACCACAGAGGTCCATGCCGAGTCATAACTCTCCCTGTGTCACGGCCGAAAGATAGAGCATCAATCATACTGAGTCCAGCATCCAGAGAGAGGAAGACTTGAGTAGCAGCATGGACTTGGATTTAAACAATATATGTTTAAATAAATGTTAACTGTATTGAGTATTTTAACATCATAGTTAATGATGTAGATGCTGATAACAAAGCTGTACAGTCTTTAATTGGAATGATGTATCATTTTGTCCCCTGAGTTGTACACAGGTACTCACTTATGACCTTCGGAAAGTAACCTAACACTCTCTGCAGAGACAGAAGGACTGGTGGGTCTAACGTCTTATTGGTTGTCCCAACCATGTTCAGAGAAGCATTTGCACCTCTTGTCCTTTACTTGGTTGTATCACGTTGCATTTTCTCTCCCTGATACTCACGTGTGCTCCTCCTCATCTAATACTTTAGTCAAAAACATTTGTCCTTGCTACTTTCCCCCTGCTTTTCTTACAGTTTTATTGATTGTCTCTTAGTGCTGAATAATGTTTTTGCCACTGAGCTGATTCTCCCTCACACACACACACACACACACACACACACACACACACACACACACACACACACAGGACTACAGTCTGTGAGCAGGGAAACAAACAGTCTCAGGCTGTGATGAAGTTCTTGCTGGTGACAGCTGTGCTGGTGGGCCAACGTTGGCAACAGCCATCCATCTTAGCCGGCCCCATCTTTCACCTCTGGGTGCAGGCAGTCAGAAGCTGAGATGAGCCGATAGTAACACCCTGTGGACATTATGCAGCTCCGCCCATTAACAAAAAAGTATCGACTGCAGCCTGAAGGCTAAGGAGGCAGGCAGGCGTGTGAGTGGAAGTAGACAGTTTGAGAGTAAATGCTGTGCAGGTGCCTTTGAGCAAAGCACATAACATTCAACTGTTCCAGACCTACGTTAGTGGTAAGTGACATATCAGTAGGCCAGTAAGCCAGTTTGACATGTCACTGTAGGAAAAGCACAGGTGCAAATATTAAGATTAATAATGGCTGAATTCCATTTAGCTACTTCAGATTTAGGGTCCTGGTATTGTACAAGGTCCCGACAGACCACTAAGACCTGTAAGGCAACTACTTTTTGGTGTCTTGCTATCCTGACCATTTGTACTGTAGAACAAGGTAAACAGGGAAGAAGCACATCACACAACCATTCTTGATACATAAGCAAAAAGAAAAAACGCAGTAAAGCTGCTGCGTTTTTTTATTCTTTCAAGTCTTAAGTTTTAACAAATGATGATTTAAACAATGCAAACATTTAAACTGTAAAAATAATGTACCACGATTGGTGTAGAAAATGTATTGGACATTAAAGAATGTATGATTTGTGCATTGCCATGGTTAGGTAACCTGGGAGACCTTCACCCTTGGCATGCTTTATGTCAGGAGGCGCTGGGTGAAGATACGACTAAGACCTTGGAAATGCTCCCATGATTATTATGCATGAAAAATGATCTTGACCGAGGGTTGACTGTGGCGACAAATGGCCCCCATCCCCACCCAAGTGGAGGTCTCATTTTATATTGCCATGCAGTTATAAAACAAGAAAATAATCAATATTTCCTGAATGAGAGGTCAGTCCCACCCCCTGTCTCAAATTGATTGGACATTGGAGAGCCTCGCAATTTCATGTTTAATCTGATTGAACTCTGTGCGAAGCAAAGACGCCAGGTCAATTTGCGACCAGAAGTAAATGTGCCTTTCCCCGATCCACACAGAAATTAATTGGAATTAAAATCTGGTCTGACTGTGCCATCATCCCTTGCGGTGCCTCAGACCTTGCTCTAGTGGTGTTGCAACCATTAGGCCCCTCCCTAAGTAGCATGTGTAGCCCCACTCCCTGCAGTGGTAGCAGGCTCTAGCCCCAATGTGATGTGTGTCAGCTGATGCCGTACACACTAGATGTGTAGTACAGACAGAAGAAGTAATCAGGGTACAGTAGCTGGGATGGGCAAATTCGGAATTTGATAAATTGCTCCTTTCTTGTAGAGCTGATGCACACGTATCTTGATGCATTGAGGTGCGTCATTGATGCATCAACTCACAACCACACATGTCAAAACGCAGCCAGTGTGTGTTTCCTTCAACAGATGAAGCACTAAAAGGAGTTTAAGTGTCAGATTAAGTGTAGTCTTAGAAGGGAGTGGAAGTGGAGTAAAATGCACACCCTGAAATAAGCCGAGGTTTCAGTTGAAGTGAATGTGTTGAAAGCAGCTGCAATCAGACAAAATGTATTTCACTGAACGCAGTTGCAGTGTTATTTGAAGGTTAAGCAATTTGACATGTCAAATGAAGTTTAAGCAATGAAAGCAGTTAAAATGTAGGCACGGAAAGCAGTTGAAGTGTAAAAGACGAAAGTTGTTGAACTGAAGGTTTGTATGTAGGAACTGAAAGTGGCTGAAATGTGAGAATGCTGAGAACAGCTGAACTAGAAGCTTTAAATTGCCAGAACGCAAAATTGCCATGGCCTTGCAGTCGACTTCCTTTCACCCAAAGGCATGTTGGGATAGACTTAATGCCATTGTATATGAATAGGCGGCTTCAGAAATTGGAGGTAAGGTTCAACAGTAATAGGCAGTTGCAGGTGTGAACATAATAAATATGATGGAAGATGTCACATCTTGAATAAATACAGGCTTTCATTTGTTGTTTTCCTGGCAACTTAATCATCATGTCAGTCACCCTTTTCTGTAAAGACCAACATTATCATATTTCATCACTTTTAGAAACCTTTTCAACTGCATTATTTATTATTGTCAACTAATTCTGTACAACGCTGTGCATACAAATAGATTCCACTCCTACATACTTTTACATTTCCTGTTTATTCATTTGATATACAAACTCTTCTACGCTTTAACTAGTTCAACACTCTACAATAGTATATTCAAGGAAATCATTATAAATGTTTGGTCGTTTTTAATTTCTGTTGCAAGCACTGAACAACTATGGAGTAAAATGTCATTCACATCTAATTATTTTTTCCACATAGTGTCTTGCCATTTCTTATCAAGTACATTCATATATCATTACATATTAACATTTATAACAATGAAAACTTGAGAGAATTTGAATATTTAGAAAATTGAGTTCTCATGTTTTTCTAATATCATGTACATTATAGCAGTGGAGGAATATTATTTTATATATTTTCATGTCCTATTTCATGACATTAAAGAGACAGAGATGTAGTGAATGTTTGGTTAATAAATGTCTTTATTTGGCTTTGAGAGGAATATCACTGCATGAGATAGCAGCACATACAGTCACAGTTGTATAGCAGAGGTCTGGAGAGTGTCAGCACTCCTCAGCCTCCCGAGAAACAAGTGGGATGCAGGTGAAAACATGTTTTATTTTAACTTTCAGTCATGGTTAAGGCAAGTTTTTTAATTGAACACACAACAAGCAAAAATCGATCCCATCCAGCAGATATTCAAGCTCCAAGAGTCAGGCCATGCATTCATGCCCATTGGTTGATTCATTTGTCATAAAGAAAAGCCCAGGGGGTGAAATGATGAACAACAGCTAAATGAAACTGTTGAGGGTAAAGTGATAGAAGGGGTTATGGTGAAAATAGCCCTTATATGTGACTCTGTACCATATAGCCATGACCCCTGCGGCATCTGCTCCACCTGCCATTTGCAGTCTGAGCTGAGGGCTGTCAGTGTCATCATCAGCTGCCTGACACCGACAGCCTCGTTCACCTTCATCTTGTTTCCTTTATCCAGCTAAATTAAACAAAAGCACCACTACATTTGTATGAGGAGAAAGAAAAAAAAAGGTTGGCTTCCTCTAAAAATGAAGGGAAAGTAATTGAAGATAGTAGACTTGCAGATAAATATTAAACTCTGACAGGCGAGACGGCTGATAAAATGACTGACAAATGAATCAATCAAAGGGGGGATAATTCATATTCCCAAAAAATATATATAAAGCAGCAATTAAAAGTCTACATTTTTTCATTCCCAAAGATGCACTTCCTCATGGAGAAGCTGCAGCACTGCTCCTTACCAGCAGCTGAAAATACCACCCACCCTCCCAACACATTTGTATATACAGATTTTCTGAGCTCCAAGTTGCCATTATTGCCGTGCTGTGACACTGCAGTGAGTTAAAGAGAATGAAAGAGGGCCTGAATGGTTAGTGGTACATTTTTTGTCGAGGTGGGGTGAGATGCAGAACTAAGTGGAGAGTAATGAGAGCAACGAAAGGAGTGGAAGAAAGAGGGGAGTGGAAAGCTTTCACCTGCTGTGGGAAATGTGGGGTTGCAGTTCAAATAGATGCAGTTTTTCCTCAAAGCGTTCCCGTGTAACAAGCCGACATTCAGGAATGAGCTGGTTGAGCTTCGGTCTATGATGAAATCTTTAACCTACAGTACTCCCCAACTTTTACATGTAAAAATCAAATAGCACCGTAAAAGTTGGACTGGCTGTTACTCCAAGATCTGTGCATTTATCTTAAAGTCTGTGTGCTGACAAAATTGTTACTTTCAAGGTATTGATTGCTCTTACTGTGAGTATTGATCATTAATGGCACATTCACTGTTGCTCACATGAGGAAAAATCATCCCGTTTCAAACTTATGAAACTTTGTGACATCATGCTAGCTTTCTGCACGTCTCTCTGCACTTACGTGATGTAAAATCATGACGACCTCTGCAGAGTATGTAAATGGTTTGAACTTGTCTGCCATTGTAATACATCGATTCCCTTCTACAGCTCCTTCTTCAGCTAATAACGTTTGTACTAATCGCTTCTGAATCACGGAGCAAACAGAGTCAGAAAAACACAGTGGGTGTGAGGCATCTGTGCAGAATTGTGTGTGTTTGTGTGTGACAGAAATGATGTGAACAGGGACCAGATCCATGTAAGTGATTGGTGGGATGAGGAATGTGTTATTGATAATGATGGAGATGTTGACACAAGCAATTTAGCTCTTGCTGTTCTTGCCGGTGGGGCTCTCCTTCTTCTTCTCTTTCTCCTTCTCCTCCTTCCCTTTCAGCTTCTCCTCCTCCTCTTCCTCCTCCTCCTCTCCCTCTCCCTCACCCTCACCCTCACCATCACCATCACCCTCGCCCTCCTCCTGGTCATCTCCCTCCTCCCCCTCTTCTCCCTCCTCGCCCTCCTCTTCGTTCTCCTCTCCCTCCTCCTCCTCCTCCTCTCCCGCATCCTCTTCCTCCTCCTCAGGCTTGGCTCCATACTTCCTGTAGGCTCCGAGGGTGTAGGTGCGGGCTGACATGTAGGAGAAGCCTGGGTAGCCGGACTGGACCATGGCTCCACCAACAGAGCTGAGGCGGCACTCCTCACCTTCCAGCAGCTTCCTGCACAGTCAGACAGAGAGACAGAGGGGGGACAAGAGATGACGTCGACCTCTAGTCTGATTCTGTTACTATTATTATCTCAGTGTATCTTTCCTGAGGGATCTAATGTCACTGGAGTATCAGTGGCAACACCACTGCTGTCAGTTTTGAAGAAAGCCCCTAACAGTAGCCTGTTTGACCTGTTTTGCCCAGAACATCTGTCCTATTACAGAGGAAAAACAACTGATGCATTTGCATGAAAGAATTCAGATTGTTAATGCAAGCATTTTAAACCACACTTTCCAAGTGGAAAAGAGTTTTATTTTTTATATATATTATTTGCCTTTATATAGATATAGACAGAAGCTGTGGGAAAAGAGAGAGGGGTATGACATGCAACAATGGTCCCTGGCAGGAATCAAACCGGTTACTATGCATCTTAAAAACTAGGCCACCAGACGCCCCAGAAGAGTTCTTAGTCTAACTCTAAAAATGCTTAAAATAAATGTTGGAGTGGAACTGAAGCTCACTGTAGTATTGACTATATATTTCCAAGACACTTGTAAAGATAATATCAGCTGAAAACTTGTCTCTGAAATTTAAAACTTTAAATTTGCAATTCAAGCTTTGGACAACAAAAAAATCTTTTGCTTGACTACCCTGCCTTGTTGACCTCATCCAGTGGATTTTGAAAAGGTTTCTGTAAGCAAAGATAGCGGATGTAATGTATTCATTAAACTTCAAAAATATGAAGGCGGGAGAAATAAAATGCAAAATACAATAATAACCATTATTTTTTTTCTTCATATGAATATTTAAAATAAGCAAGTGATGGGGTCATGTAGAGTATTGCATAATGTCAAAGCTAACACTTAAATTCAGGTTAGTTCAATCTCCCAAACGGATTACTGCTGTAGTGTTTGTAATGTAGCCAACCTGTAGGCAGCGATCTCAATGTCCAACGCCATCTTGACGTTCAGCAGGTCCTGGTATTCACGCAGGTGACGGGACATTTCTCCTTTGGTGCTGCGCAGGGCAGCCTCCAGCTGCTGAATAGCATCCTATACACACACACACAAATAAAATCATATTATGAAATACTAATAATGCTGCCGTGCTCTCATGAATAGAGATATATTGAAAATTTTGTCTTGTCTGACCAAGGAGTGTGTTCATTTTTGATATAAGTGATTCACAAAAGAGTGTTTCTGAGACTTTAATTGATGAGTCTGATATCTCTGGCAGAATTCAAGACTTTTGTAAAGTCAGTGGTAAATGACCCCATTGTCAATTGTCTCTGCTATTAGCTTACTTTTAGCCCTATGAGACACATGGCTTGTATTATGAACTGTTTTTAGTATTGTTTTATCTGTTGTCTGATTTGTGTTTGTTATGCTGCCATCCTGGCCAGGTCTCCCTAGCAAAGAGGTTTCCAACCTCAATGAGACTTAAATTAAATAAAAGTTAATTAAATCATAAAATAAAATGTAAAAAATACCAAAATCTCATTGACATACCTGCATCTCTCCGATTTCATTGTTATGGCGATCCTCCATCTCGGCAATCTGCCTCTCCAGGGCCTCGTTGTGGCCCCTGAGGGCCTCGATCTCCAGGGTGCGGGCCTGCACCTGCCTGCGGTACTCACTCAGCTCCTCCTTCGAGTGCTTGATGGAGTCCTTATTGCGGGCAGCCGCCTCGGTCACACTGGCAAACTTGGAGCGGTACCACTCCTCTGCCTGGGCCTGGTTCCTGGCTGACAGGTTCTCATACTGAGCCCGGATGTCCTTCAGGGCAGCAGTCAGGTCCGGTTTGCTCATGTCCATCTCCACTGACACCTGGACGTAGAAGAGGGGAATAACGGAAAGGCATTTTGTAATATGTGTGCTCCTCTTAGTAGGTTGAGACATAGAAGTTACATCTGTAAATAAATGAGATACCATTTGAAACTTTAGTAATCAATAATGCTCATATTTTCAAGGAATACACACTATATGTATGTGAGTATAGATTTTAAAAACTGCATAATTGTTCACATTGTTTAAATGCTTTTTTGCTTACTGCTTACACATTATTATTATTATTATTGAGTTATTTGAGTTGATTTTTACACTGATAACCATATTCATTTTGATTATGGAACAATCTATTTTGCCAACAGGGGCCATTAAAGTTTAAAGGGGCCTAGGTAATGGGCAGGAAAAGCCAGAAAAGCAGGGTGGGAAAACCTTGTGTCCTGAATACTTAAAGCCTGAATACTTAAGTGCTACTGGGCAGCTGACTTTCTTTGTGTCTGTTCTTTGAACAGCAGTGACTGTAATTTGAAGATACTTTAAGATACAGGTTTGCTGAATTTCACCACGGATGGCGAAAAACCCTTTCAAGCCACACATGTGATGATGTTGGAAATGTTTTTTTATTTTTTAAATGCTATTTTCTGTGCATTTCTCCTGGTGACATAGACATACTGTATTATGCATAAGGTGAGCAGTGCATTGATGAGCTTCTGCAGGACTGACGAATCAACTGCTGACTCAGGCTTCTCTGCTGGAGAAAGCTGTGCTGTCAATAGCTTACATGGCAATAATGTTCCCTGCAGGGAAGAGGAGAAACCCTGGAGAAATCTACCCAGCAACCATCACTCCACCGCATGACTTACTTAACACCACTGCTCATTCAATGAATTGATGTCTGTTCAAAGTTGCTGATGCTCTCATTCACTTCGATGTCTTTGCTTTGCATCTTTTTCGTTTGCTCCATCTGCAACACGATGAGCTCTAATACCATTCCATACATAATAGCTCCATTAAAAACTCAGACTACCTGGAGGAGCATCTATATTTGTACACGAATCGATATTATTGATGACTTTGTTAATGAAAACCACAGCGTCTTCTGTTCGCGCGCGTGTACGCTCAGGGTAAGACAAGCCAAAACTTTTTTTTTGTCAAACTGTGATAGTATTCTTTTACTGTTTTGCTGCTGTTAAAACAGTTTAGTTTGAAATGTACACACAAAAACAATTGCTAGCGTACCTCACAGGGTTGGTCCTGCCTGCTGCCCCTTGGGACGACCACACCCCTGGATTACGAGCTATTTCTCCGCATTCCCCCCCCCCCTCTGCCCCTTTTCCTCGCCTCCTTTAATGAAAACATCTCCATTATCCCCCAAATATTAGCTAGCTAATGGCGGGGCTCGCAGTAGTAGCCTATACCCTAAGTTTATAATGACCTTGTTGAACTAAGCGTATTTATATTTGAAGAGAGACCTGAAACATGATGCTCACATAAAATTCCCACAGATAATAATGTTACAGTTCTATGACATACTTTGTACAAATTGGCAACTACTTGCGAAAAAAGGCACAGTCTTTTAGCTTAAACATCCTAAAGTTTGCACGGGGGCGACACGAAGCGCGCGGGTCGCTGCAGGGACGCTCGAGCCCCCAGATTTACGACAGGAGGAGGAGGGACAGCGCGTGGTGCTGGAACGGAACTGCGGTGCCATCAGTTATCCGGTGCGCAGCTGGAGGAGGACGCAGTATGGCGATTCAGCACTGCTATTATACTTTAACAGTGTAACCTTTACTGTGGTTGCATGTTATTGAAATCCTGGACTACTGCGGGAAACTTGCTAATATATAAACAGTAGCCTACATAAACACTTGTAGTGGACCTGCGTATATGACTAACTTTCAGTATTGCGTAGGCTACTGCGTATTTGACTTTGAATAGCCCACGTATTTGGTGTATAGGCAATCTATCTGGTGATTCTATGAGACTATTTGCGGTATTATAGGAATGTTGTAGTCTAGTGAAGCCATTAGAGAATATAGGGAATAGCCTCCCATCAAGTTTGATACGGTCATTGTAAAGTCAGTCCACAAGCCTCGGTCCCTGTAGCAATATTATAGTGATGTGTTGGCTTCTGGTAAAACATCTATGGATGTGACATTAAAAACTGAAGGCCTTGGGGACTGAGGAATATTAGAGTGTTTGTGGCAGTGTGACATTGAAAACTAGTGGTTGATAAAAAAATCTGACAAGTGGACCAAAGTACCACCTGTCAGTGTATGGACCTACAGGTCATCAGAACACAGCGGGATGTGTACCTGTGTGGCCTGCAGAGACGCCTGCAGCTCCTGCAGCTCCTCCTCGTGAACTTTCCTGAGGAAGGCGATCTCGTCCAGCAGAGACTCAACTTTCTTCTCCAGCTCCAGGCGCGCCAAGGTAGCGTCGTCCACGTCCTTCCGGTAGCCCTTCAGGGTGTTCTCCGCCTCCTCGCGCAGCCTGGTCTCCTCCTCCAGCTTCTCCCTCACGCGCTCCAGGGTATCGTTCATCTGCACGCAGTCCAGGTGCATCTGGCTCTTCTCGTGCGTCAGCTCTTCCACGCGCGCCCGCAGCTCGCGGATCTCCTGCTCGTACAGCTCGTGCAGGCGCGAGGGCTCGTTGTTGCGCTGCCGCAGCATCGTGACCTCTGCCTCCAGGACTTTATTCTGCTGCTCCAGGTTGTGCACTTTCTCAATAAAGGACACGAAGCGGTCATTGAGGCCCTGCAGCTGCTCCTTCTCGTTGGTGCGGATGATCTTGAGCTCGTTGGTGACCGCGGTGGACTGGGTCAGGTCCATCATGGAGTCCGGCATGGAGGAGAAGACGCGACCGGGGGCCGCTGTCCTGCGGTAGGTGGTGGAGGACATCACGGAGGGGGAACCATAGGTGCGGTGGCTGCCGCGGTATCCCGCAGAGTGCAGGCGGGACGGGCTGCTGCTGCTGCCCAGACCCACGCGGCCGGACCGGGGGGCATCTCCGAAGATCTTCCGATAGGAGCTGCTGCTGTAAATATCGCTGGAGTAACTCATGTTTCCTTTACCTTGGTGGTGTCCGGTCGCACTGCTCTGTACGGGAGAGAGAGAGTGTGTGTGTGTGGAGTTCCGGAGTGTGTGAGGGTGAGTGTGTGTGAGAGAGAGAAAGTGAGATGCGAGTGATGTCTGGCCAGGACAGGTGCTTTTATACTGAAGGCGCCGGCGCATCATTTGACGCATGGACAACAGAAGATGAGGGGAAACCTGCAAGCTTTTGCAGAAAGCCTCCACCCTCTGGGGAGACACGAATTCACTCATGCGGCTCCTCTTTTCTGCCTTCAGGCATCAACACACAGCAACTCTAAATGAAGATCACGTCTTGTATAGGGGCTTTATAGTAGCCTGTTTGACCTTAGAGGTATACATCTAGTGAACTTCACTGTTCATTAAGTTATTAGGCCTAACTCACGATTTCCCTTCACGTTCTGACTTAATGACGTGCAAATAAAATCACATCATAACAAAATCACATGTGTAATCTCATTTTCCCACTACATTTATTATCCCACTGTAACTGTCTCATGTTACCTTAGTCCATACTGTCCACTGTCATTGCAGTTTTTCTTTGCTGTCCCAGCAGAATGGCATGTGGGATCGATGTGTAAGAGCTGTGCGCCAGAGCGTGTTTTGGTGCTGCAGTCTGCATCCAGCCGCCCTCATCCCCCCAACCTCCGCAATATCGGAATGCGGGATGAGACTCATTACAGTGGCCTGATTCTTACACTCCCACATCATCACGGTCTCATCTACGGTCCCTGAAAGTGGAAACATCAGTGTTGGATTGGTAAATTAGTTAGCAATAACCGTGACGTCCTGTCGGTCATCATCATATTGCATCACAACAAAAACATTCAATTATATAAATGAGAACAATATTATGTAATGATATATTCCACTTATAAACACTGCAGTCCTCATCATAAGTCACCACAACCACCAAAAGCTTGTGTATCAGCTCTATCGTTGGCTGCCTTTAACTGTGTGTAAACCTAATTTCCCAGATTACCAGAGGTGGATAGAAGTTTTGGTGTGTTAACATTATATCAAAATGCATACAGTTGTCCTGAGCCAGAGGGAGCTATCACCACACAGTCTCTGTTGGTAAGAAGTCATGTCTGGCCTGTGTGATGTTTAAGTGCTGCGCAGAGCTGTCGCTGGCCTTGGTCCTGATCCAGGCTGGAGGCAGGAGAAGGACCACGCCCATGCAAAGGAGAGACGAGCCACCCACAGGACTGCAGCCTCACCACCTCCAAACACCACACAAGGCGCCCCCAGTGCTCCTCTTCACACTGCCAGTCTGGAAAACAGCCCAGACAGTGAAAACGTTCAATACAGCCACTGCCAAGTCATCCTAAATCACCTTAGACCATTTCTGATGATGCTACTTTTACGATGGGAATTTTTTCCACTGCAAACGAAATAGTTTTCTTGATACTTGATTTGGCCTTAAGTCAACATCAATTGTTATTAGGAGAAAGTATTAGCTCAGCAACAACATATCCTTAACACATCACTAGATCTGCCTTGAATTCTTGTCTTTAAACACACCATTTTTAAAATCTTCCTTCATCAAGTGTGAGACAGTGCATTTATATTATATATTTTAGTGCAGATTTGCTTTTTCTGGATTTCATTATAAGGTTATCCAATCTCTAGATTCTTCTTCTATTCAAGTGACAGTGAAATCAGAAAACTGGAGTCATGCATGTCCATATGTTGACTTTTTTATTTACATCTACTGTATGACAGACAGACGACATTGGAAGGAGTCATTTGATCTTTACTTACACATGCTAACCACTAGGGGGTGCTAAAGCATCAGTGCAACATCACATGTCCAGCAGACCTGAGCTGATGCTGAGCACGTGTAAACATAAACCACATCCCCACTCTTATTTCAGTACCACTTTTTAATGTTAGAACTTCTTCGTACTGAGATCGCTGCCTTCACTTGCATACACACTCAGCTGCCAGTTTATTAGGTACACCTAGCTAAAGCCAATGCAGTCTAATGCAACAGTCTTGCAACAAATCCTCCCTTCATGAAGGTTATAATGTAAACTTATGTCATTGAGGCTAAGCTAAATAACAGAAACACCTCTCTGTGTAATGCAACACAGTTCAACAGAACCACAAACTACATCCTTTCATCACAATTGAACATTATAACCTTTACAAATGGAAGATTTATTGCAGGACTGTTGTATTGGACTGCATTAGGTTTAGCTAGGTGTAAACTAGCAACTCTTTCTATTGTGCAAATGACTGTGGGTATAATGTGGACATATAATCACATACATGGTTATTACTATTAGTATTGTTAATATTTGTTTGCTTTGGCAATGTAAGCACTGTCTTTTCATGTCATTAAATTAAAACTGAACTGAATTGAAATTACTCATGCATTTAAGTCTACTGTGAAGTATTGGTCACTCAGCTAGTCAGTTTCCAGGATGTAAAGCTGCAGGGCATCGCCGAAGATATACAAACACACCCCATAATGACAGCTAACTTCTCACAGCTCATGTTTCAGCTTCACAGCGAGGTCGAAAAACTCAGTGGACCACCCACAAGATTACAGTTCAGTTCATCAAGACTGAGAACTCAACACGCTCACACAGACAGACTGCATGTTGTGTGTGTGAGAGAGAGAGAGAGAGAGAGAGAGAGAGAGAGAGAGAGAGAGAGAGAGGGAGAGAGACTGCAGCACTTTACCTCGGCCGCCCAGCCATTTTGACTGTCTTTGGCAACAAAAGGGCCTATTGGAGAGGGAGGGTGCCAGTGACTCAGCAGGAAATGACAGGTAGCCAGAAATGCCTGATTTTGATCATTATGTGTCCTGCTCATCCTCCCTGTCCCCCTTTATAGTTACCAAACTGCACAGCAACAGGACAGACGCCACCTTTATTTCATTTAGTCTACTGAAAGCATCACATCACCCAGTAAAGTGATGCATGCCATCAAATCCTCATTCACACAGTCAACTGATTTGTCCCATCAGCTGCAATACAAAACTGCAGCATCATAAACTGACTTTCAGTTCAGTGTACAGCATCAATAAATCACTACCACATTAATGCTGATACATCAGTGCAATGACTGTAAACAAACAAGACCACAGTTGGCAGCCTTGGGCAGTTCCCGCATATCCTTTTGCATGCAGACAGTGCCACTGGTTGGATTTAACAGTAAAAATGCTGTGGTGTTTTACAATACAAAACAGGAAGAGGGCGCTGTTCCTCCAGCAGGAACAGAGAGAAAGCTTTCAGGGTTTGTGGCAATGGCAAATAGTTGAACAAGTGAAAGGTTGATGGAAAAATGACCTCTAAAATATAAATCCTCTTGAGCATAAAGAGGAAAAAAAACACAAAGACACACAGAGCAATGCAAGGTAATAAGCCTTTTTTAGTTTCAGATATTTTGACATGTCATTGTAAGAAAAGCACAGGGTGATAATGTTGGCTGCATTCCATTAATTTCAGTCAGATTCAGGGCCCTTTTATTCACTAGCATGGCTTACTGGGGCACTCAAATGGAACCGAGCCAGCATTAAAGTTGTTCCTTACACCTGTGAAAAAGCCCTATAGGGCAAGTAGCAACATCATTGTTACTGGAAATGAGAGAAAACCTTTAATCAACAATACTACAGTATGTACCCTGGTGTCAGAATGTGATATCCAGTCATTTCAGTTCTGGTCTCATTTGTCCACAATTTATTACATTATGTAAAGGAAGCACTACTAATTTTACAACCATATTTGAGATCTTTAAAGGATAATTCGACATTTTGGGAAATACACTTTTTTGCTTTCTTGCCAAGAGTAGAGAAAATTGATTCAATTCAATTCAGTTTTATTTTTCCACTCTCACATCTGTCCGTTATATATGCAGCTACAACCAGCAGCCAGTTAGCTTAGCTTAGCATAAAGACTGGGGGAAACAGCTAGCCTGGCTCTGTCCAAAGACAACAAAAACCACCTACTAGCACCTTCAAAGCTCACTAATTAACACGTTATGTCTTGATTGTTTAATCTGTACAAAAACCTAAATGTAAAAGCGACAGCATGGTTTGACAGGGGGTTTTGGAGCAGTAACTGTCAAGAAAGGCCTGTGAGGCAGCTCTGCCGCGACAGGCCATCTAGGCAACAGGGGAAAGACCCAAATGCAGACAGAGGTAGGCAGGGAGGCGGAAGAAGTCCAACGATTTATTAACTCAAAAAATAAACTCACAAAAAACCACAGGAACAGACACGCAGGGATTCACTAGGGACATGGCATCACAAGGAACCGAACGCAGGAAACACAATGACGCGACAAAGAACAAAGGGAGAGGACCGGTATATATAGGTAAGGAGACAACGAGGGAAACAGAAACAGGTGAGCACAAGACACAGGTGAACCTAATCAAAACTGGCAGGAAAACAGACAATGACAGGAAGTAAAGGGTACACACGAACACAAGGGATTTCAAAATAAAAACAGGAAACAAGACGAAACACACAGAGTCCAGACAAGAGTCCTTTGTGGACCATGACAGTAACTCTCTGGAGTCTTGTCACCGTAAGGTTGCCAGGCAAACAGCAGAGACTCCAGGAAGCAAAGAAATAGTCCAGCACATAACCCTTGTAAAACCACACTTACACTTTGGGTTTGTACAGATTCATTCAACAAGATATAATATATACGTAATGTTTTTACCTTTGGACAGAGCCCGACTAGCTGTTTATCCCAGCTAAGCGGTTGCTGCATGTAGCTTCATAATTATCATACAGACATGACAGAGGTTTCAATCTTCTCATCTAACTCTTGGCACGAAAGTGTAAGTCCCAAATTGTCTTTAGCATTACTTTAAAATACAAAAAATAGCATCTGGCAGGGAGTGAAAGACATGCAAAGTCCCTCACTCTGCATGCTATGCTGTGCCGAGGGTGGGGAAAGAATAGTGTTTATTTACCCTGTCCCCCCCACCTCCCCTGGTGGAATTCCAACATAGTGACCCTCCCTCCACCAGCCTGCTACTCTAACCTTTCTCCTACCACTGCAGCTGCCAGCCCAGCCACACTATCCTCACTGTGGTTTCATCTAATAGAGACTTGTAAACACTGTTCCACAGGGCGGCTAGTTCACTTCAGCTGTTCAATTGCAGCACAACAACCAGAATTATTCTGAAGCCGGTTTAAAACTATATATAGTATCATTGAATATTACATATGTTTCAGTCAGTGTGGTCCACCCCTGTTTATGTAGTTTGATTGAGTAATTACTGATGCTATGATGATGGATTGAAGATGTCATGTGACCACATGCACTGTATATTTTGTCACTGAGTGGCATTATTTTCTTTACATATATAATGGCATCTAATAACTCAGAAATTCCCAGATCTCCATGGAGGCCCCGACACAAAACTGTCTCCAGCAGCCCTTTGATATGCCAGGTGTTACTCACAGGCACTAAGTGAGGGTTTCTGTGAAGAGCTTTACTACGTGTCACGTACAGGCCTCTCAGCTCCCTCGCTTTTGTTCTACCTTGGATGCACTGATCTTGTCTGATGTGCACTCTTCACTCTGGTCCCCCGGGACCCCTCCCTCTTTTCACGCAGATCTCCTCCATCTGTTTGCATACACACACACATGCTAAGCACACGTATACACGCACACTCAAATCTCTATCTCTATATCTGAGTTGTCAGCTGTGGCGGAGGATGATCGTAAGGCCGTTGTCACTCAGCCACTTCCTGCACTGACGTTATGATCAGACATGGAGCAGTACCTGGTTACTATAGGAC
This sequence comes from Macquaria australasica, assembly GCA_005408345.1. NCBI lineage: Eukaryota > Metazoa > Chordata > Actinopteri > Centrarchiformes > Percichthyidae > Macquaria > Macquaria australasica. The sequence goes on along the minus strand of SEMN01000213.1, from coordinate 7,156 downwards.
TTCTATTCAGGTGATGAAATCCAGTGAGGCTCAGATAAATTCATTCTTTTTGATGGGAATTGTCTTACTGAATGGTGAATGTGGATACGTAACGCGATATGTGCCATCCACTATTCACTGATCAGTTTCCAAAGAGACACTGCGGTCCACCTTCAAAATAAATGATGATACTGTTTGACTGATTACATCATTTACAACATTTATTGTATAATACATTACATTAGTGTGATTGTTATACAAAGCGACTACTTTTTTCACAATCACTACTTTTTTCATTGTGTTCCATAATCTAAAATCTGTGAAGCTGTAATTCAGACTAGTAAAACCTCAGAATACAGTCATGTGATGAGCTACAAGAGCCATTCACACGGTGATAATAAACCTTTTCCACAGCAGACACTGACATCTTTCAAACACAGGTAGAATTAATAACAATGTAAATTGCTGCAATGCAATGCAATAATCGCAAGAACTGACACATTAATGCTAGCACCAGTGCACTAATGCTAGCAAGATTTAGGTTCTAACGTACAAGAGAACCTGAGGAACTTTTACTTTTGAGAATCTTTCACACCTGCATACTCGGAATATTTTCTAAAATTGCTCTTGTTTTTTTTTGCACATTGTACTATATATTGTATATCATACCTGTTACACATCAGTCAAAAAATATAAACAAGTGCATCGCATATGTTACATTCAGTTTCACTGTCAACATAGCAGGTGAGCCTTGTGTCTTTAGTCTGTAAAACCTCTGGCAGTTTTGGCAAAGTTTTACCTTGCATTTTTCGTCTAAGCAAGAGAAAACAGTAGGATTCATTGGTTACAAGAAACATACAGTTCATCCACCCATCCATCCATTGTCTATACCGTTTATCCTCTAAGAGGGTCGCGGGGGGCTGGAACCAATCCCAGCTGACATTGGGCGAGAGGCGGGGTACACCCAGGTCTGGTCGCCAGTCAATCACAGGGCTGACACATAGAGACAGACAAACATTCACACTCACAGTCACACCTACGGACAATTTAGAATCACCAGTTAACCTAACTTGCATGTCTTTGGATGGTGGGAGGAAGCCGGAGTGCCCGGAGGGAACCCACGCGGACACGGGGAGAACATGCAAACTCCACACAGAAGGGCCCCAGCCGGCCGGAGGGTCCGAACCCAGAACCCTCATCATTTCAATTACTGTAAATAAAACAGTATTAGTTGATTTGTTGGCCACTTGGGGGCTGCAGAACAACCTATAAACACAACAACAAACATAGAGCAACATTCATTCAGCTCTAACCACAAAATCATTGTAAGTCCACTGTCCATGTCACTCTCCTTTTAGCTCTGTTTTTGGTCTTTACCAACTCCTGAGGGAGATATCTGACTCTTCAGTTGCTAAATGTTCCACTACGTTCACCAGCTAGTTGCTAATTTTGTCTGCCTGTCGTTTGGTGCTGGGCAGGTAGAGTGCAGTCAGTTTATCTGAGCTTTTGAGCTAAAAACAGTTGCGTGCTCGAGCTGGAAACAAGGTTGATGAGAGCGGTGAGAGTAAACCAAAACTGTTAAGTTGTGGGCTGTAAAACCAAAACAATGAGCTAAAAGATACTAAAACTACCTAAACTGTCTACTGACAACCGGTGGTAATTCTCTGTGCATTCATCACTAGGAGCGACCCTCTCACATTACACAAAGTCATTGAATCCATTGTTAATGATTAGTCCATATTTAAGCACTGGTCAGATGGTGCAGAAATGTTTTAGCTTTCAATTGGGAGACACTGAAAACCTTTGGGATCCAGAGGATTACAGCAATAGTAATATAATACTGGTTTGACTGTAATACCAAGTTAATAACTACTTTTTAAACTTCACTGAAGGACTTTTGTGTTCCATAATCTAGATCTCAGACATTTTGACTTGTCATAGCAGGAAAAATACAGGTGTAACTAATAACATTAACAATGGCTCAGTTCCATTAAATGTACCAGTAAGCCATGACAGTGAGGCAGCATGCACAATACCAATACTGGCTTACGTAAATGGGATGCAATCATTAATGTTATTGGTTCCACCTGTGCTTTTCCTGCTATGACATGTCACAATGTCTCATGCGGAAAAGGCACTGTGAACTACAAACTGCAGGTGACCATGAAGTAGCAAATGATAATAAACAATAAAACAAGTGGTAACCATTACTACTAAATACCACCCCTCTTCTAACTGTAACCATCATCATACAACTGTCATGAGTGTAGGCAGAGTCAGGTAGTGGACGGAGTCTTTATGTGCTCTCCACTGCTGACTTTATGCCTATAAGTGATTGAATCAACCGCTCAATTGTTCCCCAGGGCTTGGTGTTGTTGTGTGTTTCCATGGCACATGGTGTTTGTTGTTTGATTGTGATGCTTTGGTGTGTGTGTGTCATGTGGGTGTGTTCCCTGTATTAGGTGTCTTTGCATTCAGTTTGAGTGTGTGTGTGTGTGTGTGTGTGTGTGTGTGTGTGTGTGTGTGTGTGTGTGCGTTGGTTTCTCCGGAATATGAGGACATTTCGGTGGTATACGTACTTACTCTGTAAGGACATCACCGAGTTGTGAGGACAGAGCACATGTCCTCACAAGTCGAGAAGTGTAGAAGCACTTATCAAGCTGCAACTAAGTTCCTCCCGCTTTTTCTCCGTATGTCCCAATAAGTCCAATATACCTGAATTCTAGTGTATCCCAGTGTGTGCTCATAGTGTATAATCTCCAACTATCGCTTGTTTGTGGTATTGCAGCCGCATACACATTTCCACTTATTTTTACACTGAATGAGCGCCATTCATTGGCTGAACGCATCCCTGTCAATCAGGGAGATTCTGATCAGTGATTGGCTGCTGAGTTCATGATCGAGGTCTGGTTGCAAAGAAGATGACAATGGAGGATGAAACAATGGCGGCCGATGTAATCTAATACAGACTTGGAATTACATGTACCAATCTGGTAAGTGATATATATTATTGATGTATTAACAACAAAATGTATCTAGTGAAAGTCATATTCAAAGCATTGAGATGTTATGGTGAAAATGTTTGCTGGCTAAAAATGAACAAAGTTTGTTGAATTTGTTCAAACTGCCCAGCAATAAGGTGAGGTTAGATTACATAGCTAGTCAAAGCTACACATTTAAATAAAATGTGAGGTGGTCATAAAACTCAGTCCAAGCTGTCTAAAGTTAGTCTTTTTCTCGTCTTGACGTTCTGATAATATCAAACGTTTAATATTATTGGAAGGTACTTGCCCTCTCCTCAGTACCAAACATCAAATTGTGTAATTACTTTGGTAAAGGCCGAAAAAACTCCTCAAATACTCACACACATGATAAACGGTGAATTAACAATGTAATGAGTCGGTGTTTAATTCGGCGTATATCGGATCCATCAACCAGCTCTTATTTTAGTGAGAAATCTTAATTTTTGAAACAGTTCGCCTCCCTTTCCCACAGCCGTCTCCCACTAAAACAGCGGAACTAATCGAGGGAGGCTGGTAGCGAGTTAAGGTGGCAAAATCCAAAATTTGTACGGAAATACAGATTATCTTTATGGATTATATTGATGCCAAATTGTTATTTTATATGATCAGCTTCTTGATTGAGTCAAACGCATGTTTAATATTATACGGTTGGTGCGGACTGTCCAGCCAAACAGAAAGCTGCAAACCAGGTAATTAGGCTACTTAACGGCCGGAAAAAAAACCTCAAATACCGTCACACACACATGATAGACAGTGAATTAACAGTGTGGTGAGTCGGTGTTTAATTCGGCGTGTTTCTGATCCACCAACCAGCCCTTATTTTATTGAGAAATCTTAATTGTTGAAACGGTTCGCCTCCCTTTCCCACGGCCCTCTCCCAAAAAAAACAGCGGAACTAACCGAGGGAGGCTGGTAGCGAGTTAAGGTGACAAAATCCAAAGTTTGTAAATACCGTCACACACACGATAGACAATTAATTAACAGTGTTGTGAGTCTGTGTTTAATTCGGCGTGTTTCTGATCCACCAACCAGCCCTTATTTTATTGAGAAATCTTATTTTTTTACGTTCTACGTACGTCTTCCTCTAAACAGCGGAGCTAATCGATGGAGGCTGGTAAGCGAGTTGAGGCGACAAAATCCAACGTTTGTACGGAAGTACAGTTTATCTTTATGTATTGTATTAGTGCCGAATTGACAAGAAGACTGTCGACATATGACGCCCTTTATCTTGTGTTTTATAGAGTTGTGTGTTTTTACGGACACGTAAGGAATTGTTAATATGGCATATTTCTTAAAGGGAGATTGGCGTATATTTCCCCCAGAGCGCAGGGAGCTTTAGTTTAATTAAAACTGCTAATGTGTATGTTTTTTGTCACTACTACAGAAAAAAACTAGGTCTATGAGCCACTGTTTGTTTCCCATTTACAGAGCCAGGGCCGTGTACAAACACCGATTTTTATCAGCGCACACATAAGTGTATTGGATTTGAATCGCTAACCCCACCTTTGGAGTTCTATGGCTAACGGGACATTGCTGATTTTAAGGAATTGTTGACGGTAAGAAATGCATTAAAAACACCAGCCTGATCATTTAATAAACAGGAAAAAAACAAACGTAACGTTAACCTTAAGTTCTACTTTCAATGAGCAGAGTTTGGCGACCCATGGACTAGTTGTGTGTTAGTTAGTTGCGTGACGCATGCCAGTCTCGTCCGGTCGGTAAAAGTGGTAAATGTTAAGACAGAAAAACGTTATTTGGCATGAAATATAGCTGAACTAACAGTTGTCCAGAGCGACAACCACATGCACTAATGATATATGGACCCCTCTATTCTGTAGTGATGCTTTTTTACCTAAGGAGATCATTATTAATTATTTATCCAACTTTGAAACCTAACGTAATTGTTAATGCTATCATCACTATGAATAAAGATTGGTTTACTACAGCATGTTCTCTGGAAATTATTGCAGCAAAGATGATCAAGAAAAGGAGGAGAAGGACTCCTGAACAGGATGCCATGGACCATATCATTCTGGGCAGAGACAAATCTTTCCTAGAAGTAAGATTCATTAACACATTTAAAGGTAAGTTGTTCATCTCATATAGCACAACACATCTGTTTGCTCTCTCTCTCTCTGTCTATCTCTGACTGTTTATTTCCCTGTGGTTTCCCTTCTGTCTGTGGGTTGCTACAGTGGGGGGAAAATGGAATTAGGAATAATCAGACCTTAATCAGAGCATACATTCACATGGAACACTGCATAGATCTAAGTGTGCAAAAATCTCTATCAGTTTGGATACATCAAGTTAAAAAAGTGTCTAGTTACTGTTAAACACCTTTACATGCCAGTGTGAGCTTATTGTAGAAAGGAGTCTATGCTGATCAAGCAAATATATAATTTCTACTCCAGATGTACCTGAAGGGCACTGATACATGTGGGCAGCCCACTCAGATAAAGCCTATGTGTGGTCAACAGTGTAAAAGAACTTGCTACCTATATTCCACATTTGCAGGATTTATGTCTTTGAAGAGATAAGCCATGAGTGGTGTTAGTTGCCTCACAAATATTTGGACTTAGATTAATGTTTTCATTCTTTTCTTGCTATTTTAGGGAGAGGTGTTTTTACACAGGAATACATTGCCCCATCAACTTTCGTGATGGAGTACCGTGGAGTTCTGTCACTGTGTAAAGGTCTAGATGACACAAATAACCACTTTTTATTTGATTTTACCTGGAATGGAACACGCTATTGGTAAGTTTGCTACTTGTTGATTTACTGAAATGGATTTCTTTTTATATAGTTATTTGTTTTAAAAGAAGAACAAATCAATCATCAGATTCAGAACATAGATGTTGTATGCTGCATGGTATTCTTGTATCTGTATTAAGTAGTTTATCAAAAACATCTTGTTGTGAGTGTGAATTTCCAAAAAGTTATACAGCAAATACAATGTGGTGGGGCAACGTAGTAGTGGTTGATAGTTTATCATCCAAAAACCTGGCTACAAAAATGACAGCCCACACAGCTAACTCTCTGCTGTCTTTTGTTGCCAATCAATAACTTAAACTAATTCCACCAGGTTTACCTGTTCTCTAGTGTGAGTCCTTGTATCAAAAGCTAAGTCAATCAGCCAGTGTGACAGTGTGTGGAAAATGTAAGTGACGACGTTACTACATAAAGCTTCAAACTTGCACATATGTTAAGTTGTTAAACACTCACATCAACATGGTGCAGTGGCACTTATGGAAGTTGCTCCTTCCTGCCAGTTATTTTATCACATGGCACTGACAGTTGACAAGGACGATTAACTATTGAATACCCCAACAGTGGTTGGGGTTATTGTTGTCTGGCTACTTGGTATGTGAGTTGAAAACATTGATTATGGTTAAGTCTTATAATTAAGTAAACATCAGTTTTGAAAGGGAAAAAATTAACTGTCCAACAACAAATATACTTTGTTGTACCGTATCCTAATAAGAAAGGTGCAATGGAATATGTGTACATTAAGTTCCTGTTTTACATAAAAGCCAAGGTTGAACCACACTGAAATTTTTTCTGTCATGACATTTTGAATTATTTAACCCCAAGGAATTTGGATGTTTTATCTGGACTATTTGTTTTACAGCATAGATGCTTCGAAAGAGGATGGAGCACTCGGACGACTAGTAAATGATGATCACAGAAATCCCAACTGCAAAGTTAAAAAAATTGTTGTTGAAGGAAAACCACACTTGTGCCTATTTGCTGTGAAACCAATATTTCCAGGCGAGGAGATAACATACAACTATGGGGATTCCTTTTGGCCGTGGCGCTCAATGGTAAGTTTATGTTCTCTTAATGAATGTGTTTGTTAACTGACAGGGCAACAGTGTTGTCTCCTGCTTTTCATTGAACTACTTAGCTTAGTTAGGCAGATCATCTTTTATTAACATATTTGTACAGTGTTGCAAAATTAGTTGTTTGAATTTCACCTGTCCTTAACCATCGGTGAGGGGGTTATGCAGAGGAAGTTATTCCTGTGAAACATCTATTTAAAAGGTGTCAACCAACACATTTGATTTGTAGTCACTGTAATTTGTGATATTTGATGCATAGGAAGGAAGGTTTTGTTAGATTTCCCTCAAAAGTGGAAGTTATTTTTCTCAAGTTCT